>SSNR01000107.1:519906-838649 GCA_006937965.1 Callopanchax toddi | reverse complement strand
GGGGGGGGGGGGGGGGGGCGTCCTCATATGTCTGAGCCCAGCTCCTGTCCGTTTAACTCATCTGGTTTGGAATCTATTTTCTGACTTAATGTACCACGAGCTCCTGATTAATTTGTTCACAAACAAATAGATACAGCCACGTCTATTTATCTCTGACGCCTCGCGCTGTCTCACATCTTCCAGTATTGATTTTCCTCTGCATCAAGAGACTATCAATTTAGCTCCAATTTATAACAGTTGATGTAGTATACCAGCTTCTTTTTGCACTGGACCACCAGGATTCTGCTTAAGGTAGTTTTTTTTATTATTGGTTTCCAGAAAAATAACACTTGGTTTTATTTCGCTGGTATTTTCTTGGCTCGCTGACATTTCCATTGCTTCCTTTCTGAATGGTCACCGAGCAGCGTGGGTCGCTTTGGGCCTGCCCTCTTTAAATGTTACCGTGGGAACACACTGCTTTATCCTCTACGTTTGGATGGAAGTTTTGTATCTTGGGAAGGAAAAACCAAAACACAACTTATTGCTCTGTGAATTTAATAAACCTTTAAATCTGCTTTGATAGAGAATGAGAAGCAGCAGACTGGAGAGTGCACTTTTTAAGAGAGGTTGCATGAATGCAAATTGGATTGTTTTTTCTGCATATTTCACACTAACTTGCTTAAGTTTGTACAACTGTCACAAAAAGTTTGATTTGAATTCTTTAACTAAATGGATAAAATGCACACTAGGGGAGAGTGGGGTAAGATGAGCCAATTGGGGTAAATTGAACCACTTTTCACTTTGTGGCTACATCCATAAAGACCTCAGTACAACGTAGTAGATTATTTCTCTGTATCTGACCCCTCCCTGAGGAGCAGAGGGCAGCCAGTCTGATGCCTGGGAGGTAGCTGGGGGTTCAGTATTCAACACACAGCCGGGAATCCTGGTCTCCATATGGTAGACGGACTCTCAGTCACCCGACAGCACAGGTAAAGAGTCTGCACAGAGGAGCTGGAGAAGGAGCTTGCAGACCACATTGAACTGCTTGCTGACCAGTTTCATCATCTGAATCAAAATAAAATTGGCATTTGAATGATCAGATAAGGTCCCTGCAGCTAAAGCGAACTGATTCTGTCCAGTAGATTTAAAAAGTATTTTGAAAGACCTTTATCTTTATGTGTTTGGCCGACACTTTTACCCAAAGCGACTTATAAATGAGAATACAACAAAGCAGTTACCATTGAGGCTAACAGTAAATTACTGAGAGGGTCAATTTACCCGCCTGACTTGGCTCAACTTAACCTAACCCTAACAAATTCAACTGTGCAACAGGAAATGTACGTCACAGTAAAATTTGTTGGATTTTTAATACATTTATTTTATATGTCAAAGTTGCATAAACAAACTGTTTTTGCATAAACAAGAGATTTTGTTATAAATTAGCTGCTTTGAGGTCCTGATATCATGAGATGCAACCTTTGCTGTGATGGGCTTTCCCCTCTTTTTCAAAATCCGTCTTGTGAAAAGTACTAATGCAAAAACAACAAGCTGAAAACACAGCCTGGGTAGAACACACATCTTGTTCTTCAAGTGAACAGTTTGTCCATTTCTCTTAGTATTAGTTCAAGTCACATCATGGGTATTCCATCTAAGGAAGCCATGGATGACAGTGTTTTTTCTCTAGAATAGAGTGAAGGGAGGCATCTGTCTTTGTTTCTTTACCTGTCGAGCCTTACCACCCCTCAGTAAGCATGGGTTAGTCTAGCTGGGAGGCAGAGGTGCTGGCAGGAATCCCCCATACGCTGAAGTGATGTGGGTGTGGACTGAATAAAGAATAGACTAATCGTGGGAGAAGAAAAACTAAAATAAAAAAGTGAAGTAAATGCGTGAAGGCTGGATTAGGGAGAAGGATATAGATTTTTGCGTACTTTTTTGTATCCCACGAGGTTGTTTGCCCTCCTGCCTACCTGCCTCTTTTAGGCAGTAAAACTTTTAAAGAACTTTATAAATTGTGCTTATAAATATACATACATACACGCATATATAGATACATGTATACGTATGAGAGGTTTTCACACGTGTATATGAGAGGTTTTCACATGTGTGTATGAGAGGTTTTCATACATGTATATGAGAGGTTTTCACACGTGTATATGAGAGGTTTTCACACGTGTGTATGAGAGGTTTTCACGTGTGTGTATGAGAGGTTTTCACATGTGTGTATGAGAGGTTTTCATACATGTATATGAGAGGTTTTCACACGTGTATATGAGAGGTTTTCACACGTGTGTATGAGAGGTTTTCACACGTGTGTATGAGAGGTTTTCACACGTGTGTATGAGAGGTTTTCACACGTGTGTATGAGAGGTTTTCACACGTGTGTATGAGAGGTTTTCACATGTGTATATGAGAGGTTTTCACATGTGTGTATGAGAGGTTTTCACACGTGTGTATGAGAGGTTTTCACATGTGTATATGAGAGGTTTTCACACGTGTGTATGAGAGGTTTTCACACGTGTGTATGAGAGGTTTTCACATGTGTATATGAGAGGTTTTCACACGTGTGTATGAGAGGTTTTCATACATGTGTGTATGAGAGGTTTTCACATGTGTATATGAGAGGTTTTCACACGTGTGTATGAGAGGTTTTCACATGTGTGTATGAGAGGTTTTCACACGTGTGTATGAGAGGTTTTCACATGTGTGTATGAGAGGTTTTCACATGTGTGTATGAGAGGTTTCTACACGTGTGTATGAGAGGTTTTCATACATGTATATGAGAGGTTTTCACACGTGTGTATGAGAGGTTTTCACATGTGTGTATGAGAGGTTTTCACACGTGTGTATGAGAGGTTTTCACACGTGTATATGAGAGGTTTTCACATGTGTGTATGAGAGGTTTCTACACGTGTGTATGAGAGGTTTTCACATGTGTATATGAGAGGTTTTCACACGTGTGTATGAGAGGTTTCTACACGTGTGTATGAGAGTTTTTCATACATGTATATGAGAGGTTTTCACACGTGTGTATGAGAGGTTTTCACATGTGTGTATGAGAGGTTTTCACATGTGTGTATGAGAGGTTTTCACACGTGTGTATGAGAGGTTTTCACATGTGTAAATATGAGAGGTTTTCACATGTGTATATGAGAGGTTTTCACACGTGTGTATGAGAGGTTTTTACATGTGTACTGTATATGAGAGGTTTTCACATGTGTGTATGAGAGGTTTTCACGCGTGTGTATGAGAGGTTTTTACATGTGTACTGTATATGAGAGGTTTTCACATGTGTGTATGAGAGGTTTTTACATGTGTATATGAGAGGTTTTCACTAGTGTGTATGAGAGGTTTTCACACGTGTGTATGAGAGGTTTTCACGCGTGTGTATGATAGGTTTTTACATGTGTATATGAGAGGTTTTCACATGTGTGTATGAGAGGTTTTTACACGTGTGTATGAAAGATAATAAGATAATTTGGAATAATGTCCCTGGTGGCCCTTCATAACTTTAGTCTTTAACCATTTTCTTGCTCGTCCATCAACACGGTGCTGCTAACGGGTTTGAAACATCAGTTTAATAAGTTTACTAACCTTTAGAAACAAGTCTATCCTGTATGCAGACATGGGAGGTGTTTTACTAGTTTTGGAGTGTGTTTTTGACAGGCAGCAGCGTTATGAATCCAGACATGGTTACCTTTTGTATGTGCCTGAGGGAAATTCGTCACCCGTCAGAGCTCAAATGACTTGACTGGTGTGTTCCCTGCATTTGCTGCCTTTGAATTCCTGATTTGGAGACTGAAATGAACCATCTCTCCCCTCACTGAAATCACAGCAGAGTGGCAGCATCATGCCAGCTTTTGCCATCACTTCCCTCCCTGTTCCTTCTCTCTTTGTTCGTCTGTCGTCTGTGCGGTGTGAAGGCGTTGTGATAGTAATTGCCTTCAACACTGACTCAGGCTCTGGACCAAGGATCTTTCAGCTGTGATCTGTTAAGCCTATTACATACTTGTTGAGGGAAGACATGTGAACAAATGCCTGAATGTGAGAGCCAATTTGTGCCATTTGCTCAGGCGTTCACACATCGCGTCTGCCCTGAAATTTTGTTAAGTCGTTGTTCTGTGGATCATTAGCACTTCAAAACAAAAAAGCTTTAAATTCAGAAGCTTTTGTCAGTTAAAATCAACTCATGGAACAATATAAATGTACATACAGGAGAGAGCAATGCCTTCTACCAATACAGACAAAAAGTCACTTATAAATCATACTCAGATTTGAAGAGATATTTATAAGAATCAAGGTACGGAGATTTTAATGACATACAGGCAATACTGAATTTCAAAGTCAAAATGTGACTTTTTATCCAAGGATTAAAAGTTTTATAATATAATTTTGAATTATTATGCATTTGATTATCAGAAATGTTTCTTAGAATATCAAAATCTCTTGTGTAAATCTAATTATTACTTAGTTTTATAATTCTGACTTTTGGTCCCATGTTCAGCACTCATAATTATGACTGTGAGTCTCATTAAACTCTAAGAATCTCAGAGTTTCACTATTACAACTTTAAATTTCATCTATATGATTTCAAGTGTCAATAAAGGTCTTAGAATCTCACAATCATGATTCTGAATCTCATCTTTTTTTCTCAGAAACATATAAAGTCTCTTGTTTGAATCTAATAATTATGACTTTTGGTCTCATAACGATTATACACAATTTGACATTTATGTTTTAAATTCTCAGTTATGACAATGGGTCTCAGAATGATGTCTTCAAATATCAATTATGACTTGAAATCTCACAATTATCCCTCACATTCTCTTTTAAATCCCCCAAGTGTTTATTATGACTTTGAAGCTTATAATTACACTGAATCTAGTCATTTTCTGTCTGTGTTAGGACTGTGACTCTCAGGTTTTTGTCTCGGAGAATCACAATGAGACCCCACTGGAGCATCAGTTTACAGAATAGATTCAGTGTTTTATTCACACCAAACAGACGTCAGCCTCCGAGATGCTGGGATTCCATTAAACCTTCTCTTTGACAGAGGAGGCCATGCCCTTATTAGTCCAGCTTCGCCCTGTGTGTCATTTAAAACCCCAACTTCTAGGTTGAAACTGGCCTCTGTTATCTATGAGAAAAATAACAGGAAAATAAAAAGTGCACAGATACAGTTTTAATTGTAGATGCTACATTTTCACTTGCATTTCCAACCTTGCTTTAACTGAAAGGTGTTTTAAATCCGTGTTCTCTGCCGCTCTAATGTAAGCCAACATGGCAGCAAAGGGGGTGGGGGGTTATTATTATGATTATTCAGGTGAACACACCTATGTGCATGTAAAATATAAAAATTACTACTTTTATGACAAAGAGCAGCTGTAACCCTCCGCTGAACGGCGCAGCTCCGGTGAACGGCGCAAGGACATGACGCACGGTTTGCAAACAACGTGTGTGAATACGTGTTTACGGAAGAAGGCGTCTTCGGGGCCGTGCGTCATGTCCTTGCGCTGTTCACCGGAGCTGCACCGTTCAGCGGAGGGTTACAGCTGCTCTTTGTCATAAAAGTAGTCCCGAGTTAAAAATAGTACATGTAATTCCTTCGTGTTACTTTTTATTTTCCCTTGCAGTCGATATGTTTACTGAGGTCACTAGGCTGAATTATTATCACTATTTAGTGAGTTTTTAGGACCGTTTTTCTGGCAATGCTATCTGGTACCATTCACTTACAGTGTTTGAGCTAAGCTAAAGCAAAAAGAGTACTGCTGGATCAGGAAAACAGCTGGACTGTTTACAAATAGTATTTGCCCACTTATCTAACTCTGAGGAATATGGCAATAGACAAAAAATAACTTGTCGGTGGAGTATCCCTTTAAGACGCTCTGATACAAGGATATACACTAAAAGGGCAAACAAAAAGCTCTTTAACGAGCAGCAGAGTCCTACACACTAAAAGTTCTAAGAACACTAAACTAACCGCTACTAAACCGCCTATTGTTTCTGTGACTCCACAGCTAAGTCGGGGACATCAGTACCGCTCTGAGTCCCCCGTTCATCTGGCAGCCTGGGCCTTTTAAAGCTGAAGGTGTACTGATGAGGCTGATTAGCAGCAGCTGCGGGGAGATCTCAGCGTGCCGCTGTCCAGAGTGCTGGAGCCAGTCTGCTCTGTCGCTGACCTTGGTGCTGATCAGGCTGGAAGGACAACAGGTTGGCACAAACTTCTCACAAGACAGCCACCCGTAACAACGATGTATTTGATAACCAAACACAGATTAGCAAAAATTCAAGCAGCTTTACAGCGTGTATTAATGAGTGATTATGTGTTTATTGGGCCTTTTGATATTTTGGGATTTATTCATTTAATCGCAGCTAGTTTTATATGTTAATGTTCTTTTTAACCTGGTTGTTTTCTGGGACTTTGGTTCATCATTTATTCATGTTCAAAATGAAATTAATTAAAAGATTAAACTGGAAATACAATCACAATTACTTACCATTCCTATTGAAGCTATTAATAGCAATGACGAAAATCAGCTGTCTGGCGATGATGTTTGAATCCATTCATCAATAACATTTATGTACATGTTCTGATGTTTTTATTTCTACAATTTTGGCTCAGAATTTTAATACTGAAGGAGGTTAGGAAATAAGACCAAAAATAATCCTAGAATAAAATACATAAAACAAAATAATGCTGCTTTGTATAATTTCCATTAAGAGATTTAATTATTTCTGTATCATTTAATGAAGACAATACTGAAAATCAAATCTGTTTTTGAGAATTTATGTTTTTAACTATCAAACTTTTAAATCATAAGAAATAAAAACAACATACACCAAAGATTAAACTGTGAATTGCTTTTAATCCCATCAAAACTATTAATCCTTGAGTGCTGGTTGATGTTTCTGCTGGACCCTTAGAGCCTAAATCCACTGATCCACCGTCAGCTCAACTACGCTTAAGAGTTGTGACTTTACCTGAATAATCTCTTCTTCTTTTTTAAATTACAGACTAATATTGTAAAGATCTTTATTTACATTCCAAATATGAGTCAATGTTAGCAACGTAAAAGCAAACCACTGCAATAAAGATGACTCTTTAATTATTTCGCTAGCAGAAACATTCACAGATAACAGGAATCTGTCCAGGAACAAACATCTCCTCCGCTTCGCCTTTCAGGTCCAAAGCGCCTCGTGGCCTCATCAACATGACGGCCTGGGAAGCTGTTTTCAGAAAGTGTGCACTTGAGCCGTTACTATGACAACATGCCATAGTAGCAGGAAACTGAATGAATGAGTTAATAAACCTCTAGAGAATATGCTGAACTCATTTTAGCCCTACAGTAAATGCAACATGCTAGACAATGACTGTACATCAGCAGGAATCTTTGCGTAAAATGCCTAAATGACACCAGATTCCCTCCGTTTTTAGATGTGGGTGGCAGCAACCATATGTGGAGAGTTGCACGTGTGTTTGGACCCATTTTCAACAAGGGATCCTGCAGAGCTTTGCATCTGTTGTTGCTTACGTGTCATTCAGCAGGCACGATCTGCTGTCGGATCGAGGCACAAGTTCAAGACTGCAGTTCATCTATTATGCAAAAGGAAAATAAGCGTTTTATGAAGTTTGGGCTGCAAATGTGTTTGTGTAAATAAAGCTGCTGATCATGAGGCTGAGAAGGGAGATCAAGCACTTCTAAATGTTGTTGCTAACAGATTTATTTTAACAAGAGAACATGAAAAACTGTTTGTAGGCTGCTTTTCTTTTAGGTTTTTTGGAAACTGCTAAATTATTCACCAAACTTTTACCTCCGTACAAATTGTTACCATCCTAGAAAACAATTAAAAATGATAAGAAGTGTCTAATTTAAACCAATAAATAGCTCTAATTGGAGTAGACGAGCTGTGTTATGATCTCTGAGAGTGAAGAAGGCACCTTCACACCCCATAAAGACCTTACCGTGACCTAAATGTGTCTACTGGAACATAGATGTTCTCTCCAGGTAGTTGGAGATCTTCTCTTCTTCGAGCCGGCACTTCCAAATCCCAAGTGGCGCCGCAGATTTATTTTTGCTTGAATTAACTCCTCAGATATGATGCAAGACTGTGTGTAAAATGAAACAGGAATACTTAAAACACATATTAATTCTAATGTTTTTTTTTACTTTAAAAATGTTTCATCTTTTTGTGAGAAGTCATTTTTTATTATGTTGTAAAGGAACGTTTTCAGTGATGTTATAGAATAGTTTATTTACTCTGTCATCGTTTTGAATCACAGTGTGTTGAACTAAACTACTAATCATATCATAGATAAGGCTGAATCTTATGGTGTTGTATTGGTTTTTGCAGCTTGTTCTAATTGGTTTCTGATTTTTCTGAATCTGGGTCACAGCGACCCTCTAAATCAGGACCCCTGGTCTTTGTACCCCATATGCTGATGGGCCTTTACTTGTTTGGACCTGATCACTCAGATTGTCGTGTCAGCTGCAATTAAGAAGTCATCGTGTCCTGATCAAACATTTTCCGACATCTGAATTCAGATGACCTGTCTGCCTGTGGATCAAAGGTTTGAGGCTGAGCCTGGATTATTCAGCTGAGGAAGGTGAGAAGAATCCAAAGCCTTAAATCTCACCACAAGACGGATTTCCATTTCAAACTGATTAGAGACTCAAACGAGGACTTCATCATCTTACATAGCAGTTACTTGTTAAATGAATTTTTCTCATGCTATTTAATGGACATCTCCTTGTCATTTAATTATTCTTTTTTGTAAAGTATCAGGAGTCAAAGGGGCAGTGATGTGATGGTTTAAATCCTGTCATAATCCTTGTGGTTATTCAAGCTGCACTGCCTCTATTTTACCTCTTTCTACTTTAATGACACATGGAAATTATTCATCAGCTCCTTAACTCCTCCTATCTTCTCTCACTTCAGCACTCGTCTGTGCAAGGATAGAAATTCATTACTTTTCTGCCTCAGGTGGGTAGAAATTCATTCTCACAGTCTCTGAATTTGTTTTTTTGAGAGGTTTTTCCACAAGGTGTCGGGTGGTGTTTCTTAATTACATCCTGGTTTGGGTTTGTTGGGTTTTTCCACAAGGTTGAGTTTACAAGTCATCATGTGTGGGATCTGCATGCCTTACTAGTTAACCTGCAGTCAGGAATAAAATAACACTTTCATGACTGTTTGTTGTCATCTGGAGCTTTTTCTTGATGCTGTCATGTTCTGGTGCATGCTGCAGATTTGATAAGAAATCTGCAGAAATGTGGTTCTGAGCTAAGCTAAGCTAATTATGATATCTGTAGAATATCCTGGCTACAACACTTATCATAATCAGGCTTTCAGTTGTTTAATAAAAGCCAAGAAGCTCATTTTGTGAATCTGCCATCAAAAATAAAAGCGTTTAAATGAAAATGACAAAAAGAAACCCACTTTGAAAGGATTTAATTGGTATTCTGTGTGTGAAGGCTTCTGGCCTTGGTCAGGAGATTCTAACAGATTTTTCATTTTAATTAGTTTTTTTTTTTTTACTGGTTATGAAACAGTAAAATGAAGACATGTAGTAAAGTGGTGATTCCATAAAATGTCATTATTTTTAAATAGCCTTACATCTTCCAAAGCCTAATGCATGAAACGTTAGCCAGAAAATGTTAAATATTTTAATTGAACTGTTTATCAAATGATGCATTTTTATGTAATTACATTTAACTATCTAAAAATTTCATTTATTTTTAATTTAATTTACCTTATTTGTATTTTACGGTTTTGTGGTTTAGCTCTTTATTTTTATTTGAGGCCCTTTAGTTCTGTTTTTATTGCTTTGACCACATTTTCTCTTTTATGTGTGCTTGTGCATGTTTGTTTGTGTGCATGTGCACAAATGTGTGTGTGTGCATGCATGTGAGTTAATAATGGTGTGCATTTTAATCTTGAGTATTTGAGAGTGCAATGTGTTTTCTATATATTTTATCCTGGTTTATTTTATGTTGTGCATGTGTGTTTTATTTGATCGGCTGTAAAGCAGGAAATCTGCTTTATAAATAAAGTTTGATTTGAAATATTTTAAAATGAAAAAATGTTAATAAAATTGTCACTTTCCAGGTATAGTACCTAAATTCTCCAGCAGAGGGCTGTAGAGGTCTTATAAAAGGCATTTTGTGTTATAGGGTTTTTCAGATTTACACTACTTGCTTCTTTTTTCCCACTTCTGTTAAACTTCCTGTGCGAGCAGTGCCTCGGAGACAGTGGGCTGAACTTTCAGAAGAAGAAACTCAGCGAAGGTTATTAATGGGTTTTTGCTCCCTCTGTGCGAATTAGCGGGATTCGGTTCAGTTATGCGCGGTAGCGGTCCCGGGTGGTGATCTAATGAGGGTCAGCAGGGTGAGGATGGGACAGAAGGCGGTAAACTCAACCTGCTGAAGTGCTGCCACTGCAGCGCTGCTGAACACAAGAGCCGTAGCGGAGGAATCACAGGTTGTGGCTGATGGTGTAACACCGATTGGCCATGCAGACCTCGACCTTCACCAGCATGCTGTAAATTAGATTTCCTATCATACAACAGCTCATCACCTTTGTCATGTAGACTTCGCCTTGATATTTTTCATCTCCATGTCATTATACGGTGGTGATGTACCAAGAAGCTTTTAATAATCAATACCCTCCCTAAGTGAGAAAAATAACTCCAGCCAGCTTTCTAATGCATGAATTCATTCTCATCCGCCTACTAACTCAAGTAATTGGTCCAGATACGGTACAGTGGTACTTTTCTTTTTTCATTGCAGGTATCGTCAGACGTGAGTCATGTTTGCTGCATGGAGGCAGAAACAGAGATAAAGAGGACGGTTATTATAAGAAGCTGTGGTCAAAGGTGTGGAATGGGAGAGTTGGAGCAATGGATAAAGACGAGGAGAGAGTTTTCTTTGAAGCCCAGACTTATATGGCAGCACTGATCCAGCTCTCCTGTGACTCCTGATTTATCTACTAATCACATTAAGGCAGGAATTTAGTCCTCTTGGAGTAATTAGTGTAACGGATGTTTGCGTACACAGATGATGAAAATAGTTAGATGTCACCAGTGGCGGCTGGTGAATTTTTTTTTGGGTGGGGCGTATTTATACAAATCAGTTTTCAGATGCGCAAATAATCACATCTCACCACTAGAGCAGGAGGGAAGCAAAATATTTTCATCTGACTGAATATTTTGCTGGTAAAAATCCCTCCCACCAGTTCTCTAACAATGTGGAGCTGTTAGGTCTAATTCTACACATCAAACAGTAAAGAAACCATAAAGTCTTCATGAGGAGACCTTAGAATAATATCAATATAATCAGATACAAATAAAATAAAAACAACCACAATGTGGTCATAACAAAAGTCAGAGTTTCAAGGAAAAACTTAATATTCACAATCAGCTTTCTACCACAAACACATCAATCCATCTCTAACTAACAGTCAGATCATTAATGTTACAATTCAGACAACAACCACTAACCAAGCAAGTCATGACAATCAGCTCCACTAATGAAGTGAATTAACAACAAAATAAAGTCAAATCCACTGATATGTCCCATCAAAATAAGGTAAAATACGATTTTAGGACACTCATACAAAACTCCCATAGAGCGCCGTTCGTTTTTTATTAAAAGTGTCATAAAACGCCTTAAAACGGGCTAAACTATATGAACCAACATTCATTCAACAGTATGTGTGTCCCTCTAATATTCGGCTACAAAGGCATGTCGCTATTTAAGGTATAAATCCACAAAACAGTAGGTCTCTGCCATTCGCTGATAGGAGTTTTCAATAGCAAAAATCGCGAGACACATATAAATAAAACGGAAGAAAAAACAAATGAAGTCACTCACCATGGAGGTGATGAAATCAGGACCCATGGAATAAAACGGCTTTTTGTCACAAGCTGCCAAGAAGGATTCTCTGAATAAATATCCATTTTGTTAGTTAGTTCTCTCCAGTTTTAACTCACGTCTGCTGCCAGGCAGGAGCAAACGATCGCTCTGTAGAGCTTCCGGGTCAACATCTGGTCTAAGTCATTCAATACGTTTTTCTATTTCTTTTTTACTTTATTTGTAATCACTTATGACTTATCAGTGTGTTACAGTGCCATCATTAATGATAAAAACTAAAGTAAATTCTTAAATAATAAGCATTAATCCTCCGGTTTTGACTGTACCGTTGTGCGCATGTCAGGGACGCTATGACCTGCGTCCCGATGGGTCTCCTATCTTTTGCATTAAGGATGATTTCCAGTGCGCATGCGCCAGGAGCAGAAAACAAAGCGGTGTCTCGGGACGGCGTCCGGTCCAGACATGCACAGTAGATCTCAGAGAAACAGGACCTATCGGTCTGGTAAAAAATAGTGAGAAAACGTTTTCTAAACTACACCTAAATGCAGATTATACACAGCACTTATTGTATATATAATGGATGGCTCGTTAGTTTTGTTTTCATGTTAGTTTTTTATATTTTGTGATCACTATTTCTCTTCTTCTTCCTCTTGGGACTGGTGGGGCGGCACCCTAGCGCCCCCTATGGATGGGCCGCCACTGGCTGTCACTATGAAATAGAAAAAACAAGATCTCTGAAACAATGGTTAGGCTATCATGTACTTCATTGACTGTAGTAGCAAAACTTACAGACACTCTGAAATTAAAGGTGTGCCTCAAGGCTCTGTTTTAGGACACTTTAAAGTCAACCATAACAACCTGGGACAGAATTGACGTATGAGGTCATTTTACATCACTGCTATTGTTTATTATCATGTTGTTCCACTGCTGCCCTGTATTTAAACCCTGGTAAAAATGCGGGGTTGTCTTTTAATCTGGGTCTAGTTTTTTGGGGTCATTATATGACCGCACCAGCAGAGGGCGCATGCTTTTTGTACAGGCAGCAGCAACAGGAAGATCTGCTCAGATCGCTACCGGTCCCGGTCTGGACCCGCCCAAAGTTACAGGCCTGCGGATTCAAATGTCCCATGATCAGTCCAGCCAGGTCCACTTCCAGACCCAGGACAGAGCGTGAGCAGCACTAGGACTTCTGTCCTGGTGGAGGGCTTGGTCAGGCGATCCACGCACGCCTCCTTCCCCTGACCAGAACCTCGGTTCACTGGACTGGCTCTGTATTGGTGGGTGAGCCGCGCTATTTCTGTACCTTTAGATCAAGTTATTGGTGGGGACACATCACCTCTGTCCACACTAAATCTACACCCATGTATCTCACATATCTTCATTTCCACCACACACACACACACACACACACACACACACACACACACACACACACACACACACACACACACACACACACACACACACACACACACACACACACACAGAGGGAGAGGCTCTGAGCCCAATACAGAGCGCAAGAAGAAGAGCGAAAAAGAGATTTAACAGAACTTTTTTCTCTTTTTTCCAATTGACTGAAATCTGTCACCACAACGGAGAACTTTAACCCCTGATTAATAGACAAATATTAAAGCAGTCTGTAATTACAGTATTATTTAAATGACTTTCTCAAAATTCCTGTAAAAATTGTTTCTTTAAAAAGTGAATTTAGTAAAAAAAATTTGCAGATTAGTTTTGGAAAGGAGAGGTCGTCTTATAATTGGGGTTGTCCTCTATTCGGGTTGCATTTGTCCCAACTGTAGATGGGACATGACTTATTCTGTTTATGAAAAGTAAGAATTTGAACTCACACCCCTACCCCATTCACTTCACTGAAAGAATGTGAAAATTATCCGAAGATCAATCGAGTCAGGGTGTGAAACTTGTTCCTCTCTCTGTTTAGATTTGTGTGTGTGTGTGTGTGTGTGTGTGTGTGTGTGTGTGTGTGTGTGTGTGTGTGTGTGTGTGTGTGTGTGTGTGTGTGTGTGTGTGTGTGTGTGTGTGTGTGGTACTTTGAGGTAATTGCAGCATCACTTTAATAATTGTACTATGGTTTTATCTCATGTTCAGTTGACTTATTTTGGAATGAGCCCCTATGTCTCATCAAACTTTTACAAAAGTTCAAATTAAAGAAGAAGAAAGGATAAAGCACCAATAGAATTAAAGGCAGCTTTTGGAATTTAAGTCATTTTTTTTGTTATAATTATTTCTAAAGTTTATCTTTTCCACAACATTTCCACATAGCCCTGAATTACGGTTTGCACCATGTCTCTGTTATTGTGTGTAATTTTCTTCAGGGTCTGTATTTGTGTGATCAAAGTCTGACTGACAAACACACAAAGCATTTTTTTTATTTGGATATCACCTGGGGAAGTACTGATTTGTAGCTTTTGCATGTTTAAAAATAGCTAAATAAAACTTACCCTCAGAGGAATTTACAGATAAAAACTATCAGCTTTGATTTTGTCATTCAGGGAGCTGACAGTGAAATCACACCAGAGCTTTAAAAGAACAATCACGTCTCAATAGACTTTAAACAAGCTGCTACAGAAAGAAGGTCACTGTTCATTTCTACCTACATAACCACAGAAAGCATTTAGATGAAGCCTAGGATGAAATGAAATTGTTTCTCAGCATAATTTTTACCCTCTACATAAATACCCGTTAAATATCCTATAGTATGTTCTGTATAACCGCTGTATATACTCCATATGTACCCTGTACTCAGACACAAACCCTTTATAGGAGATTACTTGTATTTATGTGGGGTTGGAACTTTGAGAACAGTCCCGATCCCACACTCTACTCACACCAACAATCCGCCCTCCTATTCCAGGATACGACTGAACAATAAGTAAATAACTGGACGTGTGCTCATGGTTTTACAAAAACTGAGTAATCCGTTGAACGAGAGCCGTGTTGGCCCCTCCCCAAGGACACCCATTGCTCTTTTTCTGTGTCATTCTAAAATGTCCCTCATGTTTGTGTGACTCTGCTGTGTGATAGCAGCTCCCTTTCATCTGCCAACTAGATTGGTTTGTTAGAGCTCAGTGCCCGCTTGTTATTGGAGGAGAGAGCAAACAGCCTCTAATAACCCATCGATGGAGGTCCAGTGAAGTGTTT
Source organism: Callopanchax toddi (assembly GCA_006937965.1). Classification (NCBI taxonomy): domain Eukaryota; kingdom Metazoa; phylum Chordata; class Actinopteri; order Cyprinodontiformes; family Nothobranchiidae; genus Callopanchax; species Callopanchax toddi. The sequence goes on along the minus strand of SSNR01000107.1, from coordinate 823,644 downwards.
ATCAACCCAGTTGTGTCCCTTTATTCATCTAAGAATGCAAAGTGTTTCGGCCTTCCTACAATACAGAAAAGTAGCACTAAAGTTGTGTATCTTTTGGGTGCATCGTCTATGAAAGTTCCCTCGTTCAGCCCTGGATGTGGATTTAACTGAAAATGTTTTTCTGAATACATTATGTTAGATTTTTAAAAGATCTGCTTCAAAAGCATTTTTTGAGTTGCAGCAGCAGCTGTCTGAAGCCAGTAGCCAACCTTGCACTGCTGCTGCTTTTTCTGGAGTCCCACTGAATTACTGCAGGAAATAAAAGACAAAACAAGTTAAATTGTGTTTGGTTTAGGTATTTGCTTTAATATAACTGATATAGACTAAATCTGAACATTTTACTTACAGGTTTAAGGAGCTTTCAATGTGTTCCAGGACTGCTGGTGTCTAAACTGAAAGGTAGTTTCGTTGATCGTGTGATCAGGTGTGTTTTTAGATATTAGAAAATCTACTCCTTCTCAGAAAATGAGCCTTTCTTAACTGTATAGTGTCTAAATGAACATGAGCATTCTCACATTTAATAAAAAAGCAGGTCTTGCTTACTCATCCTTTGTGTTTTTTAAGCTTGAAAAAAAAAACCCACAGCAAGATAAGAACTACATGAACCAATAGGAGTCAAGACTTCTCTGAGGTGTCATTTGATTTTTTTTTTTCAGTTTGGAAAATATCTATTCATTTATGAAGGTCTCCTTATTAATCAATCAAAAAAGGCTACTTCAAACAAAACAAAACTGAAAAAGACTGCAAAAAAAAAGAAAAGAAAAAACCCACAAAATTTTACCTTAAAAACCATTATTTTCCTACTAAAGACTAATTACTGATCAAATCAAATGATACAATTTTTGTATTTATCAAAAGGGTTAGGGTTTTCTTTAAAAAACAAAACAAAAACAAAAAACAGCATTTTTAAAACCAGAAGTTTTGTTTGAGAGGGAAAGTATTTTATTTTGAAAACTGGACATTTTGTTTGAGCATCCTAATTGTTTTGCGCTCTAAACGTATTTTTTTGGTTGCAACTCTTAGTGTTCAGGCAGGGCCTTGTTGTGTGGGGGATGAATGACTTCCCTTTATTGCAATTACTGTATGTCATCAGAAACAGAATGATTTGAAGTGCTACATCTAACTATTTGTGTTTGATAAATCAGAGGACAATGCAAAGATGATAAATTTATTGGAACTAGAATAATAAAATTGCCTTTGTGTGAACTGTCATGTTGTCTTTATAGGATTGGAATTGTTTCAAGAAGGCACAGTGGTCCCTCGCTCTCCTTGCAGTTTGCAGATTTTTTTGGTGAAATTTAGCATGTTTTTAAATTTTTTACAGTGCATTGTGTTCTGTGTCCTGACCCTTGTCAGTTAACCTCCTCCATGCAGCGCATTTGCCTGAGTGTCGCGGAGTGCAGTGCATCCTGCTCCTCTCTGGAGAACTCACACTGGACCACCAGGAGCAGCTGTACCTCACTACCGGACCACAGAACTAGTCACACCCTCATCGTGCTTGAGAGCTTGTTTTCCTGAAGCACAGATCAGCTCTGCTCACTTGGAGCTTCTCAGCAGGTGATCATGGTGCTGCGAGCTTCATACTGCTAGGAAACACACGGTGTCCGTGCCGGATCTTTCAGACACAATCAATACATCGATTCAGTTATTTGTTCTGTTGTTCTGATAGTGTTTAAATAAAAGAGAAAAGTGTGAAAATGTTCATTCCTGTCTGAGAAAAGTGTATAAAGTGTGTGGTGAGGGGTTTTACAGCCTTTAAACATCCGTGATAACTGGAAAAGTTTAAAGCTGCTTCGCGAATTAAGGATTTTGCCTATTGCAGGTTATTTTTAGAACATAACTCCCGCTTATTTATTTATTTATGAAGTTAAAATAACAGCAATATAATAATCAGTTTATGTAATTATATAACGAGTGAAAATGAACTCTATTTCTCCAAACTGAGGATGTTCAAAGAGCCATCTACAACAGGTAAGATCAAAACCATCCTACGTTACACCTCTTTATAAATACTTTGTCGTTTTATCTATAGATTGACACTGTTCTTGTTTTATGTAACCTGATAAAACAGGACAGACATGTGAGCTGAGCCAATATCCTGGATTATGATCAAACCACCGTTTTGGTATCAGTACAGGAGTCGGCTCACCCGTGGGCTTCAGGAGATTTTTATTAGACATTGTGTCCTTCTGTCTCTCAGGTACCTGAGGGCTTCTGGGTTTGGTCGTACTCTGTCAGTCGACCCCTCGCTCCACCGTTCCGATCAGTGTGGGAGCACAAGGGTGGCGTATCGTTCCATTTTCAATACATCTAAAATCCTGCAGAGTGATTAGTCAGTCACACATATTGAGATTCTTAACACTGACTCATCTCAGCATGGCTCAGCCACGCTGTCATCTGTGTGTGCTGTGAGTCATGGTAGACTCTAATTTATGTTCAGGATCCTTGAAAATGAGCTCCACGTTCATCTTAATGAGTCAACACAGGCTAAGGCTGAGGAGATCTCCTGTTGTCGTCAGGGTTCTTTTAGCTTTATGAAAAGATCTTAAACTCAGCTTAAACATTAAAAATATCCCTGAATGAGAGTTTATGTTGGATATTAGTCGTTTTACTCCTGTTCAACCTGCTGAGCACTTCATGCTTTTATGGTGTCTTATTGTAGCTGATTGAAATAAAAGTTTTTCTAAAAAGTCCTGACTTAAAGCCAGAGATTAGAAGGTTGTGGGTAACGTTCCTGTTGAGTTCTAAAGGTAAATGGTCTGTGTGTGAGCTCAGCTGACCTAAATTCTGATTGGTCACGACAAGTCTCTACCTGCTCTCAAACACTCATTTTAACTCTGTCCTCATGTTTCATTGTCCCCCCTTCAGATGGGTGGAGCCAACATGTGATGAAGGTCAGAGCTGATTGGCTCCATTCTCTCTGCTCAGTCACATGATTTGTAGACCAGGTCAAACTGGTTTCTGTTCCTCAGGAGGTGAAACTCACTGAGTCTCTGTTACTGAGGAGAAATGGAGCAGAGAGGACTTCAGCTGGACCAGGAAACCTTCAGCTGTTCCATCTGTTTGGGTCTCCTGGAGGATCCAGTGACTACTTCCTGTGGACACAGCTACTGCATGAAGTGTATTAAAGATCACTGGGATGAAGAGGATCATAAAGGAACCCACAGCTGTCCTCAGTGCAGGAACACCTTCACACCGAGGCCTGTCCTTCAGAAAAACACCATGTTAGCAGCTTTACTGGACCAGCTGAAGAAGACTGGACTCCAAGCTGCTCCTGCTGATCTCTGCTATGCTGGACCTGAAGATGTGGCCTGTGATTTCTGCTCTGGAAGGAAACTGAAAGCCATCAAGTCCTGTTTGGTGTGTCGGGCCTCTTACTGTGAGACACACCTTCAGCCTCATTATGATTCAGCAACATTTAGGCAACACAAGCTGGTGGAGCCCTCCAAGAACCTCCAGGAGAACATCTGCTCTCGTCATGATGAGGTGATGAAGATGTTCTGTCGCACTGATCAGAAGTGCATCTGTATTCTTTGTTTGATGGATGACCATAGAGGTCACGACACAGTCTCAGCTGCAGCAGAAAGGACTGAGAGGCAGAGAGAGCTGGAGGTGAGACGAGAAGAAATCCAGCAGGAGATCCAGGACAGAGAGAAAGAGGTGAAGCTGCTTCAACAGGAGGTGGAGGCCATCAATCAGTCTGCTGACAAAACAGTGGAGGACAGTGAGGAGATGTTCAGTCAGCTGATCCGTCTGATCCAGGATAGAAGCTCTGATGTGAAGCAGCAGATCAGATCCCAGCAGGAAACTGAAGTGAGTCGAGTCCAAGAGCTTCAGGAGAAGCTGGAGCAGGAGATGACTGAGCTGAAGAGGAAACATGCTGAGCTGAAGCAGCTCTCAGACACAGAGGATCACAACCAGTTTCTCCACAACTACCCCTCAGTGTCCGCTCTCAGTCAGTCTCCACACTCATCCAGCATCAACATCCGTCCTCTCAGATACTTTGAGGATGTGACAGCAGCTGTGTCAGAGCTCAGAGATCTACTACAGGACATTCTGAGAGACAAGTGGACAAACGTCTCTCTGATGGTCACTGAGGTGGACGTGTTACTGTCAAAACCAGAACCAAAGAACAGAGCTGAATTCTTAAAACATTCACGTGACATCACTCTGGATCCAAACACAGGACACAGATATCTGGTTTTTTCAGAGGGGAACAGAAAGATATCAGTGATGAATGAACCTCAGTCTTATCCTGATCATCCAGACAGATTCAATAATTGTTCTCAGGCTCTGAGTAGAGAGAGTCTGACTGGACGATGTTACTGGGAGGTGGAGTGGAGCGGGCAAAGAGTTTCTGTAGCAGTTTCATACAAGAATATCAACAGATCAGGAAGATGGGAGGAATGTGGATTTGGACGTAATGATAAATCTTGGGCTTTAGAATGTTCTCCAAACAGTTACACGTTTTGTCACAACAACATCAGAACCTCCGTCTCAGGTCCTGGTTCCTCCAGACTAGGAGTGTATCTGGACCACAGAGCAGGTGTTCTGTCCTTCTACAGCGTCTCTGAAACCATGACTCTCCTCCACAGACTCCAGACCACCTTCACTCAGCCGCTACACGCTGGACTTTGGACTCATTACATTAACGGGTTGCTTACAAGTGCTTGGTTCTGTTGATTTCTGTCTAAACTGCTCAGAGATCAGCCGTTAAACTCAGAGATCATCACGTCTTGTTTTTCTTCTCTTTTGTTCTCTGATGTTTCAGGTTGTTTTGGTGTTTCTGTTGTGTTTTTTTGTTGTTTTGACCTCAGATTGTGATTGTGCGTGAAGGAGATTCATTTCACATCAAAATCAGAATCAAATCATTTGATCAGGAGTGAAAATGTTGAGTTGAGTCGTGATTCAGGTGAAATGACAGATATTGATTCATTATTTTCTCTCTTTGTGCTTTAGGTGATAAAACAGTGGAATGAATGAATGAATGAATGAATGAATGAATGAATGAATGAATGAATGAATGAATGAATGAATGATTGAGAGAAAGTTTGGCCTCATTAGTTCCTGTCCTGACCTCCAGTTTGAGCTCAAACTCTCAGAATGTTTTAATGGATGTAACTGAACTTTCTTCTGTTCTGTTTGATATTTGATTTGTTCTCAGAAAAACGAATAAAGTTCCTGTTCTGAAAAACAGATGAAAGTAATGGTTCTGGTCTTTGTCGGTCCGGATTGTAGAAAACATTCAGTGATTTGAACGTTTCCGTCCTCCACACTGACATTCAGCTTCCATTCAAGTCCCTTTCATGTCTCCGTGACGTCAGTGTGAAAAGCAAGCAGACTTTCTGCAGCTCTATGAAGGTCAGGTGACCTGTGCAGGAAGCTCCGCCTCTTCACTGCAGGATGTCCGTCAGCTGCAACAGGCACATCTCCATTAGTTCCTGTGAGAAAGTCCAGATGTTGTTAAGAGACATTCTGATGAGACAGATTCTAACTGGGAACAAAGCTGGACTGGAAATGTAGCCTGGCAGCAAGTGAGACGAACTATTTCCTCCTTACGTCTAGAAATCCTCCCTTTAAGGTGTAGAGGTTCATTACATGATGAAATGTTACTTTAACACAATGTTTGTTCATCGTTTTATGCTTTAAATCATGTTTTTTTATTGTTTATGTGTCTAATTGACTCAGAGAAGTCCAGAGCGGTGATATGGAGCTCATTTTGATTCTGAAGTGAGGCCAAGCTGCACACAGAGCATTTAGAAACCTACAAGTTAACGTCAAAGACAGAAAGCCTCCCAGGCAGACCAGGTTTTTAACATTTTTATTTCATTCTTAAAAAGAACAAATAAAAAACAAATGAGACTTAGAAATAGTTCAATGAAAAGGAGCAGATAGGCCTGCGGGTCAAATCAGGCGGAGAAGTGAACATTTAGTGATTTAAAGTCCTTCACTTGAAGCATAATATGTGGAGAACAGAGATGGGATTTGAACCCACAACCTTCCCACTTTTATCCTGATGAATCCCAGAACTGAAGCTCTAGACTAAAGAGTCTGATGACCCTTCACCATGTTTTAGTTCTTGTTATCAGCAGGTTGTTTCTTCTTCATCTCTCTAAAGACAAACCAATCAGGACGCTCGAAGGAGAGCTGAGACGTTTGGAGCTGAGCTGGATCATCTTCTTCATCTCTTCAAGACTTTGTGTTTCTCATCATCAACAATGGGCCAGTGGAGAAGGACGCGCTCCGTCACGTGGAAACATCAGGATCAAACCTCAGCGCTGGAGACTGGAGGTCTGAGTGTGAATGTGAGGGAAGCCAGATTATGTTGCTTATGATTGATTTAAAAATCAGGTAAAACATCCAAGGGGGTGAGAACTTTTTATAGGCACTGAATATTCTTGTGGTTTAAATCTTGACCAATAGAAGGAAACTCTGGCGCAAGCAGCGGACATCATTTCCTCTGTGGGTGGCTGGTCTCTTAGAGATAACGTTAGGAACTCGGAGAAGAGATGCTGCTCCTCCTCACTGAGAGGCGGTTTGGGTTGGACGCCTCCTGGTCGCCTCCTATAGTGGGTTTCTGGACATACAGGGAGGAGAACCTGAGGCAGACCAGGACTTACCCGATATGTCATCTCTGGTATTTGAACACCATTGGAATATAGGCATGACTTCATTTTTTTCCTGCAAAATGTTTGATATTACAAAAATTTATTTTTGATTATTTGATTACTTTTTGTCATTGCTGAGTTTTCCAACAATCTCATAACTTACCAATTGTTTCCTGTTTATTTGAGCTAACCAACAGAAACATCATATTCTCCTATAGGAGCCAATCAGCAAACCTTTAATTTCTAACTAAAGGTGTTGTTGTTTTTTGATGAAGTGTAGCAGTAGTTGAGTTAAGTGTAATAACTTTTTATTACGCGTCTTGTTGTTTACACTGTAAAATCTGAGGTTTCTTTATGAGGTATGAAAAAGTTTGACAGTTTTTCTGGATTTGGCTTCAACCTGGTGCTAGGATTCATCACATCGTGCTAAAGCAGCACTGCTTTGTTACACATGTTCTTAAATCCCTGAATGGCTCATTAATCTGCTCTGCGTCCCCCCCCCCCCTTCACACCTGTCACAAGGGAACATAATTGCACTGAAATCAGTACTTTCCAAAACCCAACTCATGACGACTTGAGGGACCCCGAGGCCCGACTCTAACGACACCCAGCATCATTAACATTTTCTTGATAAAGTCGCTGGTTGACCTGAACGGAGATCCCAGATGGAGGTCGCAGGAGGAAAAGGATCAAATTGAAGGTGTGAGTCTTTTGGAGAGAGGCTGACACTTTTTAAAGGTTCTGTCATCCTGTGCTCCAACAGCAGAGGAGGAAGGATGAAAACAGGGAGCGTTAAACTTTGTGGGTGTTCTGATTCTTACCCATGAAGATCAATAAGGTATCAATCTTCTGCTCTGTAAAATGTGACCACGATGCCACAGAGATGACTAAAGGTGACTGTTACTCAACCCAGAAGTGACACGGAGTCTTTTAATAGGCCTTTCATAATAACAGCTGTTATTTAGCCTGTACGTTTCCAAAATGTCTTGAAACGTTCACAGAAGTTTTTGACTTTCATTCTCGTCGCAGGACCTTGATTTCTCATCGTTGGAATATGGAGAAATTTGCATCTGGAGTCTATCTGGAACTTTTCAGAGTTTGGCTTTTGTTAGTGGGAAAATGCAAGAAATATCAGAAAACTGAATGCAAACTATCAGCAAACTAAAGTTTGCACAGATCTATAGGAGCAGAGCTGAACAAAGGGACTGTCTCCTGGGTGGATGTGGAGCAGGGAGGAGGTGCAGGCGTTGATCTGGTCCGAGGAGAGAGGCTGTGGCTGCTTGTGGCTCCATCGATTGTTTATGTTGTAAACAAGCTGAAGGGGATGGATTTCCTTTATTGGTCCTGGTCAATTGATGAGCTGGGTTTTCTTTTTCTTTATGCCTCTTTTATTTCAGGGTGAATACTTGTTGTTACTGCCTGACGCTATCCGTGTGGTTTAGTATGTTTTTGACGTCCCTCTCCCAATCAAACAAACAATCCTGGCGTGGAAGCACCCTGACATAACCTTTCTATCATCATGAGTGTGTAATGGCTTCTCACGGTCCACTTTCTCTACTGACGTTCAATTGATTGTTTCAGATGTGGTCAGTGAAATCCTTAACAGCAAGTACAGGTTGGTCGATGCTTCCCTTATGCCTCTAAATAAACCTCGACTCCTCTTCCTCCCTGCAGTAAATCCACTGTGATCTGTCCTCCACACTTCAGCGCTTGTGTTGGTCTCAGGATTTCCTGTTCTCAACTCTGATCCGCTCCACTGTCAAAAGGACAAACCCAGAAGGACACGGGTCAAAACTCACCAAACCACCTCTGTCACCGTGGTTACAGAAACCTGGAGCCAACAGGTCCACCTGGATTAGAGGATCAGGGACTGGAGGGAACTTTCCTGTCAGAAGAGTCGCTTTTCTCAACCAGACTCTTATTTTGCTAAACTTTTAAGTAAATCGCTAAAGCTTCTATCTGGTCCCATGAAATCTCTGTTTGTGAAATCAAAGACTTTGTTTATTCTGACTCTGTTTCTGGGTTTGAGTCTTCTGAAACACACAAAACTCATTCCCTTATTTTAGGTTATTTTACTACATCTTTAACATTAAAACACACAGTCACAGTTTGTGAAACAACCAGGCATTAGAATAAAGTTCACACACACACACACACATTTAGCAGGTCGTTCATTAAGTGTGCCACAGAGACTCGGTGCTGCATTGCTGTGCTGCAAACTGCAGAGAAAAGCTGGGACAGCCTTCGCTGGAGGACTGTTCTGCAGCAGGTGAAGCAGATGACTGTGCTATTATCGTCTCCCTGTCAGATAAAACTATATTTGGGGAGATGCATCACTTCTTGGGCTTATTCTCCTCTCTGAGGAAACTTGGAGCATCAGTTTCACATTTAATAATCAGGTTTCTAACTCAATAATAGAACATGCACAATCTCTGAGGATTTATTAGGATTTGTTTCTTGCAAAATGTGTATTTTGTACCTGCAAAATAAAACGGAATGAACCTATTTCAGCTCCCTGAACAACAGCCTCACTTGTAAATGATAAATTGGAGGAATTTAATAAAAGAGCTCACAGGTTTGAGTAAAACAATCGGAGCTGTTGTTGTTGTGTAACTTCTCCCGCCTTCTGGCGAGTACATGTAGACACTTGTGTGTTGTTTTGACAGTTCTCTGTGGTGAAAGCCTCTCACGGATCACCCAGAGCCGATCCCGGAGCCTCTCAGGTCATGGATTATTCATGGGATATGCATGGGGGGGGAGCAGTCCCATTGTGTGGCTCATATGGCAGCGAGTGTGACAAGGCTCACTGCCTGAGGTCAACAACAACAAAAAAACAAGCTGTAATGTGCCTGCAGGGTTCACGATGCCTGGTGATGAATGGGAGCGACTGGTAATGATGAAGGAAACGATTTATAAGCCTCCTGTGATGCGGTTATATGAACATACATTATTGATCGCTTTACTGGATATAAACCATGTTTCCTTTATGAGCAATAACTGACTCAAGTCCCAGGACAAGACAACACCCCTGTCAAGTGATATGTCAGTAAAGCAAACAGCTCTGTGTGGCTTCTGCTCTGCCTCTAAAGGGAAACAAACTTCATATATTTCTCTTGAAATGTTGCAAACTATTAATATTTCACCTGTTTAATAACGTTTTGAACTTGTAATCATTAGTAATTTAGTTTAGAATTTGGATCTAAAAGATCACAAAAAACATCAAATTAACAACTAAAAAGATATTTTGTCACGTTCCTTTTTGTCTTGCCTTTTTTTCTGAATCCAATTCCTCACCGTCCAATAGGCTGAACTCGCCCACATCCAAGGTCAAAGGTTAAGATATGTTCCTGCAGGATTTTACAGGAGAATTCATGGTTCCATCAGTTACAGCAGGTCGTCCAGACCATCACACTACCACCACCATGCTGGTCTGATTGTAATGGTATTTCCTGTTGTACTGGTATTTCATCTCGCCAGTATATTTGGATGAAGCTTCTAACAGCTGCCTGCTGGTTAATTAAGAACTTGTTAACCATCTGCCAAGCTAGAAGTCAGTGTTTGTGTTTTAAATAGATGTCTGAGAACTATTTGACATGTTTTTATTGTAGTTATCTCTGTGCTTCTCTATGGTTGTCTATACTGAGTCTGGCATGATAAAAGGAGTTTTAATCACCACTAAACGGTGCAATTGTGCCACCTGTTGGCATAAACAGAGAGAAGAAAACAGAAGTTCTTGCAAATATAACCCATCCTAATGCCATCAACTCTGCATAACGCAATTATTTACATATAATTATTAGAGATGCACAATCCAGCTTTGGGTTTTGTGGATCGATCGATACCCAATACTCACCGATACTAATGCAAACACTAAGATATTGTAATATCGGGCATAAAAAACCTCAAATATAATATAACTTGGACAAGAAAAACATCAAAATGGTCTAACGTGTAATTTGTGAGTAATGTAGTTTGCCACATTATTTCTCTGCTCATAATCAGGATAAAGTGTAGTAAATAATATCGGATCCAGTAGTTAACCGATCCAAAAGGCCTGGATCAGCACCGATATCCCATCCAGTATCGTATCGGTGCATCCCGTATGATTATGTGGTTGTTAATGAGCTGAAACCAGTGACAGGGCTGGTAAAATGTCACCATGTGGTAAAAGTGACACTATGTGCTAGTGATAGTACTGGTGATAACTGATCTGTTTCTCTAAGCTGAGACCATTCAAAGTGAAATCTGCAACAGGGTTTGAAATATTCCTTTAAATCTACTGAAAAACCTTCCTTTGAGGAAGGAGTTTTGTTGCGGAAACATAAACAACGCTGTGGGGGGTTGCATAGCTTCATTTAACCAGTGGTATTTTTAATGAAAGATACAGATTTGTAAAGTCGTATTTTGTTTGAAAGATCACAATTTTTGATGGGAGTTAAATAAAAACAAACAGGTTGGAATTAAAACTCGTGACATAAATGGTCTCTAATTAAAGAACCCAACAGGAGAAGCGCTCAGATCTGCCAACCAGTACCAGAATTATATGTTTGCTGAAAACCACAATTATAGTGATCAATAAAAAATAAGGACTGTACTTTTTATCTTGAGTCGATGGTTCTTTTTACTCCAGGCTGTGAAGAGATAAACAAATCTCCTGGGAATCTGGAAGCTGCTTCCCAAGGTCAACTCTAATATCCTGCTCCTCACCAGGTCTCCGGAGACCTGATGGACTTAGCTTGATGGACTCGACCAGGTGTGTTTAGCACTTCTTCCTGTCCGGATTAATGAACGGGACGTTTGACCTTGACTGTTGTTGATGTCCTGCTGGCAAACACCTCACTGAGGTTTTTCATAATCGGGCTGCCGTGCCCTTTGCAGATTCCCTGAGAGGAAGCAGCGGCGGCACGTCTCATGTCCAACACGTCCTGTTATTCAACACAACCTGTCAAAATAGTGAGTCAGTCACTTCATTTAATTGATTTCAATGATTGCATTGTTTTAATTAATCAGAATATGGATTTTATTTACATCATATCTTCTTTTATTCCTGTCATTTGTAACAGTGTTACAATTCCTAGATTTAAAAAAAAAGCTTCACATGAAATCTTTCCTGTGAATACTTTCTGTTGTTGTGTGCTGCTGCACACTGACAAGTTGTTTTTCAAGAAATTGAATTTTATTCTCAGCCACTGTGAGGTTACGGTTCTGAGACAGCAGCGGGTTTCCAGATGAGTCATTAACCGGACCGATGCAGGAGAATCTCTAAAGATCATTTTTATGGGTTTTTTTTTTTTTTACCCGTCTTTGCTGATTTAGTCTGAGAGCAAAGTGCACAGAAACACAACACTGTGGTGAGTCACATTTTAAACCTTGACATATGCATCCTTCAGCTATTTCAATTCAGCATCTCATTTTGTAAGCACACATCGCCACAAAGACACTCGAATCACTGAAACACAAAAAGCTCATGGAATAGCTTTTATGATGATTATCAAAAGCGTGCAGCCTTCACTTGTTTTGCAGGACAAAATGACTCTCACTGCATGCTTTGTTTGGAATTGTGAGGCTAATAATTGCAGACCGAATCCAGTTTACCTTGACAGAAATTACATCCCTTCAACATTTTTGCTGTGGCCTTTTTAAAAATGTTCTACCTACATAAACAACTGAATGTGGCAGAGGGAGGAAAAAAGAAGGTGCAGTAAACATGTCTGGAATGCCATCATCACTCTTCCTCCTATACTCGCCTTCACAGGCAGCTTTTGTCATTTTGCAGGGGGTTTACTCCTACACAGTTTGAATCAATTAAAAGTTTCACTTTTGCAGGAAAAAATAGAAGACCTATTTTATTTGAGCAGGATTTAACATTTTCTGCAACCATTTATTTTTATGTTAGTCTGAATGCATATCCTGCATGACAGCCTATTATCGCCCCATGCTAAAAGTAGGATGATAAAGTTTTAGCCTGTGTCTGTTTGTTAGTCTGAAATGTTAGAAAAATATATAATGGATGGATTTTAAAGATATTCTCAGAAATCTTTTATTTGATTTTCATCTACAACTGATTAAGATTTGGAGTCAATGCATGTTAATATGGCAGCTGACGTAAACACAACATGGTCAGGTTAACCCATATGAGCTCAGATAAATCTGTCAGAAAGTTATTGCTAGTTGATTGAAATCTGAAGACAACCTAATTCAATATGGCTGCCACAGCTAGCACAAAAATGTCTATGACTCAGTTGAATTTGATGGATATTGAGTTAAGATTTAATGTTAAAGTAGGTAAAAGTTTTCCACCAATACATACTCAGAGCTCTACTTGGTGCATAGAATCTTAGCTTAAGGTTCCCAACCTGGGGGCTGCGCCCCCTAGGGGTGCAGGATGAGTGAATAAATGTTAAAGGCTAGGACACTGCTAGCATGAAGAACAGGTTTTTGACAGGGCTAACTCACAAACACAAAGAAGATCTGCAGCAACAAGCAGCTTCACACCAGTCATGGAGAAGATGAGAGATTAAATCTGTCATTTTTGGAAAAATAAACCTTTACATATTTTATTTTCATTTTCTCAAGGAGTCGTTCATGTTTTTTTTTTTGCACAGGGACTTTTTTCAAGGTTTATATTGAGCTGTAAAAGTGCTTAGTTTTTTGTTTTCTAAGTTTATTGCAGTAACTTTTTTTGTTCAAATGTTCAAGAGGGTTTGAGTTGTGACATCGACAGCAACGGAGTTCAGAAATGAGATTAGTCTGTTTGGAGTGTGAAGGGGAACATGGGAAAAAATGTGTAAAATCAAGAGGGGCCTAGAGGAAAAAGTTTGGGAAGCACTGGCCCTTAATGTAAACACCAAGAAAAAAATACATTAAACATTCTCCATCAAGGGTGGATTGCCGACTCCAGGTTGGGAGAGAGGTCCTGCCTCAAGTGGAGGAGTTCAAGTATCTCGGGGTCTTGTTCACGAGTGAGGGAAGGAGGGAGATCGACAGGCGGATTGGGGCAGCGTCTGCAGTGGTCGATCTACCTCCCAATCCTCACCTGGTCATGAGCTTTGGGTAATGACTGAAAAAACGAGATCGCGGAAACAAGCGGCCGAAATGAGTTTTCTCCGCAGGGTGGCCGGGCTCAGCCTTAGGGATAGGGTGAGGAGCTCGGACATTCAGGAGAGACTCGGAGTAGAACCACTGCTCCTCCATGTCGAAAGGAGCCAGCTGAGGTGGTTCGGGCATCTTGTTAGGATGCCCCCTGGACGCCTCCCCAGGGAGGTGTTTCAGGCATGTCCCGCCGGCAGGAGGCCCCCGGGTCGACCCAGGACACGCTGGAGGAAATCTATCTCTGGTTTGGCCCTGGAGCGCCTTGGGATCCTGCTGGAGGAGCTGGTAGAAGTGGCTGGGGAGAAGACCGTCTGGAACTCCCTAATTGGGATGCTGCCCCCGCGACCCGGACCCGGATAAGCGGAAGAAGACGAGACAAGATTCTCCATTGCCTTTTTTGAGGTAATAAGAGGTATATTTTAATATATGGTAATAATAAAGATGTAAAGTTACTTTTGCATAACTTTCTATCAACATATCCCCCATATCTTTTTGAATTTTTAAATAGTTTTCCCCACTTTAGGCCAGCACATGCTTCAATAAGAAGTAGAAACTAAAATGTTTTTATCAGGTGGTTTGATTGATCGTTGTTCCCTATGATAACCCCATCACTCAGTTAGCAGGCAAGTCAGAGTGTTCAACCTTTACCATCAGCTGTTAGGGTCAGTCCTGCTGAACCATAGACTGATTTTAATGAAACTGTCTCAAAGAAAATATTATATCTACAAAAATAACTTTATCAAGTCAGATAAAGATGATTAATATGAGCAAACACAAAAATGGGAACAACTCAGCCCATTTTAAAGATTTTGAGTGAGAGATGGCTCAGATTCTCTTTGACCTTTTCATTTATTAACCTCTATCAGTGTTATTTGTATTAATAGCTCACACACACACACAGATCCCAGTCTACCTGGAGCGTATTTAAGGTGGATCAGAGGTCAAAGAGATGTTTCTGCTGTGACTGTTCCTGCCCATCCTGATCATGGAAACAAACACCGGCCCTGGCGTTTCTCCCAATAGGGACTGTGGCATCTTTATATAAAACTCTATAAATCCCTGTAGTGTGAGCTTCTGTCGCTGGGTGCCTGTGGATAAAGACCAGCCGTGGCAGACTGCCAGCGCGTTAAAGGCAACACGGATGGTGAAAGAAGAACAAGGGGAGCGAGAGAAGGAGGATTTATGAGGAAAAGTGACAGGTTTATGTGAGTATTACTCATGTTTGGAGCCTAGTTACAAGTCAAGACATGATCACTGTATGTGCGATTCAAGTGTACCAGTACTCCTAACAATAATGCTGTCAATCTGCTTTTATTTCTAGGGTTTTAATAGATTTATTCTCCTGATAGAGCATTGTGATTCGAGGTAGAAGCAGAAAGTGTCTGACTCATTACTCTCTCATGATGGAGGAGCTTTTATCCCAAAACCACGCCACTAGTTCAAACCCTTACTGTGAAATAAATACCACACACATGTTCTGGAGTTCTACTGAATGTTGCTGTTTAAGGTCAAAGGTCAGAGTTTCTGGTAGACAGCAGAATTCATGGTTCCAGGTGGTCCAGGTCCTGAAGCAGCTCCAGACCGTCACACCACCACCAGGTCTGACTACAGATTTCACTGCTTGTGTTCTGGTCACTGAATTATCCCATGATGCTCTCTTTGTCTCATTCTTCTTGTCGAATCATGACTTCTGACCTTAAACTGAGCCAAGTGAGCCCTGCAGTGCTTCAGATTGGGTTCTTTTGTTCTCAGGTTTCTTTAGAACAGAGCGTGATGAGCTACTTCATGTTGTCAGACAGGTTCTACTGAAGTGATTTCTTAATTCTAGTAGTTTATTCATGATTTATACAAAGGGGTAATCACTTTTTGACATAGGGTCAGGTTGATATAGATAGCTTTATGTTCCTTAATAGATCAAACCATCATTTGAAAATGAGTACGGTGGCTCTGTTCGCCAAAAAGTCGTTTTTGGAGGTATGCTAAGAAAACAAAGAAGCAGAATTTCATGTTAATTTTCTTGTCAAGCACAATATTTACCAATCTTTGGATAGAAGAAAGTGAGAACTTGGTAAAGAAAGATTCAAAGACCTCATTTTGTCTGTAAGAACTAAAAGGACGGTTTCTGATCCAGGCAGACTAAATGCTCCTTACAGCCAACATCAACAAAATCTACAGATGGATATAAAAAAAAAGAACATCCAAGAATCTTGAAAAGCAAAAAGACTCATTTATTAATCTGTGTTAGGAGCTCCTAGTTCACCTCTGACTTCCTGCTTTCTTTGAAATCAGGTCATTAGTTGCACCCTTCACCTTTAAAAACGAGCCGTTTTAAGCATCCAGTGTTTGTTGGTGTAATAATAGCTTTGGATTCTTTCTTTAGTCTTTAGTTATGGGCTTCTTTGCTTGGCGTAGGGAGCCCATAACACCAGCCGAGTGTCAGAGCAAATGGAAATGAATATTGAGTCTCCAGCAGACGCACTGCCAGAGTTCCTGGGTATGCCTCCCAAGCGAACCCTGCAGAATTCATGTACTCCAGTAGCTGTGGCTCTCAGGCCTTAAACAATCCAAAATAATCTCCCCCCCCACCGAGAAGTAATTATGTACCTACTCATCTGGCACGGCAACCGTGGTGTGATTCCAGGCTTTGCATCTCCCCGGAGGAAGGACATTTTTGTATACGTTTGAGCCGAGACTCACCAGGGTGATAATACGGCGGGGAATTTTCCATGTTAGGAAAAAAGAAAATCAATTATTCATTCAGGGCTACTTCCCCGACAGCTGCTCAAGTACTGTAGCTCTGAGATTAAGTACAAGTATGGATGGATGTGTGTCTCGTGTGTATTCACTCATCTTGTCTTTTCTGACCTATTTTCAGTATCTTTTATGATCCCTCCCCACAAAACAATTACAAATGACGATATTTAACTTGTTCTGTTTGATACCTAATCACAGTGAGGAAAACCTCTGCGGGATTTCAACAAAGTTTGATCGTGTGTCGTAATAAAAACAGTAAACATTGATCTGAATGTTTGCCAGGTCTTTTCTGAAAGATAAAACCTCGGCGTTGTCGCTGTGAGCGCTACAATAAAAGGTTAGAGGCAGTTTAAACAAATAGTCAAATCTAATTCTTGGGTATCAGTTTTTTATGAATGCAGTGAATCTCATAAAAAACGCTTCCTACGAACAGCGTCCATCAGCAGATTACCCGCGTCATGGGGGTTTGATTTGATTTCTGCAGAAACAACTCTTATTCAGCAACAATACAGCAGTTTTATTTCTTTTAAGCCTCATATTTTGTTTTGTTGGTTTGTTTTTAGCCAGAAATGATGCCTCACCTTTCAAAGGTTTTGTTACTTTGGTGCTTTATATATAAAAAATGAATTCCTTTCATAGTGATAGGTTATAATGTTTTGTTTTCCTCATGTTTTTACCAATGGAGGAATGAAACGTAGAAATTAAAGGCAAAAGAAACTAAAGCACCCCCTAGTGGCTGGCTATAGTACAGGTTTTAGGCCCCGCCCCTCTTCCATGTAAACAAATGGGACACTTTTCAGATTAAACCATAAAAACACACCTCTGATCCTTTTCTCCAGGTGTTGAATCCTGATGTCTTACCGTGCCATTGCATGATCAAATAGTTAATAAGTTAAAGATCAAATTATCTCTATGTTAAATGTTGTGGTTATCCTTTACCTTACATAAACAAATGGGAGAAAAAGGTTTTTCCTGACATTTAGCATCCTTTGACAGCTATCTGCTCTTGTTGCTGCAAAATCCACCCACTCATCAGACGACACAACACACTAGTTTAGACATTTTAAAGTGGGCTATGAACCTGTTGTAAATAGTTCTTTGAATGACCTAAGTTTGGAGAAACTGAGCCTAAGTCTGAGCTGGCTAACAAGCTAACAGCTAGTCCAACTAAAGTAGATTGCTGCTGCCATAAACCAACTCAATATTAAAAGGTTTTATGGCAGATCATGAAAATAACACCTGATAATTCACTACCAGTTTTATACTCCTCCTTGAACCGTCACCTTATCGTGGTGGAGGAGTTTGAGTGCCCTAACGATCCTAGGAGCTATGTTGTCTGGGGCACTTGTGCCCCTGGTAGGGTCACCCATGGCAAATTGGTCCTAGGGGAGGGGTGAGACAAAGAACGGTTCAGAAGACCCTTCATGGAGAAGCAATCTAAGAGTCTGAGTACCCGGCCCGGAGGGTTACCGGGGTCTCACCCTGGAGCCAGGCCTGGGGTTGGGGCCCGTGGACGAGCGCCTGGTGGCCGGGCTTTCGCCCATGGGGCCCGGCCGGGCCCAGCCCGAACCGGAGACATGGGCTCATCCAACTGTGGGCCCACCACCTGCAGGAGGAGAGTGAAGGGTCTGGTGCATTGTGGATCGGGTGGCAGACCGAGGCGGGAGCTTTGGCGATCCGATCCCCGGATGGGAAAACTGGCTATCGGGACATGGAACGTCACCTCTCTGGCGGGGAAGGAGCTGGAGCTTGTGGAAGAGGCTGAGCGATACCGGCTAGATATAGTCGGGCTCACCTCGACACATAGCGTTGGCTCTGGAACCCGAGTCCTGGAGAGGGGTTGGACACTTTTCTTTGCTGGAGTTGATCCGGGTGAGAGGCGGAGGGCTGGGGTGGGCTTTCTGTTAGCCCCAAGACTCTCTGCCTGTATGTTGGGGTTTACCCCGGGGGACGAAAGGGCAGCTTCCCTACGCCTTCGGGTTGGGGAACGGGTCCTGTCTGTTGTTTGTGCTTATGCACCAAATAGCAGTTCAGAGTACCCACCCTTTTTGGAGTCCCTGGGACGAGTGCTGGATAGCGCTCCTACTGGGGACTCCATAGTCCTGCTGGGAGACTTCAACGCTCACGTGGGCAATGACAGCGTGACCTGGAGGGGCGTGATTGGGAGGAACGGCCCGCCCAATCTGAACTCGAGTGGTGTTCTGTTATTGGACTTCTGTGCAAGTCGCAGTTTGGCCATAACGAACACCATGTTCGAACATAAGGATGCCCATCGGTACACCTGGTACCAGGGCAGCCTAGGTTACAGGTCGATGATTGACTTTATAGTTGTATCATCTGACCTGAGACCGTATGTTTTGGACACTCGGGTGAAGAGAGGAGCGGAGCTGTCAACTGATCACCACCTGGTGGTGAGCTGGATCAGATGGCAGGGGAAGATGCCGCGCAGACCTGGTAGACCCAAACGTATAGTGAGGGTCTGCTGGGAACGCCTGGCAGAAGAGCCTGTCAAGATGGTCTTCAACTCCCACCTCCGGCAGAGCTTCGACCGCGTCCCGAGAGCAGTGGGGGACATTGAGTCCGAATGGGCCTTGTTCCGCTCTGCGATTGTTGAGGCGGCTGTTGCTAGCTGTGGTCGCAAGGTTGCCGGTGCCAGTCGTGGCGGTAACCCCCGTACCCGCTGGTGGACACCAGAGGTTAGGGGAGCCGTCAGGCTGAAGGAGGAGGTCTACAGGGCGTGGCTGGTCTGTGGGTCTCCAGAGGCAGCAGACAGGTACCGGCGGGCCAAGCGGAGTGCAGCAGTGGCAGTTGCCGAGGCAAAATCTCGGGCGTGGGAGGAGTTTGGCGAGGCCATGGAAAAAGACTATCGGTCGGCTCCAAAGAGGTTCTGGCAAACCATCCGGCGCCTCAGGGGAGGAAGGCAGCAACTCGCTCACACTGTTTACAGTGGGGACGGGGAGCTGCTGACGTCAACTGGGGCTATAGTCGGACGGTGGAAGGAATACTTTGAGGAGCTCCTCAATCCCACCGACGCGCATTCCGAGGAGGAACCAGAGCTGGGAGACCTGGGGACGGACTGTCCAATCTCTGGGGCAGAAGTCGCTGAGGTAGTCAAACAACTACGCAGCGGCGGAGCCCCGGGGGTGGATGAGATCCGACCTGGGTATCTCAAGGCGATGGATGTTGTAGGTCTGTCGTGGCTGACACGTCTCTGCAACATTGCGTGGTCATCGGGGGCAGTTCCTGTGGAGTGGCAAACCGGGGTGGTGGTTCCCATTTTTAAGAAGGGGGACCAGAGGGTGTGTTCCAACTATAGGGGGATCACACTCCTCAGCCTCCCTGGAAAGGTCTACTCCAGGGTACTGGAGAAGAGGTTCCGGTCGATGGTTGAACCTCAGATAGAAGAGGAGCAATGTGGTTTTCGTCCTGGTCGTGGAACTGTGGACCAGCTCTTTACCCTCGCTAGGGTGATGGAGGGGTCATGGGAGTTTGCCCAACCAATCCACATGTGTTTTGTGGATTTGGAGAAGGCTTATGACCGTGTCCCCAGGGGCACCCTGTGGGGGGCGCTCCAGGAGTACGGGGTGGATGGTCTTTTGTTAAGGGCCATTCAGTCCCTGTACCAGAGGAGTGTGAGTCTGGTCCTCATAGCCGGCAGTAAGTCGGACCTGTTCCCAGTGAGGGTTGGACTCCGCCAGGGCTGCCCTTTGTCACCGGTCCTGTTCATAACCTTTATGGACAGGATTTCTAGGCGCAGCCGTGGTGTGGAGGGGGTGGAGTTTGGTGACAGGAGAATCGCATCTCTGCTTTTTGCAGATGATGTGGTCCTCCTAGCTTCATCTAGCTCTGACCTTCAGCTCTTGCTGGGGAGGTTCGCAGCCGAGTGTGAAGCGGCTGGGATGAGGATCAGCACCTCCAAATCTGAGGCCATGGTTCTTGACCGGAAAAAGGTGGATTGCCAACTCCGGGTCGGGAGAGAGGTCCTGCCTCAAGTGGAGGAGTTCAAGTATCTCGGGGTCTTGTTCACGAGTGAGGGAAGGAGGGAGCGGGAGATCGACAGGCGGATTGGGGCAGCGTCTGCAGTGATGCGGACGCTGAACCGGTCTGTTGTGGTGAAGAAGGAGCTGAGCCAGAAAGCAAGGCTCTCGATTTACCGGTCGGTCTACGTCCCAATCCTCACCTATGGTCATGAGCTTTGGGTAGTGACCGAAAGAACGAGATCGCGGATACAAGCGGCTGAAATGAGTTTTCTCCGCAGGGTGGCCGGGCTCAGCCTTAGGGATAGGGTAAGAAGCTCGGACATTCGGGAGAGACTCGGAGTAGAGTCGCTGCTCCTCCATATCGAAAGGAGCCAGTTGAGGTGGTTCGGGTATCTGGTAAGGATGCCTCCTGGACGCCTCCCTCGGGAAGTGTTCTGGGCATGTCCTACCAGCAGGAGGCCCCCAGGTCGACCCAGGACAAGCTGGAGGAAATACATCTTCAGTTTGGCCTGGGAACGCCTGGGCGTCCCAGCTGAGGAGCTGGTGGACTTGGCCGGGGAGAAGGTGGCCTGGGCTGCCCGACTTGGAATGCTGCCCCCGCGACCCGGACCCGGATAAGCGGAAGAAGGCGAGGCGAGGTGAGGCGAGGCAGTTTTATACTACAGAGTTGTATCATTTGCTGTTGAAAATAGCAGTAGCAGCTAGCACTTGTAGCAGGAATGTCTGAATGTTTCCGCAACCAAAATGAATGAAAATGACATAAAAAAAAGACTTGTCATTCACTGCTATGATGATATGGATATTTAAGTTGGCAGAAATCCACTTTGCTGGTGGTGTTGCTTCAAATCCATGAATGATGCCTTCAATCTAAAACTAAAGTTTGATATTTTAATGTAAATGTAATCAAAGCACATAGTTAAAACAAAATAAATTTATTCTGTTTCTTTTTGTTTTTGCCAAACAGTTTGCATCTTTCTTGAAAGATCTCCTTTCTCTGTTTGTGTTCTCACCGTGTCATTTCAAGGACAAAAACAGATTAAACTACACCAAAGGCTGAAAGAAACAAACTAAATCAGTGAGCTGTGATTCTTTTTGTTATGCTATGCAGTCGCTGAATTGAAAAAAAAGAAGAGAAAGCAGACATTGTCTAAAAACTCCCCACCTCGTTGCTGACCTGTCGTCTAAACTAATTTCAAATGGAGCTCATGCAGATAGGAACCAATTAGTGCTCAGGAAACTGAAAAGAGGTTAATAGAGCGACTATTATCAGGTCGGACCATCTGACAGGATGTGGGGCAACGATTGGGTCAAAGAAAAAGACTTTTATTTTATGAATGTGGTGTGCAGGTCATCATATGAATAAACGAGCTTCTAATTAAGGTTTAAATGGACACTCAGGAACTGTGTGTGTGTGTGTGTGTGTGTGTGTGTGTGTGTGTGTGTGTGTGTGTGTGTGTGTGTGTGTGTGTGTGTGTGTGTGTGTGTGTTAGCAGAACATCTACATTCAGGTGTTTGTTTGAAGATCTGAGGGACTTATGGTTAAAAACACACAGAAATCCAACCTTAGATGTAGCTTTGTGTGTGGTACATAAGAGCTGAGTGTGTGTGTGTGGCGTCTGGGGAAAAGGACTATTGATGTGAAGATCTGCTTCTATCGGAGGTGGAAAAAGGAAACCAATTTGTGGGACAGATGACCCGACAGAGAACAAAGACTGGACCTTCACATCTGGCTGGGATTCATTTGTAGGAGAACTTTATGGATCTCCTCTCCTCTGCAGCTTCTCTTGAATGTCATTTTTCCACAAATGTCACCTGGTCTGAAATCTAATCGTAAAAATAACGTTAAAATAATAATGATTAATCTATTGTCCCCTTGGGGACATTATTTCTCTGTATGTGACCCATGAGGAGCAGTGGGCGGCCATCTGGACCACACACGGGGGGAAGATTCCCTCAGATCCAGATCAGCTGGTGAGCCATTCCAAAGAGATCCTCCGTTGTCCTGGTTACCGGTTGGGGAATGGTTTGCCTCTTTTGTCATTTAGTACTTTGGTAGTATTTATGGTAATCGGTACAAAGAAAAGACCGCCTCCTTTGGACTTTTGGGGTCTCTTTACTCCCGCCTTGCTAGTGATTTAATCAATATCTGGTTAGAATCACTGGGTAAGACTTAGAGTGTAATCAGTCAATCAGTAAAAAACGGTAAATCAGGAAGTACAAAATGATCCAAGTTCATTTCCTTTCAGTTTTCAGAGAAGAGCGTCACAATCTAAACAAAAATGTATTTAATGAAAGTTGTGATGGTCAGTTTTGTCAGCTTGTCTAAAAGAAGAGAGCGACATCTCTGATGTAAAAAAAGAAAAAAGTCTGATTCCTTTACTTATAAATGATTTCTCCAGTCTCCTAAAGGTTTTCTGAAACCAGAAGGAGCCACTAATATTTCAGGAGCTATCTTAACCCTTAGACTGGCAGGTCAACAACGTGTAACACACTTTAGCCCCTTATTTATTAATGAACTGAACTCAGCTGGAAAAAACTAATCCAACAAAAAGAATCCTAAAGAAATATGTGGATATTTGGTTTTACATTATTACTGCACTTTATTATTATACCTTAATTCATTTTTTAAGGAGTATAACCTCATAAATTTAGAAATAAATAGAAATAAAAATAAACTTTTCATTGATTTTTTCTTTCTTTCTGCACTATTTTTAGATAGTATATTATATTCCTTACTTATATATTTGCTGCTGATTTCTGTGTGTATTATTTCCAATCCAGTGATTAGATTGAAGGGTTTTAATGCAGCAACTCTATGAAATCCAATCAACAAAATACCTGCTGTATAAACTATAAGTGTAAAAAGAAATGTTAAAGCTGTTGCAAGTTGCGTATTAGGGTCACCATGGTAACCATTATGCCTCATCAAGGTCACCATGGTAACCACAGGCCTGTATCTTTCACTCTGACAGCGACTTAACAAGAGACAGCCAAAATTCAGACAACAGAGTCAAACAGCTGCTGTGTGAAAACTAGATGTCAAATAAAAAGGATGTAAGTGTGAGCAGCAGAGGGCTCTGACCGTGTGACTCTTCATGTTCTAGTGCTTTACGAAGGAGATATGACAAGTTATAAACACTCATTGCTTTCAGTTTTAGGAGACAATTCTGAGCTCTGACATAATGGGAGTCTATAGGACTTCTTGTGCACGCTGCATCCTGATTTAGGGGAAAATCAAAGGTCCGGTAGCAGTGAAAGACACAACGCGTGAAAAAAGACAAAGATGTCTACAGTTTGATTTTGTACATGGAAGTAAAATGTGTTTGTTTGTCCAAGATCTGAAACTTTCACACAGCCAACAAACGGTCAGTTGATGGTAAAACCTCCAAAAAAACAAGAAAATATGTAAAAACTACAAAAGATATTTATGAGAATACCAGTTCAGTCACGTAACACCCAGTTTACTGTCATTCTGCTCAAGTTTAAACAATGTTTTTACTGTGAACCTGCAGTATAGAACTCCAAAGGGGCGAAAATCTCATCTCGTTGTTCACAGGGAACTGTTAGCATACCGAAGGTCACTATTTCTGACTGGACTGCAGGTTTTGATGTGTGTGCATGTTTCTTTTTGTTGTGTTTTTCAAAGCTGTTGGACCTGAAACCTGACAAAAATCATGAGAATTACCCAAAAATAGCACTACAGGTGCTGCAATGCACATGCATTGGTGCTCTTAATGATAATAACTTTGTGACATTATTAATAACTTTATTCTTTGAATCTTTTTGTGGTAACTGTGACACAAATCAAAGCATTGACGTATCACAGTTGGCCAACTTATGCAGCAAACTCATTGTATTTGTAAAAATAAATATGTTTACACCTGCCTATGAGTCAAGTATCACAATTTATTACAAAAACTAGAACTTTTTTTTTCCATCTGTCGCTGTTGCCATGCTTTAAGCATATAACAATACGGTATAAAACCTGAACCTAGAAGTAGGAGAGTAAAGATCATAGATGATGACGCAGCATTACAGAAGTTAAGACATGCTCGTTACTGTACAAACATTCCCACTGGAGTAGAAGCAACGGTTTAAAAAAAACGGAGAAAAAAAAGGCGCCATTGTCATCAACGAACTGCATTTTACAATAATAATAATAATAATCCACCGTCGTTTTAAGTGTTACACCGAAACACCTCTCTTTGAAATCAGTTTTACAGGAAAATAAACACAAATGCACAAAAACACTCTGCAGAGGATGATGGATGCTGAGATGTTTTTGCAACAGCCCAAGGCACTCAGGCTCAAACGTTGGCAATAAGGAAACTTCATTCTTCGCACAAAATCACGTAAAGCAGGTGGTAGAAGAGAAAGAAGAGTGACAGAGAAAGGATGTTGTCTATTTTATAACCTCTTTAGGAAAACATTTGAAACCAGTCCACCTGGCCTGTTTTCACAGTGGAAATCCCTGGCAGTCGAGACAGAAAACACAAGTCTTTTTCTCGCCTGAATTGCGTGACATCTGTTTCCTAAAAAACTACATGACCTCCTACTGTACGTCTGACGCTGGTCCTTTATTTTGCTCTCAAAGGAGAGACCTCTTCCCTCAGAAGTGGCATCACCCCCCTTTTCTTTTATTCTCTCAAAGGGAAACCACGTGTGCGCCTTGCGTGCACAACAGGAAGCTAAAGCGCACCTTTTCAGTGATCTCACCCACACAAGAATCTGGTAAAAATCTATCAAATCGTCCAAAATATTTTCTTTTTTATTTCTCAAACACCTATGACAAAAAAATCCAGGAGCTATTCACTGAGAGAGCTTCCTCGTGATCTTTTTCAAATCAGTTTTACTCAGTGGCATTTGCAACTGCATGGAGCTTCTCTTCAGTTCAGCTGGCGACAAGCTTCAAATGTCCACTTCGAGGCGCCTCCGTAAATGTCAAGACTCGTCTCCATCCATGCAAATACGTTGCCCACTTGAGCTTTGCTGCTGCAGGTGGCCAGATTGTAAATCTCTCCCTCGGACAGTTTCCGATCCCAGATGTGGAAGTTTGCCAAGTCTCCGACAAAAGCTTGAGTGGCGTCGAACCCTCCTCCGTAGGTGTCCTGTGGTGGGAGAGAAACGGGGTTTAATGAGGACTTGGAGGCTGCATCATGAACAAAAATAAGAATCTCATTAATCATCTGCAAACATCAATGGATTCAAAGGCTAAAGATGAAAACTTAAAGGCATTTCAGGGTCAAAAATGTAAATAATTATCTTACTGTGGTGGAAAAATAAGATTTAGTGACACATCTTCACTATAGCACAGATTTATAATATAGAGCATATGCATGATCACGTTCTGATTCAAGGTCAGGCAGCACTTTCCTCTGATACAACATTCTGACTCAGAGCTGTACTTTCATCTGATACAGTTTTCCAGAGAGCGATGTCCTTGTGTCTGTCCTAGAGCTGTGTAGAAGTACTTCCTACCTGATGACATTTCTGCTGCTACAATTTTGCAATTCCCTACTAAAATGCTTGTGCTATAATTATTTATAGATTATATTTTACACAAAAAGGCGGGGTCTTTCTGGTTCCTCTGCAATAACAATTACCCATCATAGAGAGCTCCCTGAACAGCCTCTGTTTGGAGAAGTAGAGTTTACATCTGACAGCACTGATGAGCTAATAGCTAATCTGAACCAAGTCCCAATGTGTATTAATTTAAAACAACCCCAATCTTCACATTTTTACAGGGATTCAGCAAATACATAAATATTTAATATTCTATTCTTTTGCACAATACAATCATTTACAAACATGAATATCACCAGCAGTAACTAAATGCAGTGATTTCATTTTTAAAGGCACACTATGAAGGCACAGACTGGCTCAAGGACAAGATTTAAATTATGAAAAAGTTACATAGTGTGCCTTTAATATTTCTGCCAAAATAACTGTCTAATATGAAACTGAAGGGGAATAAAAGTTTGTACAATCAGCTTTGGTGAAGGCTCTGCTCACCCATTAGCTATTTATCCAAACTGAGGTCATTCAGAAACAGATCAAACCAGTTCCATAAAGCTGCAAAATCACCCAAAAATAAACCAGAAAGCTAAAACCGTGTGACGACAATTAGCTCCTTTTCTTTGACCATGTCTATTTTAAGCCACCCTTTTATGATAAAGGACTTCAGAAGAAGAGCTGGAAACCATTAAACCCACTCAGCGTTTCCTGTGTACCTGCTCCTGGCCCAGGATGAGCAGGCCCTGTGGTTTGATGGGATGATACGGAGCCAGATTTTCCCCACTCCCTCTTTTCACACCGTCCTGGTAAGCTTCCCAAACGCCATCACGAGTTGTCCAGGTCACACAGATATGATGCCACTTTCCATCATTGATAAGAAATGGCAGCTTCGCAACCTGAAAGGAGTCCGAAACATCGACTATCAGACACAAGGAGGAGAAGTTTTTACATTTGAAGCCAACATGAAAAGATTGAAGCCAAACCTTGTCATTTATTAGTATCTCCATTGGGTTGTTGCCCCACTCTATGAGGACGAGCTCATTGGCCTGACCTGGAACTGCATAGGAGAATGGCGTTCCCACTCCAGGTGAGGCGTTAGACTTCAGCCACATGCACACAGTCAGGGCGTACATTTCAGGCAGACTCTTCTTCACTTTGGCGTACATGTAGTTGGTTCTCAAAGGGAAGGTGAGCTGGAATTTATCCAGGGGTCTGTTTTCTCTTTGACCTGGGAGAGAAGTCGTAAAGTCAATGTGTTTCCCTCTCATTTGGTTAAACACTGACATGCCACTGCCATCCCTGAGGATTTACACTGGAATTACATGTTACACAACAAATCCACAATGAGGGTCCAGATTTGCTTTAATCTTGCAGGATAAATCCATCACTGGAGGACTGACGCCTGTGAGTTTCTGCTGCTGAATATGATCAAAGCAGCAGTTTTTGAAGGGTTCAGGGAGCAAATTGAGACAAAAAAGAACATTTGTAGTTTGATCTGCAGGAATTAGAGCAGAAAGCTGCAGAATGCACCAGGTTTGGCTCTGAAAACTATAATAAATCACATGCAGATGTGGGCTTTTAGGAATAAAAACGTGTGCATTGCAGAGATCTTCCCTCCACCTACCTTTCTCCAGATCCGCGATCCTTTGGTGTAGGGAGGTGAGGGTGGACTCCACTCTGCCGCGCTGCTCCGTCTCGTTCCGGAGTCCGGGCTTCCCCTCCTCGATGCTGTTCACTCGGGACAAGACCTGCTTCTCCAAGTCGTCGATTTTACTTTGCAGCAAGTCCTTCAGGCTGTTCGCCTGCACCGAGTTGTTACTTCTGCTGAATTGCTGTAAGAAATAAACAACTATTTGACTCCAACATCTGTTAAAAGCAACTTTAATTCATGTTTGAACATTTTTCTCCAAATTGGTGTGATGAGATTGGAGCTGGTTGTCCTTTATCTTGTTAAACTGATCGGTTGTAACCGGCTTTAGCCTCCATCCTACCTCCAGGTTCTCTAGTCTCTGCTTCAGGGACTGTAGGGTCTGGGACAGCTGCGTCAGGGTGTCCGCGGGGCCCCTGGACACGTCCCCCATCGTGTTTTTGGCCCCGGTCTCTTTCCTCCGACCCCCGGGCTCCGCGCCGCTCTGGCTCTCACACCGAGCCAACTTGGAGGTCAGTTCTCTGATGGTCTCCTTCTGGTTCATGATCGTCTCCTTCTGCTGCAGAACCGTCTCCCGCAGCTGCATGACCGTGGACTTCAGATCCTCACCCGGCACGCTGTTCTGCAGCGTGGCCGCGCATATGTCCACATCCTTGGGCACGGACGTGCAAATGAACTGCGTCTGTCCGCCAAAGTCCTGGGACAAAGTCTCCAAAAGCACGCAGGAGAAGAGCAGAAGTCTCCAGGAGAACCCGCTCCGGGTCGCCTGCATCCTGCAGCCGTCTGGGCGGATTGTTGTTGTTGTTGTTGTTGTTTTGTTTGGTGGTTGATGAGCCGCAGTGAGTTCTCACTTGTGCGTCCCCCCACTCCGCTGTTCTCGTTGTTCCACTCCACCCGTGAGAGCGAAGCCGCTTTTATATACAGCCTGGCCGGTTCTGCGCAGAGCTGCTTCACTGCATCACAACCGGAGGGGGAGGAGGGGGAGTGATGGGAGGAGGGGGAGTGATGTGAGGGAGGGAGGGAGAGTTGCACTAGCTTCTTTTTTTTCTTTTTCTAAAAAAAAAATCTCTCCAGAAGTCGCGTCACATTCAGAAGATGAAACCCATTTTGCTTGCAGGGCGCCACTCGGTAAATCTTTCATCACTTTGTCTGTTTGTCATTTATTATTCATCTGAGAAAACGAGGATTTGTTGGCTGCTTGTGTGGCAGCAGCTGCTGGACCAGGGCAGCAACAGGCCGGAGGAGCCTACTGGACCAGGGCAGCAACAGGCCGGAGGAGCTCCCTGGACCAGGGCAGCAGCAGGCCGGAGGAGCTCCCTGGACCAGGGCAGCAGCAGGCCGGAGGAGCTCCCTGGACCAGGGCAGCAGCAGGCCGGAGGAGCCCACTGGACCAGGGCAGCAACAGGCCGGAGGAGCCTACTGGACCAGGGCAGCAACAGGCCGGAGGAGCCCACTGGACCAGGGCAGCAGCAGGCCGGAGGAGCCCACTGGACCAGGGCAGCAGCAGGCCGGAGGAGCCCACTGGACCAGGGCGGCCTGAAACCACAGGTCAGCACCACGGACAGCTCCAGACGGAGGGACAGCCAGATGAAACCTGTCCCTGTTTGACCTTTGTGTTTGTTTGTTTGTTTGTTTGTTTGTTTGTTTGTTTGTTTGTTTGTTTGTTCTGTTTTTGTGTTCATTCTTAAAGTGCCTGTGACTCCATATTTAAATCACTTTATATTAAACAGGTGTAATCTTTGATGCCTCTAGATTAGCGTTGCACCATTAAAACTCAAAATACGCTGTAATTATTTCCTAACGAGCAACTCAGAGATCAGAAGAAAGCGCCGCCTTCCGGTTCTGCTGGGTTTCTCCTTATTTGGCAGCCTGACACTTCTGCTGCAGCAGGGGGCAGTGTTGTCACGTGAAAGAGAAACGAAACTGAAACTAAACACTACACGGTCTATGGGCAATGGCGGTGGCACTGCCTCGCTCCAGTTGTCGTGAACGTGCATGTGGGAGGAGAATTTACCATATAAGCAAGTCCGGATCACTATGACCTCATAGCGGGCTGGAGTGAAAAAAACTGTTTGAAACCTGGGTCTGAAATCTGGAAGAGCTTCTCACTGGCTGGACTAGGAGACAGATGGATGCCGTGTTTTGCACTTTCTGGCAGGTTTAAGGTGAGAACTCAACATTGCAACATGATAGATAAGTCAGAAAACATGGAAACCGATGTCACGGGACCTTTAAACTATTTAACATTGTCCCTTCAGGCTTTATGTATGGTGTCGTATTAGGGTCATTCTTTAAAGGAACATAAATACATAAAGAGGATAAACTTCAGACACCAGAAACGCGCAGATTAAAGGGACATTTGGCAGTAGCTAAGTCAGTGGTGGCGCCAGGGGGCGCTATAGCTCCCCCTGGGTAAGTCATTGCACCCCCCACCCAGGAACATATTAGATCTTTTTCTCATTAACCCTTAATAGAGCAAGTTAATATTTGATCACTTACTTTATATCTTTGATTTGCAGCCAAAACCTGAAACTTTTATGTGTTTTTAAAGTGAAAATATGTAAAGTAACAGGGTCTTTAGAAAGTTTAAAAAAGTAGAAAAAAAAGTTTTTTAAAAAGTTAAATAATTAAGTAAAATAAATTGAATAAGTAATTAATCATTTTTATGTTTTTTTAAGTTTATTTTACATTTTTAAAAACTCATACTTTTTATTTTCTTAAAAATTTTTGTCTTGTTCTTTTAAACTTTTTAAACTTTATGTAAAAGTTTCCGGTTTAGGTTGCAAATCTAAATCTAAGCGAACACAGGTGATCAGACTCGCCCTGTAAAAGGTTCATATCTTTGAGTGTTAAACACTAGGGACACGTGACCATAGCAGCTTGAGAAAAAAACATTCATTTAAACAACTTCAATGAAGAAAAGGATATTTCAACTTTGGTTTTATCTCTTTAACTTTATTTGCTGCATTTACAATTTTTCCTCAAAAGTTAAACTTTTACTTTACAATTCACAGTAAAAACACCAGAGTAAAATACACTCTAGAGAGAGTCTACTTGGCCCCATGTAAATGGTGTTTTATGGTCTGTATAGGCTACAATCTGAAATACTGACACAGTAATACAAACTGCTAAAAATTTGAACATTGGGTTTAATTTATGGCCTTCATACTCTGATAATAGAAATACCAGAAAAACATGTCACTCGTGTAAAGACGGTTTATCCACTGAACTTAACTATATTTAGAAATAAGAAAAAGTTGAAGCTAGGACACATGGAGGACAACCAAACAATAAAAACCTTTGATCTGAAGATGCCGATTGGACTCCAGGTGTTCGTTAGAACCAGAGGAACCTTTAGGGGAACTTCTTTACCTGGTTAGGAAGCAAGGTTCATGATTAAATCAAACGTCTAGAACTCACGAATACAAAACAAAAACAACAACATGATGTTAGCTGTGTTCAGACTAGCCATTAGCTCATCAGTCCTCGAGGTCATACTAAGGTCATCCATTAATCTACAGCAGTTAAAATCATTATTTATAACTTTTTACTAAAATAACACACTGCTTTGATTTGAAGACTCAATTTAAGAAGGTGAGTTTTTCTTAGACTCCTGATTCAGGGTCAGTTTGCTGTTCTTCCCTCTCAGCTGATGAACTGCAGACTGTGGACCACTCAGGTCTTTAGGAGCTTTTAAAGCCCAGTTGAAGATCATCTTATTTGCAGAATGTTTTTGTATCTGACTCACCTGCTTCAAGGCTCTTCTTCTGGATTTGTTCAGCTGCTTTGCTGCTCCTCACTTATTATTGTTATTTATGTGCATGTGTGTGTGTGTGTGTGTGTGTGTGTGTAACCCAGGTTTTAAAAGGTGCAGTGAAAATAAAACCTTTCAGAGTAGATGACGTTGTTTTAAATGGATCTCCTAAAGTCTGATGTTTGTTCTGAAAAGGAGAAGGCAACTCAACCTCCTCTGAAGACTCTGGACTCCAGGTGTCTGCAGTTGGATGGACTGAGGTACACTGTAAAAAAATGTAATTTTTACAGTAAAAAAACTGGCAGCTGTGGTTGCCAGAATAATTCTGTAAAAAATACTGTGCACATGTAAAAAATGTTACTGAACAAATCATAATTAGATGAAATAATAGAGATGAAAAGTTAAAGGAGACAGAGCCTTTTCATCTGTATTACTGTGGTAAGCACGGTTTGTTCAGTAAAAATGTTTACAGTTCACAGTATTGTTTACTACATTTTTCTGGCAACCACAGCTGCCAGTTTTTTTTAGTGTAAAAATTACTTCTTTTTTTTTACAGTGTAGGAACTGAAAGATTCTGACTCTCCACTACGAAAACTTCAGCCCTAACTTAGGAAGTGGTTTATGTGTGGGAAACTTTAGTGTTTTATTGTATTTGTTGAAAAATGGATACAAAATTTGACTCATAAATAAAAATGTATAATCAAGAGCTTCATTTAAGATGACCCAAACAGCCTCCAGAACCGCAGAAGGTTGGAAAAAAGTCAGGGAGAGAAAACCGTTGAGGGCGATGTGCCAGCATGTGAAATTACACCTATTGATCTGTGGAGCCGGCGAATGCATTTCCTCTGTGTATGAATGCATTATTGAGAAGATGCTGCTCACCACAACAGGTGGACGCTAGCCAAGTTGGGCGGTGGAGACTGGTATTAGGACGAGCAGCAGCAGTTCTGATCAGATTATCACCTCAGGTGTTATTGATCGTCGTGCTGTTATGTCTGGGTGAAATGACTCACAGGACAAATAATCGCTTTATTCAAACCGCATTATTATTTCATGCACATTGTGGCAAACATCATTAGAGATTCAACAGATGTCACAATGTTTTTCTTGTTTGAAAAGATTGAAAAAATGAGCAGCTATAGGAGCAACGAGGAGGGGGTTTACATAAAGAGCACATAGACTGATTTGTGTGGAAATGCCTGAATGATGAGATCATAATATCCTGGTTGTAAACAGAATTTACACAAAAGATCACGTCAATCTGAATAAGCTGTTAATCTGCTTGTCTTTTCTGCTTATTCACTTGTAATTTAAGCGAGAGTTTAATCTTTTGTTTTTGGTTTTTGATATCAGTGACCTCTGCAGATGTGTTACATCATCAGTGAAGATTTTAAGCAAAATCAACTGGATACAGTGGAGACATTTTCCAAAAGTTTGTTGAAGTTTCACAGCCTTCTGACCTTTTGTTTCATCCAACCATGTTTAAAAACCTCCAGATACGATAAGCAGTCTTCCAGCTGCAGCAAATCTGTGTGGACCGTTACATCACCTCAACTTCTTTATGTCTATCATTTTCACACCGAACTCAAAAGATGAACAGAAGCTGCATGTCAGGCTCCTGTAAGCTGCAGAACGTCATGATTAAAACCAGAGGGAACATCTCTCCTCGTTCCTTGTTGTTGCATCACTTAAACGGAAGTTCAGGAGACATTTAATAAACAATATAACAACACTTATAACCCGTCTTATTATAAAAGTAAACAGGTATTATGTAATAAAATATGAAAAATGTGACAATTTAAAGGTTAAACCAATGTGTTGATCTGTTTCAGGCAGGAAAATCAAGTCAAATGTGAAGTTTCTGACAATGAAGTCATCATTTTCATCGTATAATGATTTATCATCCAACAGGAACAAATCAGTGACCAGTAAAGGAGGAGAAATCATCCCAGCAACGTTTTATTTTTCTACCTTTTATCCAGCATCACATGCAGGCTTTACTACACGCGCTGTAGTGCTACTTTTTGTTACCCATTTAATCTAAGCGTAGTGTGGAGACTAGATCAGCATCAGGTGATCGGAGTGAGGGTGTGCGCCTTTTATCTTGGCGTTTCAACTTTCAACACACCATAAAGTATCCCTCCTCTTTATGCTGCTGTACGTCTGAGTTACAATTGTACAAAAACCAACAGAGTGCCGGTGTTTGTCCCTTTAGAAATGTCCTCAAACTGCATCATTAGGCACTTAAACTGTCCCGTTTGAATCTGAGAGGCATCTGATCACCAGAGCATCCATAGAGCAGCTTCTCTGAGGAGGTTTGATTTTAATGTGCAGACTTGTGGGAGTTGATCATCTATTATCAGGCCTCTCTTTGTGTCTCAGACCACCGCCGTCCTCAGCTGCAGGTTTGGGGTCACCAGAGCTGTAGTGCAGTGGTTGATGGAGCTATGAAAACAAACCTACCCAGAGAGGCTAATTAGGACGACACATTCTCGCCGCTCTCTATTTTCTCTTATTTCCCATGTGGGCCACAGTTTTGTATTTTTTAACACAGTGATGCTTTTCTTATGTTTTATTAAAGGTTGTGTTTTAATTATTATTCGTCTGACTGCGTGATCTGAAACTGATCTGATGCATCATCTGACTCGGGAATCATTTCCAGCTCTGATGTCATTCTCCAACATTTAAAAACATGCACACGAAGGTTTTATTTCCCAGAATCGTGAGTCCATGTGATGAGTTTATACAAAATCTGCTAAATCACTCTGATCTAATCCACCAACACATGCAAAATATTCACAGAGAGCAGCTCTCTCCTGTCCTGTGTGGCTTTACTTTTCTTTTGATTGGAGTTTTTAAACCACCAGTGATTGATTCAGCAGTTTACTTCTGAATAAATGCACATTTGTTTTTACTAATATGGATGGATTTTTGAATCAACTAATAATCATTTCTATATGGTAATCAGATTGCTTCCAGCCTGTAATTAGGAGCAGAAATATCCTTCATGCAGCATCTAAACTCTGGTTATTAATAATGCAGCATTAAATTAAAGAAATACTGTTAATTTAATGCAGCAGTCAAATGTTTTGTTGTGTGCATGCTATCTCTGTTTGTGAGCCCTGGTAATGTCAGCTGCTGTATCATTTATTTGCAGTGGATTTGGCTACTTTACAAACTGAATAAACATGCACGTCCACACATGCAGGGCAAATAAAACTTCCTAACAAAAACAATTCTGAGACTTATTTGAGCTCATTGTGTGAAACGAGACAGAGCTTTTTGTTCTGGTCTTGTCTGATGAGCAGCGGTGCTTGAGATGTCTCATAAAGGAGGACAGACTGGAGCCCTGCTGTGTGCAAGACAATTGTTACCTTCAAATTATGGTTTGGCTGCTTTGTCTTCATGCAGCGTGGCTCCATTCTGCAGAAAGCCACCCACATTATGAAGCAGCAAATACAAAATGGTGCAACTTTTACCTGCGTTGGGTGTTTGCATTATTAAAAACTGTAAAAAATTAGCATTTCTTAAAATAATGCTGCTCTTCACGCCTAAGTTTAGAATCCATCAACAAATGTTTCATATTTAATAAACCCAGTCTAAAGTTTCTAAGAACTTTTAACACTTGGGAATAGGATTAGTGCATTCTTTAAAAGAAAAACTGCTGTACTGAATCCTATACATGTCCCTCTAGTGGATTATTTAATATCGCAGATAGTGCACATTTTGTTTCTGTTTATTAAAATTATATTGTTGTATCATATTAAACATAATATTTTAGCAAAAGCAAAATCATTTTATTCTGAGAAATGATGGAGTTAGTTGTGGTCAAGCAATATCACAAGATGGTGTGGGATCTGATTGCCCTTAGAATAGAATCAGACTGAATAGAGTTATTATTATGAGGAATGTGCAAATATTTTTGTGCATAAAAATTTGTGCAAATACAGCCGGGATGTAAACACTAGAACAGTTTGTTGTGAGCAGGACCTACGATAACGCTCCTTCCTGCATCAGGATGCAGCAGCCTGTCGCTAACGGAGCTCTCCAGTTCTCCAACAGCATCATGCATAGGATGGGAGACGTTCTCTAACACTGATGTTATTTTGTCAGAGTTCTTCTGTCTCCCACTGTCTGCTCTGTCTCTAGGGGACATCCTAGGAGGTTTCAGTATTTTTGCACAACTTGTTCTCTAACAAGAAGATTAGAGGTCAAATTTACAGCAGGTGTTTGATCCACGAATCAACCAGTAAACGTCCTGGTTCCGTTTAAACAGTCCTCTTCATCATGCTGTTTATATTCTGACATCATGAGAACAAGACCACACCTAACAACTGATCAACAGTACCTCACCATGGCTTCAAACAGGAAGGAGTGACTGCCTTGTCACTGTGACAACCCCACACCACCTGCATCACATCACTAATCCAGTCATTGTTCCTATGAACAACACAGACCTAGTTTCATCTCCATGGACGACGATGCTCCAGCTCATCCAGGTTGCATCATTGGAGAATGGGATATGAGACTAGGGTACCTTAAATGAAGTGGCCTGCACTCTCACCAGACTTGAATCCCATAGAAAACCTATGGGACCAGCTGAGTCAGCACGTAGAGGCTGGTAACTCTGAACCCCAATGACCTGAGGGAAGAGTGGGATGTCATGACTCAGCAGACAATAAGTCACCTTATGAACAGCATGAGACGTCATGGTCAAGCTGTAATTGGTGCTCAAGGTCACTGACTTGTAGCCATTTTCATTCGCTAATGTGAATTATCTGTGGCGGCCATTTTGAATTGTATTGACTCCTAAAGGTATTCGGTAGATGAACATCCAGTGATTACTCTGGGCGTTTAGTTAAAAGCTTAATGAGGTATTTTGCTAACACACACACACACACACACACACACACACACACACACACACACACACACACACACACACACACACAGAGTCGTGGTCCAAACCTCTGCAGATGGGCCTGACCTGCAGCAGCTTTGAGATATGAATTAGGCATCAGACTTTCTCAGGCTCACATCCCAAATCGCCTTCTGGATTGGATTTCAATCTCAGCGCTGACTTTCACGGTAATGTTAAAGGTTGAGTCCAGGCCTTACACACACTGTTTATTCCTTTAAATCAAACTGTTTTTGTTGCTCTGTTGCAAAAGAAAGCTGCTCCCAGTAATAGATCATGCAGTTTTTAAAATTTCTATTTTGAAAGAAAATTATAAGTAAAGGCAGCTTCAGGAATTAAAACTGATGTATTATAATCCTGTTATTCAACTGTAAAAATATTAATAATAACTTTCAGTTGTATAAATGTAAAGTAATATTAAATCAGACCAAATAAAACAGATGATGTACTCGCTGATCTGCTCAGTTTTTCCACATATGTTACATAGATATTTTTTCTTTATATGTGCTCGTGTGTTCGTGACACAGCACAGCGAAGTATGCAGTGTGTAGGTGGGGGCTAACGCACCACTCAGCTGTCAAAGGAAGCTGTGGAGGCATGAAGTGCTGTCAAAGGATGCTGTCTAATGAAGAGACGTTTTCTTGCTATGCAACACAAAAGGAAAGTGAGTGACTTGCTCAAGGCCTCTGTCTGGCATCCTTTCTGTGCAGGAGAGACTGAAAACATCATGCAGGCTCACGCCTAGCAAGAGAGGGGAGAAAAAGTTACAGCTGCAAGGAGAAAAAGTTCTGCCTTACAATGCTAACTTGTTCAAATGTTAGTTTAGACGTTTGACGTGGGTTTTTGTTGATAAATTGTGACAAATGAATATTCACAGCAGGTGCTGTCGGTGTAAGCGCTTGGCATGGGGGGGAGGTTCACACCAGTCGATCCAGACACGTATGCCTCCTTTGCTCCTAGACACAGGTCCATGCACAGCAGCACGGCACCTCGGTCTGCTGCAGGGCTGCAGCAGTGCTGTTTCTGCTTCCTTGGATCAAATGGTGTAGATTTGCTCTTGCAGAATAAAGCGATTCGTCCTCCCGGTCCGGGGACTGGCTCAAAGTTACCGTCACCAGGAAAATGCCCGATGGCCAGTCCTCATCTAGACACAGGACAGCTGTCATCGGCATAAACGGCTTGGTGTGGGCCATGAGGGGCTCGCGCCAGTTGATCCAGACACATAAGCCTCTTTATCCTGGACACAGGTCCGTCTGAGGGCTCTGCACACAGCAGCTGGTCCGCTGGGCTGCGTGTGTTATTATTGGTGGGGATGCAGAACTATTTCTGCACCCTTGGATCGAATTATTGGTGGGGACACATCACCTCCGTCCATGCCAAATTTACATCCATGCCTAAATCTACCTGTTAAATGTCTCCTCAGCCTTCACTGCTTTCTACTGGAGCGGTTCATCACTCCTTCAAAGAAATCAGCTGAGTTCAAGCAGGGAGAGATGGGAAAAATCAGGAATCATGAGCTAAAAACACTCCGGAGCTAGCGTAACAGCTAGCCTAACCCTCATGAGACACGTGACTTTGTGAGACTTCAGGGCACCGGACCAGAGACTCAGAAGTTACAGACGTGGTATTCTGGATCCAAGCAGCAGATGGGGCTGATGGACTTTTCATTAACCCTAAAGGGTCAGATTAGCACAGACTGGATCAAGGAGAAGATTTTAAATCATGAAAAAGTTACATAGTGTGCCTTTAAAATAAATCAGAATATTTTAAATAAATGTATTTTCCATTTTTTTAATCATGTTACATGTTTTAAGCTTTTGAGTTAAGAGAAAATGAACTCAGGTTCTTATGAATGTTAGCTTAAACACATAATGAGGTCACACTGAACTCCTTAGCTACAGCTAGCTGCTGTTGCTAATGATATATTAGCACAAGTAACCAAAGAAATGAATCTAACAACACAAAACTGGCTGTATTGCGAATGTTTGGCCGAGCTGCTCTAAATGTTTTGAGACTGGAACAGTTTTAATGTGTTTGAGTTTTGTTTTAGCCATTTTCAGACCAGCTGTTAAACTGAACGCTTTTCGATTAGGTTCTAATGTTTACTTTGATAATTAAAGGTCCTACAGGAGAGCAAACCTTTTTCTTTTTAGTTGTAATGTTGTTCTTCTTTTACCAACAGCCAACATTGTGATTCTAGCTGATATTTAACAGGAGTTTTAGATGGACGATCCATGTTTTACTTGCTAATATAAAAAGCACAGTTGAGGATGGGGATTGGACATATTTTAAAGTAGGTTTGGTCAGCTACAGTATTGCGGACCTCTAAAATCTTGCAGCTTTTATGTAACGTCCAGTAGAACCCACCATGTATGTAACTGTATGGCCTTGAACTGGATTACAGCGTGATCACAGGGATATTACTTTTATGTGATGAGGGAGAGGATAATCTGGGGACATGAAAGTAAAGATATATTGATTTTAAAATCCACTGAGATCACTTCCTCTCTCCCTGCCTTCTACTATTTAAGTGTGGGGGCAAAAAACTGCCTATATGACACAAAGTACACGATGATAAGTGTTTTCCTGACTGAGCAATATCTGCAATAAAATATATTCAACTTCCATTTATGAGTTTCAAATCTTCTGATGCTGTTTTCAGTTGCTATGCAACACTACATCTTTTTGGGATACATGCAAAATCTAAGATTGTGGATGTCAAGAGAAACAGAGCTGTAAAAATAATAAGAAAAGCAAAAATATGATAGGAAGAATTTCAACTTAAATAGGTCAAAACTAAAATAAGGACTGTTTTTATGCAAGATGCTAATCTGCAACCTGTGCAAAAACACTGCTGGTCCCAAGATGAGGCATACATTAGCACTTTGCAGTTTCTCACACATATGAACCCTTCAAGCTAATGCGTACAGATGAAGTGTGTACAAACATCCACGCGGTTCTTCACCGGTGAAGCTCTGCAGAATCCGTCTGCTCTTACTGGTCAGTCTGAAGATCCCATGCAGCCTCGTAGCCACAAATAAGTTGCAGCTCAAATAGCCTGCAACTGTTTTTGTGCTTAAAGCGTATGCAGCTTACTTTTAAAACAGTTATAGAGGACAGAAATCTTTGACAAGTAAAGAAGAGGGAATTTTTCATACTAACACCCTGAGTGTTGGGAGAGATGAAGGATCCTTCTGTGATTTCTCTGCCAGAGAGGAGCCAGCCTCACATCTGTGTGGAATACTAAAAGTGTTACAGAAAGTGCTGGCAAATATTTCTGAACACCAGCACTCTCTACGGGGAGCTGAGTCCAGACAACCGCAGCAATCCCTCTCTCCCTCTCTCCCTCTCTCATTTTATTTTTATTTTTTGTTCCTCACCCCCTGAAGGCTCCCAGTGTTTGTGGTCTCGCTGGTCAGATTTAAACGCGATCCTACTATTTTCCCTCTGTTTCATTCGCCGTTATTGGTCCATTATGTCTTTTTAATGCAATGGGCCCCTCCCTAAAGGCACACACACACACACCTTAGAGCTCGCACAACAACATCAATAATACAACTCAAACACCCCTCACCACCATTTGCATCCAAAAATAGACCTCCATTTTTTGTTAAATATTTCATTTGCTCCTTCTATTGCTCTCTTTAGGCCTCTCCTTTTTAAACTCATTGTCTCTAAATAGGTGATGATACAAGATGCCAACAGATGAATCTATTTCCTATTTATGTTCCAAAACCTGTAATCCTTTAAATACTTTCCAAAGTGCATAAAATCAGATTAAAGGCTCTTGAGCTTTATGTTAAAAAGATGGTTGTTTAATTTAGAACAAATGCAAAACTTCAGCTCTGAGTTCCAGATTGTAAAAAAGTGCAACTCTGGATGAGAAATGTCAGCTGAGAGAATAACCTGTTGAGCTCTAAATAATTAATGTCCTCCGATGAAGCAGAGTTCAAACTCTATGCATCGCGTTGCTGCAGGAATCTGCAACAACGTTGTTGGTGATGCAGGAAAATGCATGAATGAGTTTGGTCCAGTTTATTGTTTTATACAGATGATGTTGATTCTGAATTATTACACTACTAAGCTTGTTTGTATTCAACATAATTTTTCAGGTTTCCAACAGGCTCCTTTTGAGTTAAAACCCTTATCTGATGGGGTCAGCAGACAGTTGGAGGAACTAAACTAAGAAGATTTGCAGATTTTCACTCAGAACCTCACTGAATGAATCACTTTTGCTGAAACTGAGAACAAATGCAATAGCTGCAACATTCATGCCAACTTTTATGTAGCAAAGTGTCTTAATTTTAATGTGTTTGCATTTTTTTCCTTCATCTTATTTGCAGTTCTTTCATGCTCAGAATGTCAGTCATATTTTCAAAGTTTTCTCACATTTCTTGCACTTTTTGACACAAAAGTTTAAGAGAGACACATCAACTTTGAGGATTTTAAGAGAAAACTTGTCTCGCAATTTAAACTCTGGAGCACAAACAATCAAAATGTTGCTATAGCGACATCTTCTAGAAGAACGACCCCATTGAGTTTGTGTCTGCAGTTTGTCCTGAAGAGAGTCGTGTTTCTCTAATGAATCTTTGTAAAAACGTTTGATCACAAGTAAAAAAAAAAAAAACTTAGGTAAAATTATTTTCTGTCCAGAAATAAAAGTGACTTTCATCATTATGAAGAATGGAGCTCCTGAGCCTGAGGCGTCAACCATTAATATTAACAGAGATTTGATTTCCATTTGACTTAAACAATTCACACAATGTTAAACTGCTCAGTATTTATATACCACTGGAATTCTTTTAATCATAGTGATCCATGTCTGATGGCAGCAGGATTAACTCACAGCAAATCTTTTCTTCCATCACAATCTTTATTTTTTGTCATTTTGTTCTTTTTATGCCTTTAAAACTTTAAATAGCCATTCAAGTTCAAAAGTTCCACAACAAGAATTATAACCCTGAGGTAGAACGTCTTTTTTTTCTTAATTTAATAACATCTTAATTATTACAGGCCTAAAGCATCTGCTCGTGTTTAGAGAATTTATGATGTTTTAGTCGTTTTGCACAAATCTAGAAAACAACGTTAAGCATAATTTCATGTGATCTTGCTAAATAGAATGATGTTTATCTCTATGTGTTATGAATAGAAGTGTCATATTTGTGTTTGCTAATGAGGCGGCCATCTTGAATTGGACCGACTCCAGAAGTTAATTTGTTAAAAAGGCTGTCAGTTAATTAAAATAAATTCATTAAAACATTTTCAGTGATTACTGTATTTGTAAATAACTGATCAATAGAATTGACTGTATTTAATCACATTTGTCTACTTTTGCAAAATTGCAAGAAGTAAACATGTATATTCATATTTAATGACATTTAATAGCTAAGTAGACAGAGCGAGCAGCGCCACACTGCTACAGCGTCGACTGGCGAGGCGCCTGGAGGTGATTCAGCCTGAGATAAATGACTGAATTTGGCTTTGCAAATTGTGCAAGTTACTCTAGTTTTTCTAGTAAAACTTTCCACCCAAAAGTTAAAAACCAGCGTTAGCTGCAGTCCTTTAGCCACAAGTGATAAAAGGTTATGGGTCAGTCGCCACAGGAAGTTATTATTTATGTTCATATTTCTTTACGTCCTAAATTAATCTCAGATATTAACTCTTTAAATTTGACTCCACTAACATTAAATGATCATTTAATGAGGTTTTCAAGAACTCCCATGCAGTGGTTCATGTTCAGAAACATCATCCTGTGTTTCACCTGCCAGTGAGTGGAATTCGGAGCTGGACAGGCCTATATATGCTGACACTGCATTTAAACAGAACAGATCAGAAAACATTTTTTTTCAGGCTCTTTTTTTATTCTGTTACTTTAAGGAGAAAAAGCCATTATTTGTGCCTTCCAAACCAAAATGGGAACATTCCCCATCATAATGCAGGAGCATTAATCCGTCCCATTAGCAAGGCAGACGACGGAAGCAGAAGAAAACGGCTTACCGAGACGAGCTGCAAATTCAAACTGAAGTTAATCGTGCGTTTGCGCCGTCTCCCCGTTCCTCATAAACAGTTTAGTTCCTTCTGAACAAACATGAGTTTCCTCCATCATGGGAGGAGATTTCAGACGCGGCTGGGAGCCTCTACCTGCTGCTGTGTGTGGTTTTTAGTTTTTGAGATTCAGCTCTGTAGTTTCACCTGCCTCAGGTGGATTGACAGGGAGGAAATGAAGAACCCTCAGCTCTGAGCTGACTCAGTGTGTGTTAGATGAAGGATTATAATAAAGGAACATATTCTTAGCAGCCTGGTGCAGCTTTAACCCCTAATTATAAACAAGAGGTAAAGATTTCATCTCAGTACTTTTAGCTTAATGCTGTTCTTTCAAATACTGCCATTTATTGTAAGGAATTGCATGTTTAGCTTGCTTTGGTGCTCATTATTCATCCCTACTTAGCTGTCTGCTCCGCTGCACCGACTTCAAACAGCAGTAAACAATAGATGAATTCACCTCCTTTTAGCCTCATAAATCATTTCAGGTTATTATCCAATGATGTCTGCAAACAGGAGACGTGTAATGAGATGTGCAAATTAGTTTCAGCAGGCAGGATTACAGCAGCATCTTTTCTAAAGTTTACACGAACAACATCTTAATGTGATGGGCGTTGCTTGTGTTGACCATAAAGTCTTTCATAGAATCGTGAATTATGAGGGGAAATCTACAGCATTGCTGTGTAGTAAATCATTATTACTTATAGGATTTAGTGTTCCTGCTTTCATGAGAAAT
Source organism: Callopanchax toddi (assembly GCA_006937965.1). NCBI lineage: Eukaryota > Metazoa > Chordata > Actinopteri > Cyprinodontiformes > Nothobranchiidae > Callopanchax > Callopanchax toddi. Next base: position 780,559 of record SSNR01000107.1, on the reverse strand, counting down.
GTTTTACTTTAAAAAATGGTTGCTGGAAATAAAGAAATAATGTAGCCCCTAACCAATCACTGGGAAGAGTCGAAACTGTAAATACAGATCTGAGGTGTCCAAAAGATACAACTTTTTAAAAGTTCTGGAAAATTTGTCATAAAATGATTCTGTTCTCACCTAAATAAATGGCTTTCTTTTACCTGAGACACATTTAAACACAGTATGTTGTGTCATACAGAGTAGGGTTTTTTTATTGGAATGTGGAACATCTGAATTTTAGCCATTAATGTCGATTAGCTCGTGCATCTATCTTGAACATGAAACAATAATAAGTTGTAGATGTGCATCCAATGAGTATTTTCTGAAAGTTCTATTAGAGTTTACCCAGTGGGTCATTTCCTGCGTTGATGGCTTTCTCTCCTTTGCTCCTGCAGGGCATGACACCCAGCTCCAGCTGAACCTCATCAGCAGCACTGTTTCTCTGAGGTCAGTGCCAGAGGTTTAAACCACCTTCAGGGGTAACCAGGCCACTCTAGTGTTTATTCCTAGAATTGATCCCTTGTGATGTTTTTGTCTCTCAGCTCCACGCCTTTGGATCTCTCCTAATCTCCTGTTGCCTGCAGCTTCGACTCGCCACGTCTTTTCTCCTAAACACCGCCACATCCTCCCTCAATGACCCGGTCTGCCTGTCCGCCCTCCAATGTCCTCCTCGAACTGTTTCGCCACCTCCAAGCCACCACTACCCCCCCCTTCCAGGCTCCAGACGCCTCCACCGTACTGTAAGCTACCTGGAACTTGTAAACTTCACCACTCAAGTCTGTTTGAATAATCACCGTTTGCTCTCCCTCTTATAGGACGTGTTAAAACCCAGTGGTTCCCGGACAGAGTTATCCCCACACACTAAAAGAGTTTTTGAACTTGCCTCAATCTCTCCTCGCTTCTGTCCGCTCTAGGATCCTCTTCCTGGTCAACGTGACATCATGAGATGCTGACTCCAACATTTAATGCTAAAGTTTTAAGTAGAGATGTTCCGATACCACTTTTTTCAAAACCGATCCGATACCGATAAATCTGAGTACTCGCCGATACCGAGTACCGATACTTCTACCATACAAAAAATGCAACAAATTGGAATACAGGTTTTATTTTTTCTTCTCTGCTTTTTACAACAAATAACTGAGTTAGATTAAAAAATAAAACATATTAATAAAAATGATCACAAAACTAAAATATAAGGTGAAAAATAAAAACTTTCTGTGATTTCACAGTGAAATTATTGCAGTTTTCCACATTTTAACCAAATAAAATGAACTATTTGGCACCATCTCCAGCTCTCAACCCACACTGTTCCTCTTTAGCTCAATAGCTCCCCCTAGTGTTCAACATAGGAAACTACAACATAAATCACAAGTCACAGGCAGTAGTGATGTGACGTTCATGAATGAACCGAATCTTTTGAACGGCTCTTCACTGTGAACGAGGAGAACCGAGTCTTTGTAGAGAACCGTTCATTGTTTTGGGGGTGACTGTAAGCACTATGCATGCCTGCTTTGTGTTCACTTTTTAATTTCATGGCAAAACAAACAAAAGCCTGTTAATGCAGGCAGGGGGTCTGAGGGTGAAAGGGAGGGGTGTGGAGAGGAGTTATTGTTGGGAAAGGGCTTGGGTGATGAATCGGTTGGAGGTGTGAACGGCTGGTTTTCAATAGGATGAGTTGAAACTTTCAAGATAACAAAAGAAGTCAAGCTGCCTTCATTGTCAAAGGTGCAGCTGTGCCAATGGGTGTGGCTGTCAGTGGCGAACAGACCACTTATCAGTGTTAATTGGTCCCATCACTAACAGACAGTGAAGCCACTGGTATCGGTTCCTGGTATCGGGTAACTTTAACGGTTACCCGATACCCATCCCTAGTTTTAAGCCCAAATGTTGTGTTATGGGTAGCTCTTGATGTGAAGGAATCTCACCTACAACCACATCAATCAGCAATCATGCTCCGGCCTTTCACCTGTGACCCACTGGCTCTCCTCAGTCTGAGCCAGATCTGCAGGGTTAGGGTTACACAGAGTAGTTATTTTGCCTCTTCTGCCAGACTTTATTCATGCCTTCAGTTCATGGTTTCTGATCACTGCCTGCCAGCCCTCGTCATGACAGGATAATTGTTTACAGCTTTGACAACCATTGTGTCAAAAACCTTCAGTAAGATCTCTTACGCTGCACATCACCCAAACCAGAACGGAGAAATGTTTATAAAATGTGTGTTTTATAAGAACAATTGTTAGTAAAGCTGAAGAAGATGATGCAACGCGCTGCTTCTCGTAGAACAGAACCTGCAATCCATCATCCAGGCAGAGGACGACGCTGGACTTTGGTGACCTCTGACTCGTTTTGCTCAGCCACCACATTAAAGAAGTAAAACGTACTAAGATTCATATGATAAATTACACAAAGTATCCTCAGTTATAAATCATTTAAAGATTTAAAAACATATTCTGTTCCTTTTTATCCCCAATCCACGTTCAGTACTAATTATAGTGCTAATTCACAATAAAAGGCTGCACAGGGGGAAAGGAGGAACTATTTCCCTCCCTTCTTAGTCAGGATTGGCAGTAAAAACTTTTCCTAAGTAGGAAGAAAACTCCAGCAGAGCAAAGTTTAGAGAACACAAGGAGACAAAAATACTTCCATTATGGAGCAGAAGCATAACCAGAGACACTAATTTAATGTCAAGCAATAACAGCAAGAATGCATGAAGATTTAAAGAGGCAAGTAAATGAGTTCACAGAAGGTCCCTCAGCAACCTGAGGCTATAAAAAGACAACCTTTATATTTACAGCTCAAAATGCTTGAACGATTAAAACAGGACGATGAAATCTGATGCTAATCTCAGTCAGTCTGACTGAAGAGATGAGACACAATCTGCCAAAAACACCTGCCTCTAACAAGTCTGTTAGACAAGTCGTATCCATAGAACAATCTCTAAAAAGCATTGGAACAAAATCAGAATTGTTTTGTTGAGAGTCTATTCCCTTTATTGTTCAGATGTTTCTTCATTCTGTTCTCTACATTAAACGAGATTTGCTGCAGCCGTGCGGATCATGTAAACACAAAGGGGGTGGATTTCATCCGCTTTCTGCCTTCTTAGCTTCCAGTTATTTAGACTCAGCTGGTAAATTTGCTCAATGAGAACTCTTAAATTACATCAGGAGCTAAAGAGACTGCGGCTGGCTGTTTGCGGTTACACAAGAGGAGTTTCATCACTGTATGTTCTTGGATATTTGTGCCCGGGCGAGTGCTAAAAGCTGCATTCTCCCAGTAGACGTTTCAAGGCCTTTTGCCATATGCTGCAGTGGTACATCCTCACAAACGGCCCGCGGGTAGTCTACATGCACATAAACAAGACGCCTCTATATTTACTCTTTAAAAGCCCCGCTCATTGAGTATTCAAGGTACTTTTAAAACAGGCTTCACAACATCATCTTTAAAGCGTCCTCACTCCTGAGTGTTTCCTAAAAGAGTTCCATTTTGGAATATCAGTGCTGCCAGAGGGTCTTGATGCTCTCTCACTAAAAAACTAATGACTTCCATTGCAGGTTCATGTAACTCAAAACTGAAGGGTCAAACCTGACACAGTTGTTCACATGGGATGAAGACCTCAACATAACTGGACTGCAGCAAATCTATAAAACCTTCCTGTACGTAAGTTATTTTCTGAATTATGTATCTGTATGTCCATGTTCTCACCCTATACACTAGAAGATCATGCAGCCTAGATATGAGGTCATCAGGCCATGCTGATGCAAGCAGAAACTGGTTAATACACGCCACCGAGCCTACTAACTTTCAATCAATCTGCAAGGAAGCTGTGGTTTTTATGGTTTTGGCTTTCCTAAGGGTAATTTAAGTTCAACTTTAGACAAAACCCTCCGTTCTGCACAACTAAACTCCCTTGATGTCACATTGGCTTATGTGAATTTGAGTTTTTTGACATTGTACAGGACTATAGAAGGTTTCTGAGCTCCAGCAGCTTGAGTCACATCTCTGCACTGAGCAGCTGTCAATTCAAACTCAATGTGCTTCACAGGTGCCAGCTCTACTCTGCATTTTCTAAGCCTACGCATCGATCAAAGCAAACTGTCTTCCTGGGATTCAAAATCCAATGCTGTGTATTTCTGCTAAGTCAGAATGACCAGCCTCCAAAACAAACGGAGGATTCCTTATTGAGTCAAAACATGAACAAGTATTCCAAAGCCTGTGTAACCTGGGTTAGATGTAGGGATGTTCCGATACCACTTTTTTCAAAACCGATCCGATACTGATGCTTAAATCTGAGTACTCGCCGATACCGAGTACCGATACCGATACTTCTACCACACAAAAAATGCAACAAATTGGAATGCAGGTTTTATTTTTTCTTCTCTGCTTTTTACAACAAATAACTGAGTTAGATAAAAAAAATAAAATATATTAAAATGATCACAAAACTAAAATATAAGGTGAAAAATAACCATTTTCTGTGATTTCACAGTGAAATTATTGCAGTTTTCCACATTTTAACCAAATAAAATGAACTATTTGGCACCATCTCCAGCTCTCAACCCACACTGTTCCTCTTTAGCTCAATAGCTCCCCCTAGTGTTCAATATAGGAAACTACAACAGAAATCACAAGTCACAGACAGTGAAGTTCCTGGTATTGGTTCCTGGTATCGGGTAACTTTAACCAATATTTAACCAATCGGTGCATCCCTAATTAGATGCATATTTACTTTAAAGTTTTAATGTTATTGGTGCTATTTTTGATCATGACCTGATCTAAAAGGATGCACCGCGCCTTAAAAAAGTACTCAACCAAGACTTTATTTCACTGGAAGGATAAAGAGCTTCAACATGCAACACACAGTTTTAAAAATGATATAGTTTCCTTATACAACCAGGTGCACATAGAATACAAATATACCAACAACTATAGTAACTACAATATGATCAGAATGGAGTGTTGTGTGATCTGAAGGTAGGCAGGAAAAGTAGGTAATGATAAACAATACTAATAATAATACACCACATTTATAATGCTCATCTCACCTTCAAAGAAAACCTCAAGTTGCTACAGAAAAAGCTCATATGAACGCAATTTAAAACAAAAAATGTCATTACATTTGGAAGCATCTGTTAAAAAGAAAAAGTTTGGAGTCCAAGTCTAAAGGCGCCCTCAGGACGCCTGGAAGAGGCGAGGGGCAGCAGCACAGAAGACCCAATGGTTTTGAGCTTAGTCCTGGGAGGAGAGAGGAGATCAGAGTGTGAGGAGCAGAGGGAGATGTCGAGGTCTGAGAGGAAAAATCGTGTGGAGGAGTTCCATAGATGCACTGGTGGGTGAGAAGGGTGATGTTGTCATCAGTCCTTGCAGCGATGGGGAGTCAATGAAGTGAGTGATGTCATTCTTCTGCTCTCTCATCAGGATCCTGCAAAAATATAATGCAATGCAACTCAAAACAATAAGATGCAACATGATGTAATGCAATACTTTATGATGCAATGTTATATGATGTAAAATGAAATAAGACCTGTGTGTTACAACACTATGATACAATAGAAGGTATCTCTCTCTGGTAAAGTGGTTCAGCCTGGCGTGCAGACGTGTCAACTTTAAGTTCTGACAAACTGGAGCTGGATTAAAACTGGATCTTCTCTGGATCAAACTTAGAAGTTCTTAGTGTTACAAAACATGAGTCCATAAACCTGACCTGGGTCTGGAATCTGGCTTCATGTTTCTTTTAGGGCAAATTTAACTAATTAGCATCTTATCATGATTCAAATTTTATCCGTTTTCTGTAACCGCTTAGTCCTCCACAGAGGGTCGCGGGGAGCTGGCGCCTATCTCCAGAGGTCAAGGGGCGAGAGGCGGGGGACACCCTGGATGGGTCGCCTGTCCACCACAGGGACGAACAGGACAAACAACCAGTCTCACACCTAGAGAGTCATGTTTTTGGTCTGTGGGAGGAAGCCGGAGTACCCGGAGAAAACATGCACGGGGAGAACATCCAAACTCCACGCAGAGAGGCCGCCAAGCCGGGACGTGAACCCACGACCTCTTTGCTGCAAGGCAACAGTGCTTGATTCAAATGTTATTATAACTGAATTCCATTTAGTGCAATCAGAACTGGATTCAATGCTTTACTCAGCACTTAGTGATGATTGTGTTGTGAAACGGTGCTTTATAAATACACTGAATGTTGTCTTTACAACAACAGGTGGCTGAGGGAGGATATGACAAACCATTACATTACAATCCAATATAAAATGATATGATTATACACAAAAAACTTGATTTGATATGATGGATTCAATCCACGGTTTCTTATATACCATGCGCTCACTTTTTAAACACCAGATATCAGAGCCTCACAAATGCAGCTGTCATTTTAATTAGGGAACAAATGAGTAAATGAGCAGTGCTTACTGAAGTTGAAACAATCATATCCTAATTTAATCCCCATCTCTCTGGGCAGCTTGTCTCTGCTATGTGACTCAGTCTGCCTCTATGTGTGCTATTTAAGGTGGTATAGTCCTAGTGCACGGCTTGCTGAGTCTGTCTGATCTCAGCTGGTAGAAGCAGCTCTTCCTGAGCGGTCGTGACCCTCCCACGTAGCAGCAGAGGTGTGGTGGATGGAAACGCAGACAGAATGGCTCTATAGCACAATGTCCACTCTTTAATAGCGACCGGCTAATGCATCTGAGATAGAAACACCTGCTGGTCGTGGTTTTCATCTCATGGCCCAAAGTGGTCTGGCGTGCTCGTTTGTTGGGGTCTATTTGAGAGTTGCTGTTGGAAAAATGTCTTTTGGGTAGCAGAGCGCTAGATGCACGGCCATATTTTCCTCAAATGCTTTTTCTAAGTTTTCAAAACTCATTCTTAGAGAATTTTTAACAAGAGCAGAAAGTAAATAGAGGTTTAAAGGGAAGCTCTGTGAGGCGCATGCTGTCGGCTCTGGCTCTGTCTGACTGTTTTTGTGCCCAGTGACTCCTGATCTATACCAACTCATCGATTTGTCTCTTCCTTCTGCTCTGTTTATCTGACCCGTGCAGGCTGGAGTCTGAGCGGAAGCTCCTGTTTTTGAAATGGTTTTCACATTTGAGACATCTTTATATTGCAATTTTTCACAGCTTAAAAGAAACAAAAGTTCTCAGTCATTATTATTTTAGTCTGCAGCCACTTAATCCTCATTAGTCCTTTTGGATCGTCAGGAGTTTCGCCAGTTTTTATTCCTGAATTTGGCTTTTTTTTTTGCAGCTTAGCTTGTGCTTGTAAATGAGTTAATGAGCTGATGTAATAAGCGGAGGCGGAGCATTTAAATGTGACCTTTAAAGTCTTTAAAGGTCATTTTCTGACTGGACAAAAAAAAAGCGTGTTTTTCCATCTGAGACGTGGATTTTAGATAAATGTACCATGTTCCTATGCGCCTCACGTCACAGCGGCGCGGTGCAAAATGTCCTTGAAACATATGCTCTCTCTCTAATTAAAGAGGAGCTCAAGAAAAGGCCGAAAGAGATAAAAAATGGAAGTGGTGCTGATTTCCACGTGTGTGATTGTCAGGGTTGAACTTATCACAGATCATCATGAATAATTGAGATCTTTTTCTTATTTATTCCGTGCTAAAGTGTACAGATTGCTCTTTTCTTCCTGACAGAATGCATCATTTGACGACCAGAACGGCAGCAGAAATAAAGTCATTTGGAAAGTTTTTCTTCTTTGAGAAGAACAGACATGTTGCATTGTGCGTTTTCTAAAATTCATTGTAATAAAAAACATCAACCTGTCACTTCAAAGCCTTTTTATCATGCAGTGTATTTGCTGCACACAACATAAGACGTCACTCATCAGCACAATTTGCTTCCTGCTTTTGCATTTAATGTGTATGATTATAATATATTAACACATCCCACCATCTCAGACCATCGATGGAAGGTTTAGAAAAAGTTGAGTCAATTTGAAACAGACATAAATCCTATGACGCCTCTTGTTTAGGGTGACAACACATAAAATTCACCAGTTATTCTTCAGTTCATATCTCCGACTCCAGCTTTGGAAAGATGCCATCAAAGTTTGTGTCTCACTGAATAAAGGGGAGGAAATGTGCAAATATCCACATAAGGAACAACGAGCATCTGGAAGGCTTCCTGCATCATGCATGACTCCTCACCCCCCTCATGCAGACCGTTTTAACTCCTCCCATCTGGCAGCATCCAGGCCCGACCCACCAGAGTGTGCGATGGCTTTTACCCACAAGCCATCAGACTTTTGAACATCCCACCCACCCAGACTATGAACTCCCTGCTCCCTCTTTGCCCCGCCACCTTCACACACACGGCTGTACTACAAGTTCTCTGCACCTCTCTCACCACCGTCTTGTGATGCGCTGCTAAATGGACAATCTAGAACTGAATCACTGGCAGCTGTTATTCTAATTATGACATCATTTAATAAGAGTGTGTACTGTACACACTCTTACATATCTATATGACTGAATCGGCATTTTGATATCATGTCAGGATACGTGGTGGAGGACCCAATGTGCAGGTGAGAAGCAGGAGAGGTGGGATGAACTTAAAAAATATGGATTTATTAAATTAAAACAAAGTTCAAGGTAAAAGATGCAAAACGTAAAAGGGCTAAATACAAAAGCTGCAGACAACCTGACAAAGGAGCTTAAATAGATGAGGAGGGCAATCAGGGAGACAAGACACACCTGTGGGGAATTAACAGCTAATTAGACACTCAGGGCAGGACATGACCATGAAGAAACACAGGGACTGTGTCCGAATTCAGAGGTAGGACGCTTCTGAGGACGTGTACTTGCTGGTCTACCTAGGTTGGGTCTTTGCTCGACCACTAAGACCGGAAATAAACGGCTCTGAATTCAGACGGTCTAGCCTCATACTTATCCCCGCCCCTCAGTCCAGTCGCTTAGCAACCGTGACAGTGCCGACAGACAGGCTAAAGCTGATAAAATGGATCTAAAGAAACACTTGAAGCTCTTTTATGGTGACTTAGTTCCTTAACTTTCATTAAAAACATTCAAGCTAGCTTACATTGATTTCTTGTCTTAAATTACATGAAATATAAAACATTCAACCTCTTTTGTGGAGATTTTTATTATTAAACTTCATATAAAGAGAAGCAAAACATTCCTAAACACAAGCTTTTCATCATCTTTTGAGAAACTGACATTTAAAACTGGACAGCTCTCTGGTTTCTTTCTGCTACTGCTGCAAAACTGATGAATCAGTAGAATCCAACTGTGTCCTGTGTTGTAAATTCAATAAAGTTGAGAAAAAAAGTAGAATCCAACGGCCAGCATGCAAAGCATCCTGGGATAGCCTTGGCCAGTGAGGATACACCAGACCCGTCCTCGAAATTGGGGTGGAGTGAGGACGCATGAATGAGTATCCTTCGAATTCGGACACCACTCGCCATGGCGCTGTGACGTCATCGGCCTCGAAATGCGTCCTCATAAGCGTCCTACCCCTGAATTCGAACACAGCCAGGGACATGAACCAGATAAAACTAACAGACATGATGAATAAACATTAAAGAGGCACACAGAACAAGATCACACAGAATATCATGAGATCAACTAAACTAATCAGACATATCATGTTTTTTCACAATTGAACTTGAAGTTTTGTGAGTTTTGAAGAACTTAATGTTCAACTTTCCTTTTCCAAACTGAAAGTGAAGGATCTTTTAACTTGTCACATGTTCTACATAAAACACGTGTGACCATCAGAGCCTTCTGTTACTCAAAGTTCAAGATTTTTTTAAACTTCTGGCTTTTTGCACGTAACTGTTAGGTTGAGTTTCATCTCATTTATGCTCTAAGATGCAGATGGTGACCTTAATTAACCACTGGCAGTAGGAAGAACGTTTCTATTGAGGTTGATTCCTGTACAGGTCATACTTTATAACAATGGGATTTTTCTCCCTCAGTCAGTTATTACAACAAAAAAAGTTACTTTCTCATTTTGGTCTTTATTAAAAAAAAGAGAAACTCTGCTGGAACTTTATTGTTTTTTTTTATTTAGACTTTTTTCTCTAAATCAACTACAGTAGGTGTTATCTCTTTAGAGATATTTTCCACGTGCTGCCCTAGTAGAACATTCTGCATTTCATTCAAACCTCATAACTCAAAACTGTCTTTTTGCAGTTACTAGAACTTACATCTTTTTTCTCTATTAAACTATAAAGTATGCTAATGACAAAGACAAGTTTCCTCGCAGCAGCTAATGGTGGTTCTCATTCACAAGAGAGTTGTGAATATTTCTGCATTGTTAGAAGCTCTATAGAGCTCCCAGGAAATGTCTGGTCTGTTCACACCGATGTAGAAAAGAACGGCCTTGTGTGCAGAACGCGTCGATACAGGCACAGAGAGAGCTGATCGTGTGCATGGTGAGCACAATTTGATACAAGCAAATCCATTAAAAATTGACTCCCCCCCCCCCCATCGATACACCTGTAGAGTCCCTCTGCAGTCTTCGTAAGCGAGAACAAGAACCAACCCCTCAGCGGTGGCTGAATAAACTGCTGAGGCGTTTTTGTTTCTGTTTTTAGGAAATCCTACTCATTGATTCAAAAAATAAAAAGCAGAGGCACGTATTAGTCAGAGCCATGTGTTTTTACATTCACATGCACCATCCTTTTGTTTATTCATGAGTTTCCATCCAGAGGAGAAAAAAAAGTTTCCTCTAGAGATGTGGGAAGACCGAGTAAGAAAAAAGGGGGTAAATCTAATGCAAGTTTAAAGTGTTCATACGCTAAGATGTGACAGAATCTCTCTCTCTCTCTCCATCAACCCCAGGCTGCGTCCATCCAAATTTAAAGGACCGTGCGGTCTCATAATAAGGGATTCTCCTCATCAGCACAGCTGTGAGTGGGAGCTGCTCCTCAGAGGTGCAGCAGACAGAACGCCTCTCCGTCACCTTTTATGTGCTCCTCACATATACAGCTGGAGGCAGAATAAACAGACACCAAACTTCTATCTACGGAGATCATTATTTAAAAAACCTCAGAGGAGAGGCGCCAGTGAATCAGCGCCACGCTTGACTCATCGTTTGCTTGGCGGCACGCGGGTTTTTCTGTTAGCACATGAGATGACAAATTCTTTAAGACGATGCGGTCCACCCACAGCCGTACAGCATTCAACATGTGACAGCCTTTAACTACAGTCACGATGATAAACTGACACTGATGTACAGGAGGAGTTCTGGATCTCAGGCTCAGCTTTAAAACAGACACAGAAATATTTAGGTGTCAAAAGCCTTTTTCTAACTTTGAACAGGGGCGGGCCGTCTTATATTCAGACTAATACGGTACATTGTCTGTTCTCTCTTTTTAAAAGTGCTGAACAGGTGGTAAAATGACCAGTTGTAAAAGCTAACCCTAATAATACTTATATAAATTAATAATAAAGTACAATGCACTGGAATAAGAACACCAGAGTCTGACTCAACTTGTAATAAAGACCTTCTGTAAAGACCATGTTCTGGTCTGAGGCGGTTCCCAGAGATGGGTAGTAACCAGTTACATTTACTCAGTTACATTTACTTGAGTAACTTTTTGAAAAAAAAAACTTTTATGAATAGTTTTACTTCACCGTACTTGTTACTCTTACTTGAGTATTATTTTTGTTAAGTATCGCTACTACTACTTGAGTAAAATCTCTGAATCCTCTACCTGCTGCGAGTAACTTTACAGAAAAACAAACATGTTTTTACAAAAATACACCAGACCACCTGTTTCTGCACCAGCTTTGTTGTCCTGCTCTACTTTTCTAGATAGCTAGCTATCTTTATCTAGCTTGCACAAAAGCTAGACTAGCTAGCTAGCTAAATTAGCTAAATAGATAGCTACCTAGCTAGATTTATAGCATCATAGCTAGCTCTAATAAATGTTGGCATTATATTTTAAAAAATACATTGAAAAGTGTTTCTTCTGCTTAAAATTTGTTGTTTTGATATCATGTTTTGTATTTGTATCAGTGTTTTTCATTTTTATTTTCAAGATGTAGAATTTCCCCCAAACTTTACATTTTTGTCTGTCTGATGACATCATTTTAAAAAATCAGATGGATGTTACTCAGTACTCAAGTAGACTTTTTACCAAATATGGTTTTACTCATACATACTCAAGTATTTTTTGGGACAGCAACGTTTTACTTTTACTTGAGTAAAAATATGTTGAAGTAGTGCTACTCTTACTTAAGTACATTTTTTGGGTACTCTACCCACCTCTGGTGGTTCCAGATCCTGGGACCCACCAACCCAAAGACATGGTCAGCTCTGTCTTCAGTCTTTCAGCAGCTGGGCTTCTAGCTTAGTGTTGGAATATGCAGCAGGTCAATGGGGTACTGAAGTGACAATCCCTAAGAGATTTAAAAACACACAAAATATTTTAAAACAAGTCCAAAACTGGAAACCAGCAAAGTGAGACCAGTATGTGGTCATAATTTTGATTATCAGAGAAGTTGATGCTTTCTGCAGAAACTCCATTTGGTGACTGATCATAATTTACATAACTAAGGGATTAATAGAAAGGTTGACAGCTGGGAGTATTTGAACAATCATAAAACAGTGTCAGACAGCCTGGACCTTATATTCCATAGTTATCTAAAAGTAACAATGACTGAGTTTGAGCCATTTTTGCATTAGCTTGGATCAGGGTGACCTTATTTTGACTTTCAAAAAAACAGCGACTTGGCTCAGTCATGAAACATTTTCATCCTGTTTAATTAAAGAAGACTTAAACCTATTTACAGCATCTAATATCTGAAGAATAGTTAAGTAACGACGTTCAGATAGGTTTCTGGAAATCATCAAGTACAGGGGGGGGGGGGCAGAGAGCTGCTGAAAGCTTGAATAATCTACATTTCATCTGATCAGGTGGGAACTTCAGCACAGTTTGAAAATGAACCTGCAACTCTCAGAAATGAGTCCCTTTATACTAAAAGTATTGATGGTTTCTGATTGGTCCGCTACATGTGGTGCTTCTCTAAAATACCTGATGTTGGATATAATGATGGGCTTTTTGTCTGAATCACACCCAGTGAGGAGAAAAGTCTTATTTTGACTCTGAGTCATCTGTGCAGGTGGGTCGGTAAAAAGGTCAAAAGGTCCAGCGAGGTAAAGATGCTTGTTAACACTAATGACAGACTCTTATGTAAGACTCAAACTGGAACAATAAAACTTGTTGGGCTTTGACAGAACGGGTCAATTTGAGCGTTTCTCCTCCTGTAGCCTGTTCTGAGTTTGGGAGGAGAGAAATCAATCAGAGCGTCTGCTGTAGCGAGCCCACCGCGGGTCGCCATGCTGAGGACGTGGGTGTCACTGTGAAGTGCTCATTCCCACCCACTAATGCATGCATCAACTTGACTCATTCTTATTACACCACATTCTTCCTCCTTGTGTGCACTGGGACCGTGTCGCAGAGAAAATCTTCATGCAATGCAAATGACTCGAAAGATCTGCTGGAAATCTGCATACATTTCCATGCTCCTGCTCTGTTTTTACCAGGCTTTACGTGTGTTCAGAATATCAACGATCACGCCAAACGCCTCTTTTTTTAAAACTACACTTGCCCCGAGTCGTGACAGCAACTGAAGATGCCAGTTTTTTTTTCTTCTTCTTCTGTTTTTGTTCTGCAGCGCATTCATTCGCATTGATTTTGCAGGAGAGCCGAGCTTCTGGCCGGCCATGCAGCTGTCAAACTCCCACCCAATCATCAGACAGAGACCTGATACACACAAACCTCATGTCTTTTCCTGCAGCCTTACAGCTGTCAGCCTCTCCACTGAATTATCAATCAATTCCACGCTGATAAAAAATTTATTTTGTTATTTAGGATCGGCTTCTTTTCCCCTCCTTCCCTTCTTATTGTGGAGGCAGAGTGTAAATCATTACAGAAGTGAGGATGGAGAGAGAGGGGAAAAGGAAAGGTTAGAAAATAGTAAGGGAGGAAAAATGAAGAAGGGTGACATTCAGTAGAGGGAGAAAAAGTAAAGAGAAGAATTGATGGGAGAGGGACTTGCTGTCTTAGAGAGGGAGAGAGAGAGAAGGTCGAGGGGATGAGGGTCCTCTGCTCTACAAATTACCGCTCAGCAAGTCGCTGGCGTTTGCCAATAATTTGCAGCCGTCGGGGAGAAGGAGATCGTTAGTGATTGTAGTGGATAGATATGAGAAGAAAATATATTGCTGTGGACTTTTCTCAGGGTTTCAGAGGCAGATCTATAAAGACGGATCTGGTTGGAGAAAAGAGGTCAGCACTATCGCCTGACCGGCACAGAGCTTCAAAGATGCTCAAATTCACATATAATATCAGCAACCGTGTTCTAAACTCATTCAGTGTCAATTACATGATGATTTTTAATGTGAAAATTAAAGGGTTAAAGAACAATTAAGTAAGTAAATTAATCAATACAAGCACCTTAGTCCCTATCCTTGTTTTTATTGTGCTATATAAAGAAATTGAACTGAATATGAGTGTTTTTGTTTGTGTGTTCTGGCTTTATTGACCTCAACAATCCAGTGTAGTTCTCTGTAAAGGATACGTTGCCCTTAGCAACGACCCTGTGTATTTGTCAAATGTTGATTTCTAAAGCTGTCGGCTTAAACAGCCCCCCCCAAAAAAGGCCACAAAAGGTCACCTAAAAACATAAAAAGGTGTGAAAATGTAACAAAGAATAAACCGCAGAGGTGAAAAGTTCAGACTCCAGCTCAAATGGACCATTACAGGGAGCATGTCTGCTTTCTGTCTCCACAGGTCAATAAAAACAGCCTCAAACACAAACAACCTTTTTAAATGAGCCACGTGTTTTTGACAGTGTGTTCTGATGTGACTAGAGGAGGCTAGATGTGAGCTCAACAACACCCAGCATTACTTTATGTATTCATTATATGATTATCATTTCTTTTATAGGTAAAACTTCATAATCATTATATTTTACTAACTCAAACCCCCAATGTTTTATATGTGAAGTATTTTTTTATAACTTTATTGATATAGGAACGTGGAACATCATGATTCAAGCCTAATCTGAGAACATGCATTTAGGAGCCATTTTGGTCTCTTTTCATCCTGTTAAGTGTTTTTACACTTTTTTATTCTGCTTTTGAACAAAAATGTCCACTTATAAAAATCCATTTCTGGTTATTTGTGCCTCCAACTTGCTGTGGCTCATGGTTACTTGTGAAAACAACATTGTTGTATAGTTTGTGAATGACTCAGACAGAAAATGTGATTCAGTAAACTCTTGAGACCAAAGGACCCAGAGTCTGACCTGAACCGGGTCCACCTACCAGGGGTGTCAGAGAGCGACCCAGAGGCTGCATCCAGTCCACGACCCGCAGAGGGACTTGGAGGGCGCCGATGCATCCCCGCCTCCGTTAGTGTGCCCCAGGACAGCTGAGACTACAATGTAGCCGATCACCACCAGTGTGTGAATGTGTGTGTGCGACTGTTGTGTTGGAAGGGCTTTGGGGAGTGTAGAACACTCTAGAAAGCGCTCTATAAATACAGGCTGTTTGCCATTAATGCTCTGAGCCTCCACTAGTAGAACGCTAACAACCACCAAAAATGTACAAGGAGAGTTTTATTGATTAAACAGATTAAAAGTTACATGCATGTTTTTGATATGTGAATGAAAATCTACACATGCACAGAAAGAACTCCCAAATGGGAATCAAACCCAGGACTTTTCTGCTGTGAGACAAATGGACTGTACCACTGCTGCAGGGGAAGCTGTCAATTTACTAATCAATTCCAACCGTCACCTGTGGTCATGAGCTGTGAGTGATGGAAAGAATGTGGTTGCATAAAAAAGCAGCTGAAGTCAGTGCCCTCTTGAGAGTGGCTGGACACAATCTTTAGGACAGGGTGAGGAGCTCAGCCACACAGGAGGAGTGCAGAGTTAGCATCTGAGAAGAAAGATGGACATCTTCTTCGAGGAGACTTCAGAGCTCCATGGAAAGATTATGTCTCACACGGAGTGTTCCTAGTCTTCAGCAGAGCATGTTCGGACAGTGGTAGAGGCCTGAGAAGACATCGGAGCGTCTACATGAAGTCAGCTATAAGGTCCAGAGAATGATGAAGAGTCCATCTGCTCAAATTTATCGAACATGTTGACAAGCAATTCATTCTGTGACTTGTCTGTTTGAGGACAGATGCCTCCATTGCTCCACAAAGAGATGAATGTCATCTGATATGTAGGTCAACTAGCAGGGATGGTGCAGAGTACCGTGTGTGATTGCGTTCATGTGACAGATTATTTATCTCAGCGTGCTCACACCAATCTGTATCTGTGTCACCAAATGCTCATTCATCACTGCTGCTTACCTACAGTTTTTGTGTAAGTGTGTGTGTTCGTCAAACACCAGCAGGGCGACGTAAACACACACACTCACTCCATGCTCTCTGCATACACACAAGAAAACAAGTGTGCAAAAAAAACACACCCGGAGACGTGCGAGCAGTCAAGCTGACTGCAGCACATCGGTGAACTCTTCTGGTCCCTGGTGAGCGCTCGTGTGTTCTGTCACTCCGGGCCTGACTCAGCCCCCAGCAGCGCTCCCGCCTCTCTGCACCTGCGTGCAACTCACAAACACTGAGTCTTAACTCATTTCTCAGTGAGAAAATGTAATCACATCACATCACGGTGCTACTCTCTCCTTGAAAATTTGTTTTGCTGTCTCACAGATACCTGCAGCCCTTGGAGATGGTGGGATTTTTAATAGCTGTAACTCTGCTGGAGCAGAATTAATGTGTGTGTGCTTTTTTGTTGTCTGTTTGTTACGATGGTAGCTTTACAGCATGTTTTTGTTGGAGGAAGCTTTAGTTGTTCTCATTGGCAGGATGCTACCGGAGCATATGGTGCCAACTGAGAACACGAATGCTGCCATGCCCTTGGATGGGACAGGAAATCTCCTAAACCCTCATTTCTACTCATTTGTTTTTTCCCAGCCCTCCTTTTTTATCACCTGTCTCTACCTTTCATATTATTCCTCACTGACCTCTTTTCTTGACCTCCTCTCAACTTTTATTTTTAAATACACAAAATCTGATCTTTCACCAATTTTTGAAAACTGTAAATATAAAACTCCTCTTGTGTCCTCTTCTTCTGTCTGGTCCTTTTTTTAGTGTCCTGCTGCTAAGCCATTGACCTCTGACCACTGAGAGAAACTGGAGGCTTAGCCTTCATTAAGCCTGTCTTCTCTGCACAAGCTGATTATTACTGCTATTAGTTAACCCACAGCTGGACATGTGACCCCACCACCAGCCACCTCATTTAAACTCTTCTGCAGACACCATAGAGGGAGTTTATGTTTCCTCTTACAGGTGCAACAACCATTCTTTATCTTCTATTGACTAGTTGGTTGTGTTCCTATGTTTTTACGTACTTGCCCTTTATCCAGGATCAGGCCTCCTCCCCTTTCTGCTCCATTTGCATTTTGTTTAGATCGTACAGACGTTGCAGCGCGTGTGTGTCAGCAAGCTTCTGCAGCCGTATGATCACTCCTTCGCAGAGACCCGCATCAGGATGTGAGGCTCGTCAGTACCGGTCCGCAGAGAAGCCTTTGGGCAGAGGGAACTGGTACACACACATGGTATATGCACACTGGTGCACCAGTTATGTGATAATATGTGACCCTGACACCACTGGGGAAGTTTTGTGCATGCCCAAAAACCACTGCTGATTGGACTATGTGAATCAAATTTGGACTTCAATTTCAGCTTTTAAAATACAACTAAATGAACACACTGTAACATCGAGTGTTTGAATGATCTCGTCACACTGCTGTGGAGGCGTGCTCTTTCTGAATGGTGCATACTTCATCCCCTTCTTGAAGGATAAATAGAGAGGTGAGCTGTGATTTTAAATATCAGCGCATGAAATAAGACACATCCATATGACCCTCACATGTGATCAGCAACATGTCTCTTCTGTTTCCAAGACTCAACACTCTTGGAAAAGCCTATTAGTCAAAGTAAATGAAAGAATTCATTCAAACTATTTAAGGATGGAAGCAGGTAACGCTAGGACAGATCATAATCAACGATCTAGAGCTCGGATGTCTTTTGACGGTATTACTTTGGTAAGTCCCACCACAACGTTTCTGGTGTGTTTTTGACTGAAGAGGAAAAAAGCAGCCCTAATGGTTGACCTATACTGTAGTGCTCAATTACCCAAAATAAGGACCTCCCTGTGTTCCTGACACAAAGATCATCCACGTTCTGGCTAATTCTTCTCCCATCCGTGTCATCCTGTGTGTAGGGGGCCACAGAGGTGATATTTCTTCTCCTGGTCTCCCACCTGTTCGTCTGCTCCACAATCTGCGTCCTGTCAGCCAACATGTCTCCGCCTACACAATTTGTTTCGTCACCTCACCTGTCATTTCCAACAGAAGGCGATTGACTCGGCGCTCTGCGGGGACAGCGTCCACACACTGCTGTTGGATGACGGGGTGACACATTTTCCGTCTGTCTCTCTGTATGATATTTTTATCACGATGCTCTGTCTCTTCCTGAGATCCATTTTTTTAATTTTTGTTGAGGCGATTGCATCAGTCTACTGATGTATCCACTGAGTTTTCATGATCTCATTGCACTCAGTGTCTTTTGAGATCACAGGTGCATTAAACACAAAAATTAGTACCTCGATGAGGATGCCCAGAACATCTTTAGGTCAGTCTCTGCTGTGAGAGAATGTGCCTGTTCATGTGTTGATGATGTGCTTGTTTTTATTTTGTGTGAGAGATCCAGACACAAATGGCGTTACAGAAGGGATGAGTCACAGAGGTCGTGAAATGGTTGGATTATTATCCCAGACAAGCTGTCTGACAGAAATAATCCACAGAGGGAAGAGACGCTAATTGTATGACGAGTCAAGGTCAAAATTGGAACCAAATGTGTAAAAAAACCTGATGTAGATTGACTAAAACATGCATACAGTACAGCATCTGTTAGCGTTTTTCTACAGCTAATGATTATAAATCCTTCTCTAATAATTTTCTGCTCCATCTGTCTAAAGGAAATGTAAAAGGAAAAAATGAAACTACATCTGATTTCTTCAAGCAGCCTTCACTACAGCACAAACTGCAGGTATAATTCAACATAATGGCTATTTGTGGCACTTCTATCCCATGCACAAGGAGCTGAACGGGCAGCCTAGATGTTCACATTTAGGTCACTGCAGCACAGTATTGTAAATAACATTGCCATTGCTTGAATGCAGCGCCAAGTGCTGTAATCATTTCTGTACCCTGAGTGTTAGTGGTGGAAGCCATCCATCTTTGTAAATGATCTAAGAGCTCAGATGTCGTCTCATTTTAAATTAAAGCTCTGACATTTTCTAAGAGAATCCATTTCATCCGTCGCCTTTAATGTCAGAGTTTCAAAGATCATCTTGTGTTGAGAAATGATGGAGTTGTACCGCCTTGGTCAATTCTTGAAACCAATGTTATGTGAGATCTGTCAGCAGCACCATGAAGTGAATGACTCTCAGCTATTAAATATCTGGCTGAGATGGCCTCTGATGTGTTTTTAAGTGCATTTGGTTGTGGCAGCCATCTTGAATTAGGTTGACTCTAAGACTGTTTGAAATGTTTGCGTGTTGACTCTCTCACTACATCATGTTCACTTTATTACCCTACAGTATATAAGGGAGAGGAAACAGCGTGTGTTTTGCATTTCAAACATCACTTGAATGCAACACGATCAACTCTGCACCAAGTGTTCAATGCTGTTACGACGCATAAATAAACAGAAGCATGTTTTACCTAAATAACAAACACCTGCAGCAGAGCTTTCAACATTTAAAAATGACAAATTTATATAATGCAAAACAAGTTACTCAATATTCCTGTATAAGCATCAGAAAATCACTTTATTGTGAGTGGTTAGCGTTAGCGTGCTCTATCGGCTCAGGTCACAGTGCGTTATGGTCTATTTTTTTTGTTGTTTTTAGCAGCCATTGGATGAAAATGCTGACTAGTTTTAGTCCAGTTTTAATCAGTTTTAATTTTAAAAAGTATGAATCCTTTAATAAAGTAATTTAGGTCAATACGTTGGAAATTAGAATCACTCACATCAAACAATTCAAAAGTACCATAGACCGTTTTGGCATTAAACAGAAAAAGTAGCAAAAAACATCCAAAATGGACAAAAGTACAATAACCAAAGTATTCAATCAACACTATAAGTATTGGTCTAACATTCGTCCATAACAATAACAAAGACATGTTGCTGTTTAGTGAATAAAATCAAGGCTTTAAGCTCATTAGCTTAGCTTTAGCTCATCAGTGGTTTGAATGGGTGAACATAGCGCCGCATTTTTAGTTAAACAAAAGAAACAAACAAAGCAAACGACTCACCGTCAAGTTGATTAATTAAGGGCACAATATGGAATCACTCAGCAGGGTTGTCACAAGCTGTTAAGAAGGATTCTTTGAATAAATATCCATTTGATGAGAGAGCACGCCGCCAAAGAGACAGTAACAGAGTGATCGCCCTGGAACTAATGGAAGGGTTCATCCCGCCACAATAAAAGCTGCTTGGAAGTGGAGATTAAATTTACATTATTTACATTAAAAAGGGATCTTCCAAATACTGTCAGTATCTCGTTATTGTCGTGAAAAAGGCGTGTTACCGCTCTATTTTCCTTATGAAAACAAGCTGAGAACGTTTTATTAGTCATTGTGAGCCAAACTGAAAGTCTATTGATTTTTGTGTCGTGTTGACTAAAACCTGATGTGAGTTACGCTAACACTCAAACTGTTTTTGACCTCAGTAAGAATTTTTTTTTATTATTTAAAGAAGAAAAAAGAAAAGGTGACAAACATCTCAGTAGAGGATGGTACAAATCAGTGAATAAAAGCAAAAAATATAAATAGGAAATTATTGGTCTGAACAAATCAACCTGAATGATCATAATTAGGGTAAGTGGTTCTATAAATAGATTTGTTGTTTAACCTACATTCAGCAGACAACAGCAGCACAGATCAGTGGTAAAACGACTGACCTCCATCAGTCAGTGCTCCAGATACCTGATAATCCTGAACACACACACATAATAGTGTGTATTCATGACTGGAAGTTGGATGAGAGTCATTTTAATGTTTAGACTCTAGATTGTAACAGAGAAATGCTGTAACTATTTGTCAGGACCTGAGTGCGTTTCTGAGCACAACCCCTTTATAGAACCCATCCTGGGACGTTGTCTGGGCCACCGTGGCTTAATGCTCTGCAGCTACATCCTGATATCTTTTGCCAGCACACTAAAGTGCAGTTAGCCTGGTGGGACTGTGAACTTTGTGCAGTGAGAAGTATTTGATGACTTGAAATGGGCATAGAAGTTATTCCAAGCGTCAGGGAGAGATGAACAATGACAGCAGTCAGTGGTTTTCCTTTTATGCTCCGGTGGTTTTCATGTCCTTCCACATGCCTCGGGGGTCATTGATAGCAAAATTACTTTGTACCGTTGGTTGCTTTTACCCTTCTGATGCCACTGGATCTCCATACTGAAAACCTGAGTCACCTGATGAGTCTCCACCTCCCCATTTAGTCACTGAAGCAGCTTTTGGTACCTCTGACAGAGTGGGCAGAAGTCCTGGAAAATAAAATCAGTATCTCCTTAAGTCTAGTGTGTTGTTTCCCCTTGCTAATATAATTTATTATGTCAAAGTAAATAGAATCAACTCTGTGGCTGCTTTCGATCCAACCTCCTCCCTGCTTCTTATCACCACTGGAACATTTTAACTTCTGGTTAATAAACATACAGTTCTATGAAGCTTCACACTCAGCATTTATAAATACTTTAAAAGCTTCTTGAAGGCCTCCCCCAGTGGCACGTCATCTCACTGCGGTCTGTCAGTTGCTGCTTTTCATAACCAGTTTAGGAGATTAGGAGGTGTCTGCTGCTGTCAGAGCATCCAAGGAAAAGAACGCTGATAAGAGGAAGTTTGTGTCTCCGGCAATTCCTTCATCGCAAAGACACAGCCGGCGTAGGATATAGGCGCTCTTAAAATAACACTGTCATGGAGTCCGACTGAGGAATGTTGGTCGACAGTTTGAGTCCAACTATCCCTCATCGATGAAGGTGATGCCCTCTCTCCAGAGATTTACTGAGCTCTTTTCACCCTCTGGTTGTGAAAGTGCATGTCTTTGATTCACATCAATTACAGCATCTTGATTAGTGTACAGTGCACTCGCACACCCCAGTCTCCTCGTCTACACCTGTACTTTACACATTAATGGACCGAGCCACCAGCGGACTCCCTGCCTCTCTCTGTGAAGTGATGTTCGTCTGGGAAGGCCAGCTGCCACGGCGCATTTAAAAACCTTGCAGCTTTCACACAAATGAAAATCACTTTTGCCTCATAAAAACCGCAGACTGAGAGGTGTTTGGGTGTAATTTATTTTAGAGGACACACGTTGAAACAGCTTTAAGTTCTAATTCTATAACTTGGAGTCTTGTGGAAAGCCTCATCATCACCTGTGTCTGGATGCGTGTTTCTGCAGCTCTCCTCCAAATTACTGCAATTTCTCTCAGTCTCTCAGCCACAATCAGCTGATCCTTTCTGTCAGGAGGCATATATATTGAATAACTATAACGTTCTTTATCAGAACCCTGACACATCCCTGTCTGAGGCAGAACACGCTTTGAAGAGAGTAACTGTCCTCTATTTAAGTGTCTGCTTCAATGAGGTGTTTGCATCCAGCGACGATCGTCCCACTTCACTATGAACAGAGGGAATTTCTCATGTCAGGTGTTTCATCTAAGATCGTCACAGAAGCTGAGCTGAGAAGTGATTTAATTAATCATGAGCAGAACTTACACAGAGAAAAATATTTACAATTAGCTTTTGTGACTTCCATGTGATTTTTTTTTTCTGCTTCACTTTGTTTTCCAGTGAGCTTTAGGAGCTGTTGGTGAGATTTGAGGATATGAAGAGTGTGCTGGTTGCAAAAGGCTCTCACTAGGGAGTTTCCAAAATGTCTCACAGCTTTCACAGCTTTCATGATATGTATCAAATTTTTCCCTGTCTCATGACACTATAGAAAATAAATAAATTGTGGCCACGAAATAGTTATACCGTTCCCACGATATAGTAATTTGTTCCCACAAAAAGCTTTTTCATGTGCACGAAATACTAAGTTCGTGGGACCCGGGCTGGACTCCACACACAGCAGGGCAGCACTGGTCAGCTGTGGCTGCACGTATTATTATTGCGGGGGATGCAGCTCTTTGTCTGCACCCTGATAGAAGAATTACTGGGGACATTTCAGTGATTTCTGGATATTGGTGGAGATATTGGACTCTGGTTTTATGTTTAAAAATACCGTGTGCCCTTTATCAATCAGCTCTACTTTAAAAGTGCCATGATTTGTGTGCAGGGCTGCAGAAACACGAGTTTACCACTCCACGCAACAAAACGTGTGGTAGAAAGTTTGAAAGTTGTGTAACAAGTCATACAGCTCATGACAAAGTGACAAAGATAGGTAAAAATGACAAGAACTGAATTAGAAAAGGCACTCAAACATCAGTGGGTAGATCCTTATCACGGCTGGTGCAGATGGAAATGAGGGTGTACTGTGGGATAATATCATCAATACTATTCCGTTCCCACAAAATAGTAATTTGTGGGAACGAAATATGTTTAACGTTCGCACGAATTATTATTTCGTGGGAACTAATTATTGTTTCGTGGGAACTAAATATGTTTGTTATCTGAGGTGACTTATGGTCAAGAAGAGAACAACGTCCCTGAGTTAAACACAACTTCCTGTTTTGAGTGGGTGGGTGCCATGATGATGTAATATATTAGTACTGAGAACCTGACAATAATCAAATATCTGAATTTTGGTACAGATTCAATTATTTATGTTTTATAACAATTTGGCATTTTATGGTGGGAAGTAAAAAGTTTACAGCCCAGGATGAAAACTCAAACTTTTAATAACTTTATATCCCTCATGTCAGGTAAACTTACCAAAATTTAAGGAAAACCAGTAGGATGAATTTACTAAAATAACACTAAAAACTGGTGTCTTTCATCCAAAATGGTGGACTTCCTGTTGGGTGTAGGCCATACCTCCAGTAGACTTTTATGTTAAGCCCTCAAAAAGGAAATTAATTTCATGTAATTTTTTTAAATTCAGGCCTTCACCCCCACCTGTCAAGTGTTTTGTGAGTAAATTGCATCAAATTGCAAGACATTCACAAATATGTCATGCAGCTAATTAGCATTTGAACCTAATAATGTTGTAATTCCTAATAACATGCAGGCTTAAAGAGGTTTTTGACTGTTTTTAAATGCATTCTATCAGTTATTTACCTTTAACCTTTAACAATGTGATTGTGGGAAATAGTCAATCTGAGTTCATATCAGAAGTTCTTATAGAAAACCAACAGAAATCCCTGAGCTCACGCTGTTGTTCACATGTCTTCTTTCTTTTCTGTTTCCTGAGCAGTTCCTGTTTCATTCTGTCAGAAAGATTCCCAATGCAGTTAAAAAAATAATAAAATCTGCCTCCACCAGGCTGACCTTACAGAGAGGACAGTCTCTGTGTTTGATCATGCTATAACTAAAGAACAGGAATACACACACACACAGCGAGAGAGAATCTCTCCCACCACCCACAGACATCCTGCAGAGTGCTGACAGCATGCTCTCCCAGGTTCAGCTGTGAAAAGTGCTGTGGACGGCTCCTCTGAGAACATCCTGCTTGATTCCTACAACCATCTACATTCAAAACGACACGCCGCTGCAACAAAAAGTGGGTTTGAAAAAGGCTTTTGCTTGTAGGGAGGAGGTTAAATATGACAAAAAAATCAAAAATGGTTAAACATTTGATACAGGTGTGAATGAGTGATATCTTTCACCACTACAAGACACTAAAAACAGTTGAGTTAAAGGAGACATTTAACCTATTTTGTTTAGTTTTGTTGTTTAAAAGTAATAATTATCTTTCCCATTGCAGATAGCTTTCAGAATAGCCTAAGTTCAGAGGAATAGATTTAAATGTTCTACAGCAGAGGTACCCGGAGCAGTACCAGTCCATGGGTCATTTGGTACTGGGCCATCAGAACGACGGAATAAAAAAATGGAATTGATGTATTGATCATGCCTGAAAGATCCAGCCTGGGCACCATGTGTTATGTTGAATGAATCATTGTGATTCACTGTTGTTCAGCAGGAAGAGGGGGCGTGTCCGGGATGCAGTGCAAGGTCTCCGGTCCAGGAGGAGGGGGCGTGTCCGGGATGCAGTGCAAGGTCTCCAGTCCAGGAGGAGGGGGCGTGTCCGGGATGCAGTGCAAGGTCTCCAGTCCAGGAGGAGGGGGCGTGTCCAGGATGCAGTGCAAGGTCTCCAGTCCAGGAGGAGGGGGCGTGTCCGGGATGCAGTGCAAGGTTTCCAGTCCAGGAGGAGGGGGCGTGACCGGGATGCAGTGCAAGGTCTCCGGTCCAGGAGGAGGGGGCGTGTCCGGGATGCAGTGCAAGGTTTTCAGTCCAGGAGGAGGGGGCGTGTCCAGGATGCAATGCAAGGTCTCCAGTCCAGGAGGAGGGGGCGTGACCGGGATGTAGTGCAAGGTCTCCGGTCCATGAGGAGGGGGCGTGTCCGGGATGCAGTGCAAGGTTTTCAGTCCAGGAGGAGGGGGCGTGTCCGGGATGCAATGCAAGGTCTCCAGTCCAGGAGGAGGGGGCGTGTCCAGGATGCAGTGCAAGGTCTCCGGTCCAGGAGGAGGGGGCGTGTCCAGGATGCAGTGCAAGGTCTCCAGTCCAGGAGGAGGGGGCGTGTCCGGGATGCAGTGCAAGGTCTCCAGTCCAGGAGGAGGGGGCGTGTCCGGGATGCAGTGCAAGGTCTCCAGTCCAGGAGGAGGGGGCGTGTCCGGGATGCAGTGCAAGGTCTCCAGTCCAGGAGGAGGGGGCGTGTCCGGGATGCAGTGCAAGGTCTCCGGTCCAGGAGGAGGGGGCGTGTCCAGGATGCAGTGCAAGGTCTCCAGTCCAGGAGGAGGGGGCGTGTCCAGGATGCAGTGCAAGGTCTCCGGTCCAGGAGGAGGGGGCGTGTCCGGGATGCAGTGCAAGGTCTCCGGTCCAGGAGGAGGAGGCGTGTCCAGGATGCAGTGATGCAGTGCAAGGTCTCCAGTCCATGAGGAGGGGGCGTGTCCGGGATGCAGTGCAAGGTTTCCAGTCCAGGGGGAGGGGGGTGTCCAGGGCACTTGGTCTGGAGAGCTCACACTGAACCCCTGAGATGCTCTCTTCCCCTGGACGTGTGCAGGCACACGTCCGCACACCGACCGGCCCGTAGGCGTATTGCTGAGTACAAAGATAGTCTGTGGCTCAAGGAGCATTGGGGACCACTGTCCTATATACACCACTCGTCTGAAGATAGAAGTGTATCGCTGCCATCATAAAACAGCTCTAATTTCCAAAATCTCATAGTGAAACTTTGGACATTGCAGCCTTTTAACCATTTAACATCCACAGCAAGAAAAAAGCATAAAAAATTATATTGTTTTTCATTCATTTGGGGCAATAAGGGTTTTAATATACAGTCAAGTTAATATATTATAAACATATTATTAACATGAATAATATGTAAGATAATCATTTCATACTTTTTCTTCAAACCTTATTTAGACTTTATTTGTTTACTAGTTATCAGTTGAGTTCATTTGTCAGTAAAGGTGCTAAATGTGCTGGTAAGTGGTTAACCCTGTAATGAGAAAATAATATACAATTAAACAGATTAATACACAAACCGGTAGAATTGTGATATTGATTATACCCTAAGCAGTGAGCAGTGAACATTATCAGCTGGTTTTGTGTATTGGCCTGTGTTTGTGTTGTACTGTGTGTTTTGTGTCTAAAAATATGTGCATGTTATTGTGTGTGTGTCTGTCTATATTCTTGTGTGTATATCTGTGTGTGTTTGTCATTTGAAGATATTTGTGATTGAGGTGTAGAGAGAAAGAAGAGCCAAAATGTTTCAAATCCTAAAATCTCATTATTCTCATATGATTATATATTAATAAAGATATATCTTTATTAGTAATCTGGCCATAACAGAGGCAATTGTACTAGAAATGATATCAGTTCTGAATAAGCCTCTCATTATAAGTTGTAAATGCCAGACAGAGTCAGTTAGCAGCTACCAATCATCCGGACTTCATTTGTCTCTTGCAGCTGACTCAAATTAATTTACACTGTTGTTATAATTTCCTCCCTTTCCCCTTCTGTCCTCAGCTAATACTCTGATCCTCCTGCGGTGTTTTAATCCTCTGGTCGTCCTCCATCCTCGCTGAAGTCTGTCCAGAGCATCTTCAGCAGCAGACAGGAAATGGAAGAATCAGAGGCGGAGCTTTAATCAGCTGTGACGGCTTCCTCAGGAACACAGTTGGTGCTTTAGAGGAACAGCTGCTGCTGTTGTTTCCTCACATCATTGGGGATGTTTTCCATAACCTTTCAGGAAATAATACTGAACTGTAATATGCAACAGTTTGTGGGAATCTTCCGTTAATCTCCACACAATATGTTGCCGTGTTACATAATTCAAAGCTGCAGTTTTGTCTTTGGTTATTCCTGCAGCTCTATCTCTTTATCTGCTTTATGTAGGAAGGGCTCTCCAGAGGGTGAATGTTTTCTAACCTCAGCCTCCTCTAATACAGGCGTCCTCTGCTTGACCTCACATCTCGCTTTCTTTCTCTATGTGTTCAGAAAGCATACCCCCCCCCCCCCCCACACACACACACACACACACACACACACACACACACTCTCTACTTTTATTAGGCTAGCTGATGGTGAAGATCTGCTCCACAGAAACATAAAAAATGTATTTGAGAGCCCAAGATTTGGAATAGATTTTTTACTTTTATTACAAAATTTCCCGCATTAGCTTTTCACCAAAGTCATATGTTTTGAGTCCAAAAAGGCTGATTACAGCAAACTGCAGCCTCATGAACGCTGATCTGGGATCTGGTTTCTGTTGCATCCTGGACCGACTCCTTACAATGTTGGCTGTGGATTAGGAGGACGAATGGCTCATCCATCAATCACAGGGTTCTCTCATCCACTGGTTTACAGCTGCTGCTGTTTGATCTGTTTGTCTGAAATCAAGATGTATATGCTGTAAACCGAACTACATGCATGTGTCCTTTAAATGAAACTAAAATACCTTTTCCCATGGCATCCTGACCAATCAAAACCCCCAATCAATTTCAGCATGTTAAGCCATCCTCAACAACTCAAACTCATTACCCTAAGCCTTGGATCAATAATATGATGTTTATGTTTTCAGACACATCTGTTTGTAACAACATGCACAGAGGCAGTAAAGATTAGACAGATAATCAGCAGAAACTGGGGTAACAAACAACGTGATGCAACACAGTCAGATTGATTTCTCCACCGTTAGCTCGTTTTACAGGGCTCCAAATGGAAGGGCCTGAATTTTTAATAACGTGTTCGAAACTGTGACCAAATTGGAGTATATGATGAATAATGCACAACAAACATGACTGCATGAATGCAACTAATTTAAAAGCTTTTATTTTGTTGAAAAATAATTTACCAGCAAACATTCTGTTAAACCAGCTTTGTGCTATAACGTCTTATTAATCTTAAGTGATTGCTCAAGATTTTTGTTTTAGAAAGTGAACATTTGCCAATAATTCTTTATGAAACTTTCAGAGAGTGATAATTGGACGTCTTTAGAGAACATGGAAATTAATAAAACTGTCAGTCCCATGCTTCTGTGTGTCTTGTACTTTCTTTATTTGGCCGTTTTCTTCCCTGTTTCCCTCAATGCCGTCCCCCTTTAGTCTTTAGTTTTCCCTCTGTTCCTCCTGTCCCCCCTCACTCAGCTGCCTCTTGTCTCCTTGATCACCTTCCCCCTTCATTCACTCGTTGTTGATCCTCATTGTCACTACCCTGTCCGCTCTCTTCATGCTTTATGTTCCTCCATTACCTTCAATAAAACCTTTTTATGTACATTGATCCGCCTCCTGCTCCTCCCTCACCTGCGTCTGGGTCCTGCTCCATTTGGCCAAGTCAGTTTGTCAGATATTGAGCTAAAGTCTATACTTCTAGCTAATCATTGGACAAATTCTAATGAAACTCTCAGGAAGTAACCATTCAACATTCTTCTACATTATCTTTTGAAGTCAACACAATTCAAGATGGCCGCCACAGCCACCTGACCATAACAAAAAAATGTCTTTAGTAACATTTACAGATTTTGAGTGATATTTTGTTGTTGTAGTAGCTGAGACTCGTTACCAACACGTACTTTGAGTTCTACACGTTCAATAGATTTACCTAAAGTTGGAGTCAGCCCTGTCTCTGTGTTAGTAAAATATCAAAGTACTGAACAGAGTATAAGTAACTTCTGGAGTCAACATCTTGTGGTGTGAGGTTGTGCATAATGTGAATTTTAAAATGTGAAAAAAACAACTATAACTCCATTTCTCTATGAGATGAGCTTTCAGGTTTGAGGTGATATTTGTGTTTTTAGTTTCACGCAAATAAAATAGTTTAAAACGGTCTAAAAAAAAGAGCACAAATTAACAATTTAAAGGTTTTAAACAGAATATGTAGTGTTTTCTAGAAAGATAACACATTTAGAGGGTAAAACCACAATGGACCGTGTGTGTTTTAAAGAAAACTAGATGTTTGATTGGTGTCTATTATTGACAAATGTTAATATTTCTGAACAACTGTGAGGCTGTAAAAGTAAATCTGTTGACTCCATGTTAGTATCGCTCAAATTCTCATCTCGTGGCAAATCATTTGCCCAAACACTGAACCTCATTCATCAGACAAAGACAGTCTGGGAGTCGTAAAGTTTTATCACAGAATGAGCTTTGCTCGAGTTCTAATCACCCGATCTCTCAGCCAATAACCACTCAGCATGGTGGTGATGATGACGATGCCAGACTTTATGAAACAAAGTGACCAACTGTTGGTTACATAAAGGGTGAGTTGGTGGCATCTATTATGTTTGTTTGTGAAGTCTTTGCTGTTAATAAATAACAATTCAACAACACAGCTGTCATGACTGAACTCTGATTTAACGTTTTATGGTTTGTATGTAGTGAATTAAATGGGTGGGCCTGTCTTTTTTCTGAAGCATCAACCACAGCCCCACTGGGGCACTCGTTCCTGATTTACTGCTGCCTCGTTTCTGATTTATTCTCCCTGGTTGGTGTGATTTTTGTAAGTTATGATCAGGGTTTTCTATGGAGGAGCCACCCAGCAGCCTCAGGCCAACGCATTCAGTGCATTTGATGAGTTTTCCTCTGCTCTGACTCTAACGGAGGGGGGTTTCATTAGTTTAGAACAATCTACACTCCAGCATTACAGTGATGTACAGTTGAACAGCACAGTCGACTTCCCAGTAGACGGCATTTAAATGGTGTTTTTCTAATACTGTCAACCACTCAAAGTGGAGTTAGTAATGTTATTAATGTTTATATCAGCTTAACTTTGGGTAAATCAAACACACCCCAGGACGACTAACCCTGTCAAGGTGGGAAGCTGTCAACACAGGTAATAAACCATGCAGACTATAATCTCAGAGGAAGGTCTTCTGTATCAGGCAGTTGAATATGAATAATAATATAATAATGGAACTTCTATAGAAAGCTTTAAACTTAACAATTTAGATAAGACATGGACAGTTATCAAGCAACAAGATTCATTTTGAACAAAAGGGATGTTAAGATGTAAATTTGGGTTTTAGGATGAGGGAACAAGAGTGAATTTAGGATGTTTAGTGGTGGGTGTGCAGGTGATAAAAAAGCATGTCCATTTCCTAAGCAAAATGGAGCTCAGAGACATAAACAGGAACAAAAAGGCCTCCGACATATAAAGCACAAACTCTGACAGTCACAAAAACATAAGACACGTGATGGTGGGTGGGAAGGTAACGGGAGCCCACGCCCCTGATCGAAAAGCAACTTCAGTTCAAAAATAACTTCAGCAACTCAAGTAAAAAAGTTGTTTTGAGTAAAAGTAAGTCATAAATACCCAGTGATCTGGTGTGATTGTACAAAGTTTGCTGTTTTAACGACAATAAGCTCATTTGAGTTGTTTTCTACAAAGATGTAAAGAACAGAAATATTGTATAGATGTTTTTTTAAATGGTGCAATTTTCCTGAATAAATTAAATAAATATGTCAACGCAACGTAATCTTGGATGTAATGGGACGACTTCCATACGTTTTTGCATCTTTTCATGATTCTCTGTTATTTGGGCACAAACTAACCCGCCTCTGTTGAATGAGGCTTGTTTTCGAAGGCAAGAGATTTAAGGATTTTTGATAAATCACCATCAGTGACTGAAGTAGATTAAAGTGGTTTATTATTTAAAAAAAATCTTTGGGATGGAAAAGACTGATCTTTTTCTCCCGTCACACACAAACACATGCATTATGTAGGTGTCATCTGTTCATGATAGAGCTAGCTTTTGTCACTCTCTTGTTTGTGGTTTTCTGGCAGTCGGCGCCAGTTTACATAATCATTGTGGCGCCTTAGTCACCGAGCCGCACCGTCATCCCGACACCTGCCACCGCAACTTTACTGACCGACTCCTGCTGGGCCAGCACGAGGCCTCGGTTCTGTACCGGGCGGGGAAACGAGAGCAGAGAGACGAGTGAGTGAAAACAGTAATGCTGGTTTCTTCAATGCAACGTGTTTTTAACAAAAGAGGAAAGCAGAAGAAGGAGGGAGATGTGATCACAAGGGGACTGTATTTTATCCCACAATTATTTGACCTAAAACGCCTCACGATTCCCTTGACAGCTTGTTGGCTAAACCTTGTATATTATCCCCTGTAGTACTGTGACTTCTTGATTAAATTTTGCTTTCAGTGAGAAACTTCTAAAAGTCCTCCATTTACCATATTTAGACTAAAATGATTCTGTTATGAGGCAACTATTCAGCCCTCTGAGCAAGCATCTTTCCCACCACATTCATCAAACCATCCATTATTTGTTTCAGAACCGTTGTTATAAAACTGCTCCTTCAAGCAATAAAAGACAAACACTGATAGGCGCTGAGCGCAGCGCAGACCGAGTAAGAAAATCAATGCTGTCATGGAGACAGCCGCTCCATCCTCCTCTTCTCTCTCCCCTCTCTCTGCTGCTCAGGTCTTAATTTCTCTGCTGTAACCGCTAAACTCTCCTTTCAATTCAGATCTGCCCTCTTGCACCTGCCCTCCAGCCACCCACCAGCTGCTGCTGGGCATTCCTCAGCTCCTCTGCAGCTCTTTATAAAGCGATGAGAGACCGGCGGTGATCAGCTTACCTCGTTCCCTGAACAGGAGCGAGGCAGCATCCCATTTGAACAGGCTTACATTAATAAATGGACTTTAATCGTACTTTACTTCAGCTCTAAGCAATTAATCACTTTTGGCACTCCAATCTCCTCCTGACTTTATAACCGAGGCCCCCTTCACACTGGAGGACAGCGACCCACATGACCTAGCTATTAGAATGGCAGCAGGTTTGGAAAATCTTTAGTCTGAAAGCAATTATGGTTTTGCTTTAATTTTAACACAAACCAGATTTTTGTTTCCTGCAATTTTCTGGATCCCTGAGGCTCTTTGGTGCTTCCTCACCACTCCTATTACCTCCTGCACCCATGATCAAGCCACTAGGTCACAGTTCTATGCTAGAAGGTCGCATCATGCTCAGCATGGGCTGATGGGGTTGTAGTATTACCACACCCTTACCTTAATAAGAACTTACAGTCAGTGAGGTCTGCACCCCAGGTAAACAGGAGACCATGTTTGCAATTTCTTTGATTTTTGTAGGCGAAACCTTTAAAATCTGTGCTGCTAAACTCGTCTAAACTGAAGCTGAGGCAGTAAATATTTGTTTTGATGTTTCTGTTTGTAGCAGAGGATGAACCCTCTTTAGCTGTGCAGTGACCTCGGTGTTCTTTGCACCATCTATTAGTCTGTTACCGCTGAATTTGACCAAAACATCCTGACTAACTGCTTCCAAAGTATCCGCAGAGCTTCACCTTTGAGGCTGCTCTTTCTCCACCTGCACCCCCCACCTCCTACACGTGATCTCCTCTTCCTGCCTCGTCCCCAGGGACATCGTCAAGAACCAGACCTGTCTCCTCTTAAATGCTTCTCTGGGCATCCAGGTGTGCGCTGACTCCTCTTCACCCAGCCGTCATTGATTTTTTTCTCTCTCTCTCTCTTTTATGTAAAGCTTTACCTCTCTTCTTCTTCCCTCTGAGGCCCAGAGCAGAAAATATCATCTTCATATAAACAGAGGAGTCCAGATGATGATTTATCTTGTCAGTCATTTTTAATCTTTCCCTTTTAATTAGTTTTTCCTTTTTAAGTTAAATGATGCTCAGATATCTGTTTGCTTGGTTATAGATTTAAGCATTAGGTCAGCATTGTTTATCCTATTGAATCGCTTCTAATCAGCCTTTTAATCAGTTTAAAGATGAATCAAACTCAGATGTTTGTCAGATTGCTTTGAGTTATGTGAGATCAGCCTAAATACACTCATCTCTGGTTCCGACCACCAACTGTTTTCATAAATAGTGACCCTACAGTGGGAACAAACCCCTACAGGGTCAAATAAAAGTTTAGGCAACATTTCCCTGCTGTATTCTTTATTTTGAATTGGATTTTGGTCACCCATCATGATTCATCCTCTTTAGTATAAAATAATTTCCCCTAAACTTACCTGACATAATGGGCCTTGTCCTTTTTCTAATCATGTAATTAGACTGTCCGGAGATTTCACTGAAATTCAAGCAAAGGAGTGAAAAGAGTCAAAGTACAAAAACTGGTGCAACTAAACTTGAATCTGGAGCTCCTTAGATCCTAATGTTACCCCAAACCCAAGAATGTGGGCAGTTTTCTGCCTGCTGCTGATCCCATTTGGATAAATCACTTCTGTGATCAGAGCTTTGATCTCATCATCTTCCTCTTCATAACAAGACTTGATTGTTGTACATCAGTCTGTCACAGAAGAGCTAGTTTACTGGATAACACTAATATTTTAGGGTTAACACTTCATTTTGTGACTGAGTTCTGCATGCTGTGATTAAAAAGGCCTCCAGAGATTGAAAGGACAGCAGTATTTAACACCATAGTTATGAGATGTGGACTAAAAGGTGGTTTGGTCATTAAACACACAACAAAGGAATCCAGTTTGGCTTCTTTCAAGTAAAAAACATTACAAGTTAAAAGGCTGTTAGAATTGTGCAACAAGTACAGCCTGTGCACAACATGTTTTACATGAAAAGTAAAAGCTGCAAGTGAAAACTTTGCAAAACAAATAAAGTCTGTGCAGGACAACTAGAAACTGTGCAACTGGTACAGATTTGTGCACAAGTGAGAAATGTGCAGGACATGTAAAAACAGAGTAAGACAAGTGCAATCTGTCTGAGACAAGTAAAAACTAAACTAAACAAGAAAAATGAATATATATTGGACTATATGTGGTGAGCACATTGAGTGAATGTATAAACATTTCAACTAGTAAATCTTATTGAGGCTCGTCACCATAAAACAGGAAGTAAAGATAAAGCAGGAAATGGGAAACCATGTGAAACAATACAAACTGAATAAATTAAACACAATAACACAGATCCAACTAATTAACAACATACCATAGGATCACATTCAAACTTAAAATCCATAAACGTGTGTCAGCATCATTCATTCTTATCGATTCACCTCCTGTTTTTCATTCTGTTGATACATTGAGGGCTACGGTTGGGTAACTCCTCTTCTCTGGTGTACTACTTGCAGATTTTGCTGCGGCTCCCTGGGATTTTCTTTTTTTGGGGGTTGTTGGAAAGTTGGTGCAGTCAGTGATGGTGAGGAATGGGAATGAAGGGATTACCATCAGCTTTTAGCATTTCCCCAACACGCACACACACCCTCACACATTCATAAGGAGCTGGAGCGAGTCAAATTAAGCTTCCAAATTG
Organism: Callopanchax toddi; assembly: GCA_006937965.1. Classification (NCBI taxonomy): domain Eukaryota; kingdom Metazoa; phylum Chordata; class Actinopteri; order Cyprinodontiformes; family Nothobranchiidae; genus Callopanchax; species Callopanchax toddi. Next base: position 745,568 of record SSNR01000107.1, on the reverse strand, counting down.
TGTTCCTGCTCCTTCCCTGAATTCCTCTCATGAGTCTTTGATGGTCGGCGTCTCGGCGGACTCCACCATCACTGGGGAGAGGTGAGGGGATCCAGGGTCTTTGACCTTTTTAACAAGATAAGAAGGTAAGAGCCGACTCGGACTGAGAGGAGGACTTGACCTGCGGTAGATCTGAGATGAAGGTCATCATCACGACATGTAATTATGGACCCAAAAATAACAAGGTGGTTTCAAACTTGCGAGTCAGGAGATTTAACTACCAGGAGGAATGGCTAACTGATTTATAATTGACTCCAGAGATGTGAAGGAGAGATGGGTTTGGACTGCTTTAAAGGTTATTTGCAGAGAATTTAACTCTGCTTCTTTCACAGAGACATTTAGGAGATTTAATGATTATTTAACTGACTGTAAAAGTTCTTGCTGAACTTTATTTGAAAAACCTGAAGCTCCTGGTAGAATTAAGTACCGGTCTGTTGCAGAAAACTATCTAAATGCCTTCTTTTTCCATGATAATTGGGGATAGATGTTAACAATCTTTATTACCGTATTAACCTCCTGTTAAAAAAGCTAAATGTGTTCAGGCATACCCTCAAGTCAACTCAATTCAAGATGGCTGCCATAGCTAATCGACCTCAGCAAAAACAAAAACAGCTATAATTCAGTCAGTAGTAGTCAAGAGTCATTTAGATAAAACAGCTGATTGTGCAAGATCTATCAATCTCAAGATTTGATTAAAGCAACTGTAACTCTATCATCTTATATATGTAACACCATCAAATATGCTATAACCTCTGAACTTTGACCTCTGTGATCATCACAAATAATAACCATCTTCTTCCCAATAACTTGGAATAAAATGACTCTTTTATTATGTTAACCTGGATTAACATTCCCAGATCAAGGACGTTTCTCCGGAAGACGCCACTGGATTTTCACTCTTTAGTTAATAATAAATCAAAGACTGCCAGACGTCTCCTTCTAAACGTCATTACTCTTAATCAAACTGTTTTAAAATGTCTTAATGTGATTAATGCATTTTCTCCCAGTATTAATGAATGTTTGATCCAGCCTTCAGTATTATTTCATATACATACTTTTGCTAAAAGGTTAATTTACTTCACTACTCATTTTTACTTGTTTCAAGCAACCAATGAGAGTTAGTGATCTGAGTCACGTGACATTAATAACGCTCATTCGTTGGTCCACGGTCCACTGAGACTTCTTATAGCTCTTCCAACCCCGGAAGCTCTCGGTTCTGTTTCACTCTCGAGTCAGACAACACCCCAGCTGTTAACTCGCTACACAGCTGAGTTCCCAGGAGACGGCCGTCACCTGGTGTGGGTACCAGAGCCCCACTAAGGCCGATCTCACCTCCGGCTCCTGAAGAGAAAACAAGCCGTTTTCCCTTCATCTCAATATGAGCCTCAACTGCCTCCTCAACCCCGTGGGGAAAGCAGTCTCTGCTCCGTTAGCTCAACCGGCTAACCATCAGCTCACTCAGAGATGGGTCCACTAAGCTTTGTATCCAAGGACAAGACCGTGGCCTCCGGTGGTCCAAGACCACCACAGCCGTCCGATCCTGACCGAGGGGGGAACCACCTCCACGCCGTCTCATCTGACTTAAGCGGTGACGATCCATCGAACGCAGCTAAGTACCACAATTCTGGTAAAGCTGAAAGGCCTACTTTGATAAAGCTAACCACCGTAGCTCACTCACTGATCCATCAGTAACTCTTCCTCTCCAAACCATTCTTAATCTAAATTAAGTAAATCCCCTAGTCTCTTAAACATCATGAGACTCAGATTACTAAAACTTATTTAAAGGTCAATTCAGAACACAATACCATCGTGAATGACTTAATGCTAAACACCTGCCTTATGCCTCTGCTTATCTGTTGTAACTGTTCGTCCATCTTTTCTTTATAAAATTCATAAAGTCTAATTCCTGGTTTCAGACTTCTATTCGTCAATATTAAAATACATGATCTACTCGCTGTAACAACAGCAGAATCTAGAACCATTCCTGTAAGCACTAAAGAGTGAAAGCTTCAGACATAATCCTCTGTGTAACACTTGCAAAACTCTTAGTGATCCTACAGAAGTGTGTGTGCAATTATAAACCATAAAATAGAGTTTATAATGCTACATATATGAAGATCAACATAAGATGATATTGGTTTAAAGCTGTGGCATTTGTCAGGCATGCAGAGTCAGAGTTTAATAAAATAAAGTGTCTTTTTTAACCAATTAGTAATGTCTGATATGCACCTGAGTCATTCAGGCAGTTTGAAGAACTCAGAATCCTTAAACAAGCAGTACAGCTGAGTGTCATCTGTGAAAACAGGAGTAGGCCCAAAACAGAGCCTTGGGGTACCCCTCAGTCGTTGATCTGGTTTATATGGACACTGGAACTTCTGTTTGAAAAGTCAAATTTGAACCACTGCACCACCAATACCCCTTTTCCACTGCCCTGGTTCCCATGTCGGTGCCCGAGTTCGGAACCGGTTCCGCGCTTTTCCACTGAAGAAAACTGGTGCCGGTGCCGAAAAAATGGGTTCCGAACTGGCTCCGAAACGCTGCTGGTCCAGGCACGGGAACTCGTGACGTGACAAGTGGCGGGTGGAGTAATCCCATGAAGAAGAAGAAGAAAAAAGATCTTTTGAAGAGAAGACGGCGGACACTAGTGATGCGTGGGTTGTCTGTTATGGACAGTGGGTTACCCGCGGGTCGGGTTAGGTCAGGTTAATACATTTTTACCTTCAGTGCGGGGCAGTCTGGGGCGGGTTCAAATCAGGGGTTGCGTTATTGGAAAAATTTCCGTCCGTCTGTCTTTCTCCACTTATCTGAGGTCGGATCGGGAGGGCAACAGCCTGCCAGGCTTCCCTCTCCCCGGGCACCTTGGACAGCTCCTCCGGGGATCCTATGCGCTCCCAGATCAGCCGAGAAATACATCCCTCCAGCCAAATTTTCCATTATTTGTGTGTGTGTGTGTGTGTGTGTGTGTGTGTGTGTGTGTGTGTGTGTGTGCGCAGGCCCACGCTGACAGAGAGCGTCTGCAGCTGTAATGACTGGCTGAGAGACGTCCATTTCTCACTCTGCAACCACTGTGGTCTCATTTATAAAACTTATAAAATAAATATATATGTTTATAATTTATTATAAAATTTATTAAACAAAAAAATGGGTCGGAAGAGGGAGTCACCTTCTCTGTAAATTTTAGGATTTATATAAGAAAACGTGACAGAGAAATGATGTACTTTGCAAACTTTGACATTTGCATAAGCACATTTTAGAGACGATAAAAAACAACTTTTTTTATTTTGGAGACGTTCAGACTAAATAAAAACGCTTTCAGTCAATATTATAACTGTTGTGGATTTTAATGATATGTCACATTTTAGCTGGGAAAAATGCAGAGAGACTATAGAGGTCCAGTGAGGCCTTTCACCCAGAGTTGAACTCCATAAACAACTCTTCAGAATACCAGATGTTTCCATCGGAAAAGTGCAGAGTCATGATTCCAGGAAAAGGTTTCCACAAAGAATTCCAGGACCAGTGGAGGAAAGACTGACCATTTAAGGCAGAGTTATGAAACTCATCCTGTTTTGCCACAGTGACTTAGTGTGTGTGTGTGTGTGTACATGCAAATCTGTGGGGTCAAGAATGGGATCAACATGCACACACAACAGCTTCATCCTGTCATGATGAGATGAGTCAGCATGTTGTTGTGTGCAGGTCCACTACCGTCCAGGACACATTCTCACGAACTGTTCCCCTCTGGTGACTAGTTATGAAGGACAATATTGAAATCTGGCGGGAAAAGTAAGCAAAGATCGAGCCAGGGACCATTTATCTAGTATAATGATGATAGACGAAGGTCTGAGGTTTTAACAAAGCACTGCAGTCTGAGAAGGCATTACGACACTGACACGCGCTTTCTGCTAGGTGATTGGCTAAAAGTAGTTTGAAGGCATGCCTGAACATGCGCTATGATTGGTTCATGTAACAGAAGCCATGAGTTATAAATGTGTTATGCTTGTCTTTGTTCGGGAGAATTTGGTTTTGGAATTTTGGTCAGGGCTCTCTATGAAAAATGCTCTCAATCTGTGCTGCGCTTGTAGATCCGCTGTAAGGCTGAACTAAATATGTAAATAAATTACCTATAATTATTTTTATAAAAATACAGTCTCTCTGACTCATGTTTTGAACCCGGCAAATATTTTTGCAACAACATAACGTGTTTTTAATGAGGCAGGGCGGGTTCTAAAAATAGACGCAGCGATGTGTGACCTGTGACGTATTATCACGTGACTGCCGCTGAGCTCCTGCATCGTGGAAATGCAGGCCGGTTCTCGGCGGCTCCTAGTTCAGAACCGGCCGAGCACCAGCACTGGCCCCTGGCACCAGCACCATAGTGGAAAAGACGTATTAGCCACGACGTCCGTCATCAAGGTTTTGTGAGTGACAGAGTCAGAAGCTGCAGAAAGGTCAAATGAATCTAAAACTGTAAACGCTTTATTTTATAATTCCCTTTTAAAGCACAATAATTAATTATAAAACTTTATTTTAATTTAACTTTCACATTTTAATATATAAGGTACAGGTATAGTGCATGTAAACTGTTAGCATAAATGATCATTTGGGGTTTCTCTCCAGTTTTTTTCCCAGCAGATTATTTTGATTCAGGTTAACATGCAGACTAGTCTGGATGATTTATTTTGTGTGGATGCTCACTTAAACATGCAACTTTGCTATAAGCTCTTTAAAAGTAGACAATCTATTAGCAGCTGCAGAGGATCTGACGAATGCAAAAAGAAATAAATAAATGTGACGTAAGTGCACGGAAACACACACACAGGAAAAGTCCAGGCAAAGCAGAGATAAACCAGTGGATTAAATCAGCACTAAAATGTCTTTGATGTAGAGGACAGACGTTATGTAAGAGAGAGGAATGCTGACCAAGAGGAGCAGCTCTGTGTGTGTCTATGAGAAATCTTCCTCTACCTTTGCTAACTGTAGTATAATCAATCTAAATGTGTGGTTATTTTTGAATGAGTGGCCTGAATGCATTGTTTCAGGTCAACTGATTCAAATCAGCTTTAATAAACTGAATTTATTCTTTTAGAATGCTAATCACTCAAATAGGCCTTAAATATCATTAAAGAACCAGCAGAACAGATTGAAGCATCACATCAATGTGATCCTCCGTCTGGTAACAGGGTGACGGAGGGAAGGAGCCCCTCCCTTTTAACAGGAACAAACCTCCAGCAGACCTGGATCAGAATGGGCGGAGCCTGTAGTCTGAGAGCCAAGTGATCTGACGGGGACACCTGGAACAAGAAGATCTCTAATAGAAGAGGGAGCCTGATCTTTGAGAGCTTTAGAAGTTAGAAGGAAACCTTTAAACTCAGTTCTGGATCTTACAGGGAGCTGACGAGGTGATGCTAAAAGCTTCTTAAGGCTGTTGGGTTTTAGGGCGATGGTTCAGCCTTTCTTGGCTCTTTTTGCTCAGTCAGTTAGGTTCTGTGTTCATTTCGATGTTTAGGGTTTTTCTCTGCTCCTTAATCTCACTAGCAATCTTAAATTGTTGGGTTTCCTTTCTTTACTCTCTAGTTCAGTGATTCCCAACCTGGGGGTCGCGACCCCCACTAGGGGTCGCCAAAGCCTCTCAGGGGGTCGGCAGGACCTCTACTTTGAGGGGTTAAAAATGTATTTATTATATTTTTTAATTAAAGTTTACCAAATTGATTTATTCTGACCTTAATATTAAATAACATGCATTTATTTCATGTTTGTCTAACATAACGAAGTCTTTACAATTTTGTAATAATTATTGAGTTAATAAAAAATGAAAAATAACGCGATCTGTACAGGAAACCCGATCGGTACTGCGCATGTGCGAAGCTTACGTATGAACACACCGGTCTAGTAGCGACGCATGTAGCAGCTGCAGAGAGCCTCCTCCCTGTTGGATAAACTAAAGTTTCCAGCGGAGACACCTGGACAGTCCTACATGATCCAGTAAACTTTCAACAGCATCGCCAGTAACGGACTGGGCACCGGGAGATCTCCTGGTCTCCTCGCCGCTAAACCTGACCCGCTCCGTGATCATACCGACGATCAGGACGTTTCTAATAAATAAATAAACAATCCGTCATGGCTCCTCGGGCGTCAGTCCTCCTAAAAGCTGCAAAACGCAGCAAAGTTGAGTCACAGACCCTCTCCTCTCTGTGGGTTCGAGTGCGCTGCAGACCTGACCCCCCTTCCTCCCCCCTCGACGGCCCGCGCGCGTGTGAGTGTGCGCGTCACCGAGGAAAGAAGCAGACAGGGATAATAGATGTCCGTGAAGCTGGCCCCCCACCCACTTAAAAAAACTAAGCAAATAGGTGGAGTGGTTAGTGCTTCGTTTGTGCTGATTTGTGCCGTTAGAGTTTTTGTTTGTGCTGCTTTGGTTTTTGAGATATGAAATATTAATTTATGAGTAATTCTACCTAGGTCATTATCCCACCAGCTTGCTCTAAAATGAATATATAATTATAGGTCATTCAGGGTTCATTCAGGGGTCACCCTCCCCCCAGCGCGCTCCAAAATGAACCGGTGATGTCATCTACGTTTTATTGTACTTTGTAACCTTTAAAAATCTTTAAATCCATAGCAGTACAAACTAAACTTTTAACAACACAAATCAGCACAATCAAAGCATAAAAAAGTAGATGAAGCCGGTTCATTTTGGGGCAAACTGCGGGGAGATGATGACGTCATTCCTGAAAATAAAACCGGTAATATCTCAAAAACCATAACAGCACAAATGAAACTTTTAACGGCACAAATCAGCACAAACGAAGCACTAACCACTCCACCTATTTGCTTAGTTTTTTTAAGTGGGTGGGGGGCAGCTTCACGGACATGGATAATAGACCTAAAAAGAACTAACAACTTTATAAACTAAAGTTTTAAGTTGTAACAAAGGATATTGTAGTGTTAGAAGATGGTCAACTACATACAAAAATAAATGATATTAATATTGAAATCCTTGTTTTATATTATTTTAATTAACCAGGTAAATTTAATTGAGATTAAGAACATTTGTTGAGCATTCTGAAAAGCATTAGGTTTTGCAAATGACACTAATAGTCTGTCAGAGAAAGTCCAGCTTTAGACATTTTGGGGTTTAATGGGATGATTCAAGTGTGATGTGATGAGTAGAACTGATTCTATAGGAGAGAAATCATCTGATATGAAGGCTGATTCAACCTGTCAGAGTCAGAATGGATGATACTGCTGATTTATTATCACATCTTAGCAAGTGAAGTAACTGGTAAACCGCCTGGATTTAAATTAGTGTTACAGGAAATAATCTGTTGAGAAAAGTCAAACACATGTTGAAGTAGTCAAAATTTTCTCACTTTTTTTCATGTGTCAAATTGAGATTAAGACTGATCTGTGTTTACAGGAAATGATCTGTTTAGAAAAATGATCTGTTTTTAGTTTTATTTGTAATTATTTTTGTTAAAAAAAATCAAAGCATATTAAAAAGTGCTTGAACTATTTTATCATTTCTTACTGGAAGTGGGAGGTATGTAGGTGTGTGTGTGTGTGGGGGGGGGGGTCGGGTCGGGGGGGTCGCCCAGAAAATTGACAGGTAAAATAGGGGTCCCTTGGAAAAAAGGTTGGGAACCACTGCTCTAGTTTATTAGTTCTGATGTGACTGGTGATCGTTTTCCTTCATCTCCTCAGATTTTTCTGCTTTTCACTCAACAAACAACAGCTGATAAAACCAAAAAGTGTAAAGTGCTTAGGGCTTTGTGTTTCTGAAAAAAGGAAAATGATAAACTAACACAAAGGTATGGACATTTGTGTTGATTGTCATAACAATGCTTCTTAGCAATAATAATAATATGATGGGGTATATTGTTATTTTTTCTATTCCCGTGAGAAAGTGAGAATACTGTCGGAGATGTCAGCGTGTTTTTAGAGGGTTTGAGTTTATGAGTAGCTGTTAGATCATCAGTGTGGTTGTGGTTTCATCAAACTGATGTCGTTTAAAGGTAAGCTGTTTCTTTATAACCTTTCCACATGAATTCTCCCTTTAGGCATTTGCTATAACCAACTTTAGAGGATTTTCTTTATGACCTCCTCTCAAAAAGCTAACGGATGTAATTTATTTGACATATTGAACTCTTTCTTTAAACATTTCTGAAGACTGCACACAGAAGAGCTCACTCTACAATCAGGTATCACCTGAGGCCAGCCGGCTCTCAACAAGTGGAGGCGTCGTCATGGTAACCAGTCGTAAAGAGACACCGTGTGCTCAGCACACTGATTCAGACACACTCCTATGCAAACACAAGCCAGGCGCTGCTTTTGTGTACTCGATTTGTTAAACACTTGGAGTATTTACCATGTCTCCCTCAGGGGTTTTTGGCCCACCATCTGGAGTTACGGGGAGGCTTTGGCCTCTCTGCTAGCTGGGGCAGCTGAACACAGGCCCCGGTCCAGGCACCAGACCATATGCACGTCCCAAAGAAAGCCCACTCAGACCCCTGGCATCTGCTGGGCAAAGCTCAAGATGCTAACCTTGTTGGGAAAACTCTGACGACTGCACCAAAATATTAAACAGATTCGCTCTAAGCTGCTTACCGCCGCGTTACGGATTACATTTCTCTATTGTTCCTTTCTCCTGAACGGACCCATCCCTGCACCTGCTTCTCACCGTCCTTTCTTGTTTGGCCCAGCGTTTCCATGTGCTCGCTCTGCACGCTCCCACCTGCACCCATAATCCACTGCATGCTTTTGGTCCGCTTCCTTTGTCCCGATTTCACACGAGCCTCTCTCATCTGACAAATAGAAATTTAATCATCCATTATCAGTACCAAACCAAGCCGCTGTGTAAAAGTTCATGTTCCAGGTCACTTACTGTTCATGTGTGGCGTCCTCTAACAGAGAGGAGGATGAATGAATCCTCACAGGCTTCACGATGAGGCCTGATGGTACTTTATGGGTTCATCTGACCCCCAATGGTTCCGTCTTTGTGGAATGATAAAAGCCTAGAATATCACATGTTCTCTCCTCATACCGATCCATCAACCATGTATGTGACAGCACACGAAAAGGAGAGCATTTTAACAGCTCCTGTGTTCAGAGCTCACACCGAGCATGACGAGTCAGTCAGACTGTGTCCAACGACACAGGTGGTTCAGGCCTCTCATTTCTCCCAAGTATTGAGATTTAATCCAACATCTTGTGCTGTAATAAACCACAAAGTGTTCAAATACAAATCAATACAAGTATAAATACGTAAACCATTCCCTCAGGCGCAGAAACATGCTAACATATGCAGCCAAACTAAAACAAGACGCTCTTTTTGGCTTCAACATTCCAGTAAAATCATAAATAGTTTGAGACACGCTGGTAGAAATGATGATTCTTTTCTGCATCAGTGTGATGACGTGCCTTTTTTTAGCTATAGCTAAAAGCCAGTATGTCACTGGGCTGCAACTGTAGGTGAGAAATTACAAACAGCATTTGTGAGGGAGTTTCCAAACTGTCTAGAAACTACTGTGAGGGTTTTCAGCATCTGAAGCACAGAGTGGCCTGGTCTTCAGCGAGGTTCCTCTTGGCTGAAAAGTCTCTGAAAGGCATCATTGCCTAATTTGCGTAATTGGCCTAACCCTCACCTCACCTCACCTAACCCTAATTCCAGTGGACACAGGGGGGTCAACATCTCCTGCTGTGGATGCAGCTGATTGGAGGACAGCTGTATGAGAACTGTGAGTGCAAAGGGATGGGAGGGACCACAGCAGCATCAAGAAATGATACAGACTGGTCTGCTAAAGGCTCCAATATCACCAGATATGTCGCTTTTTTTTAAAGTCTCAAGATGAGTGTGAGTACCTGCTAAATATAGCAGATAAGTTGCTAAGTGAACAGCATTTCTGTTGTCATGTTGTTGGTAAAGAACATTAGATGTAATTAAGACACTTTTTCACTTAATTACAACCAGAAAATGTGTTATATATCACATAATATGCCTCGTTTGACCTGTCCATATAAAACCCATCACAAGAGTGTCAAATGTACCAATTCAGTTTGATTTAAACTACATATTTGCATATTTTTTAAAAATGTTCAGTAACTCACAAACACAGATGGTGAAATAGTTGTGTAAGTAATTAAGTTTGCATTAAAAAAACAACAAACGTAAGGTTTGCTGACTTGTCTGTGTCTGTTTGAAACTATCCTGACAGCTCGTTTTATTAGTTTTACCTTCAGTTTATTGAATTCTTATACACAATCAAGAAATATTGGTAAAACTTTGGGTGACATTTTATGGGAAATTAATGGAAATTGAATTTCCAAGTTAGGGACTTCACTCAAAATGATAAAAAAACAAAAAAGAAAATAAAAAACTAGCAGATCTGGTTTATAAAACATTATTTTCTATACAGTTTGACAGAAATATGCTTCCAAACTTGTAATAAACTTTATGTGAACATTCTAGTGTTGATGGGTATATATAGACTTGTATGATTTTTATTCGTTTTGCTCTATATTTCTGCAGTGGCACCAGCTAAAGGTTTATCTTTTAATCACCATTTTAATCCTTAGAATAAAACATCGATCCTTCACACCGACACCTTTCCTCTCTTTGGTCCACAGCTGTTCCTCACTAAACCTTCACTTGTGCTTTTGTAGCATTGTATGTGAGTAAATTACAAGGCAGGTGCAGCCAATTTCAGTTAATGCCAGAATTATAGATCACGAAATGCAAAAACGAATGGAATCTTTATAAGATGCACAAACAAAGCAGCAGAGTAAAATGCCTGAAGGGAGGTTACAAATCGAGGCAGAACACAAAAATATAAATAGTCTCTGGGCAGCACAGTTAGTAGGCTGAACATTTATCAGGTATACTACATTGTAAAATGATTTAAAATATTTATTATCACCTGTTTAGGCTTTCTCAGCCAGCAGAGACACTAATAGATTACAGAGCAATAATTCATGGAATAGCAGTGAAAAAGGATGCCTATAAAATGTAAATTTTAATGCATTATTGATCAAGTTAAATTCAGCTATCTATTTGAGTCCCTGGTTTTAGTGTTGCAGTGCCATTGTACCATTAGTCCCATTAACATAAAGCTAAAAATGAGTCGTCTGATGATGTAAATACAATATGCAGAGGAGAAGACCTCATTGTAAACCATAACAGGCTGATTTAAATCACTAGAGCTGGAAATGTTTGGAAAGCTATTGTCCATTTAAACTCCATTTGCCACCACTGTTAGAGCATTCAGACAAATGCCATCAGATGAAGTCTAGTCTGGATGTGGAGTGTTGGATCCCTTTGGCCGTGTGGGGTGGGATTTGATTGGATTGAGCTGGGGGCGGTTCTGGCTGCTCTGTTCTCTGCTGCCTGTCTCACACTATGCTGCTGCTGCTGCTGGCAGACGTAGCAGCAGAAACTAAAAGTTAGCCATTTTGAGCAACTTTGAGACTTTAGCATCTTTTCAGAAGTTCTTAATATTTTTGTCATTTTGGCACATTTCTTGCTTTGTTTCAACCCAACACTAACTAAAGTTAGCAGCTAAAATATAGAAATGCTGTGATTTGAAAGTAGGAATGAAGTTTTGCTTGTTTTTGGCTCCCCCTGGTGTCCGTTTTAAATCACTGCTGTAAAAACGTTAGCGCCACCGACTTATTCTGCGATGGACTGGCGACCCGTCCAGGGTGTCCCCGCCTCTCGCCCCTTGACCGCTGGAGATAGGCAACCAGCTCCCCCGCGACCCTCTGTGGAGGATTAAGCGGTTAGAGAAAATGGACGGATGGATGGATGGGTTTGACTTATTGGGTTTGAGGAAGTTATCCAAACCAACCCGTTTCTATGTGGAAAAGTGATCCTCCTTAGTCAAATTCATTATGATTAATCACATTGTTTGGAAAGTGGTGTTCAGTTAAGCCACATCCTGATTACTGCCAGACCAGAATTAAGAAAACACTTCAATAGAACCAGTCTGACAACATGAAATGGGCTAAAAGATCTCAAAAAGCAACACATCACTTCTAAAGGAAGTCAACAACAAAAGGCTGTTATAAAGCTGAGCCCTCCATCACTGATAGGGCTAACAACACATTAAAGGCTAGCTGTGTAGCTCTCTTTGTTTTTAAATGGCCCTTTTCTTCCTCTGATTAATGAGACTTGATTTATGAGCTCAGTTGAGAACTTCAGCTGGTCTAATCATCAGTGTCTCCGATCACAGCAGAAATAGCCTCTTAGTCTACATCTACTCATGTTTTATCCCAGAAACATTTCCTCACGTGAGTCACTGCAACTTTAAATTGGCAGCTTCTCCTCAAAAACCTTTAAGCATTCTTAAAAATCAGGCGGCGTTGTTATGAGTTCTGGAGAAATATGAGAAATGTGTATTCTTTACTTAGATATTTTTTATAAATACCTAACTAAATAAACACCTAGCACCATAAACTATGTTATGAGCCTTCAGCGTCTGATAATGAAATTGCTGGCGAGACACCTGACCTGGAACGTTCGCCGTCTGCCCTGCTGTCCTGTCGTCGTGGATGTGGGACAGGGTCTGGGACTCATCTGATTCCGCTTTAATTCGGTACAGCTTATCCTCTGAAATGTGATTGGTAATAGATCGTGGTTGGGCATCACATCATGGGGATTTGAGGTCAGTGATCTCACCAGACTCTGCGTCCCATAAAGACTAGATCTGACCCAGTAGCAGACCGTATAACTGTGGTAAACCATGATGATCATTTTTAAAAGATGTGCGTAATTAAACTACTTTTAACAAGTTTTTGTTTACCTAAATGTAACAGGTCATTTTTGAGTTAGCCAGAATCTATTTAGCAGCTTATTTGAATCAACCGTATGCTAAACTTGACCTTGACCATCACAGAGGCTGAAGGAATTAAAAAGTGAGTTTAGTTTAATTTTTTTTAACTTCATATTTGTGTTTCCAAACACAAAAACATCTTGTCTGCACAAAAGGTGAAAAATAAAAATATAACAAACTGTTATAAAAATAAAGGTTAAGTTGTGGGGTCGCTTTTTTTTAAATGACTAAAAGTTACTTTTTAAGAGAACATTCGCAGGAACACCTCGCAAATGAATATTTGGATTTTAATGTTGATTTGTGCTTCAAATACAATGAAATTTAAAGTGCATCCCCAGTTGCGTGGTATTAATTCATATAACACATCAATGTTTGCTTAAGGTTGTGTAGGTCTGGTTTTGTTGACTTAATGTTGCGTTGTGCTTCACGTACATTTAAGAGAAAGATAGAAAGTTAACAGAAATGCAAGAAAAGTGTCTTTTACCCACAATCCTCTAGATTTTTGACAATGGCAATCATATAAATTAACAGTAAACACAAGATTTAAGGGTGTATTTTCCTGAAAGTTGCTTTCACTGAATTAAACTACACGAATGATTCACATTTGCCATGATTTATATAGAAATCTGTGGGTTTTTGTATGCAAAAATTAGCTGCAGAGCTAAAGCTGCGTAGCACTTCCTGTCCAGCTTGTAACACTTCCTGTTAGATTTTTATGTTGTTAATGTTGGAATAACAGCCTAGGGCAAAACTGATGACAAGCAGAGAAATGTTGGATTCTTTCAAGATGGCAGTAATCCACTTTGGTGTTGCATCACTCAAACTAGCCATTAGCTCATCAATCATTAAGAAATAACCTCTACTTTTTCAAACTGAGGTTGTTTAAAGAACTTTAAATCCTTAATTCTTGACAATCTTTCCACAAAAACCCACTTTAAAGGCACACTATGTAACTTTTTTATATTTTTAAACTCTTGTCCTTGATCCAGTCTGTGCTAATCTGACCCTTTACAGGTTAAAGGATCCAGAATACCACGTTTGCACCTTCTGAGTCTCTGGTCCGGTGCCCTGAAGTCTCACAAAGTCACGTATCTCTTGGCTAACCCAATGTGGCTAGCTGTTATGCTAGCTCCGGAGTGTTTTTAGCTCATGATTCCTGATTTTATTCCATCTCTCCCTGCTTGAACACAGCTGATTTCTTTTTTTCGTTTCATTTAGGTGTTTCTGAGCAGAAACAATGCTAACATTTGTAAAACTGATTTGAAACTGACACTAGGGGGTGCTAAAAACAAACCAAAGCTACGTAGTGTACCTTTAAAAGTTAAACCTCTAATCCTCTGGATAATATAAATATTAAATTTGATGTAAATCTTGATCAGATTATAAAGAAAACCAACAGTTTCAACTGACGTCCTTCTCGTCATGTACAACAAACTTAAAATGATTTATGCGTGCACTCTCCATGCATCTATTAGACTTTATGGCCTTCTGCTCACACAGAAGCTGATATCCAGCATATATAATTACTACCTAAGCTGCTGTGTTTACACTCTCGATGCTCTCGAGCCAAAAGCCCCCTGCTGAGCCCAGTCAGAACATTAACAGGAATAAAGATGAAGCTGCCGTGGTGTGTGTGTGTGTGTGTGTGTGTACGTGTGTGGTTTTTTTAAAGACAGGTGGGATATGTTGCTTCCTTTCTCCTCCAGCCTCTTAAATAAAGGTGTGAGGACTTCCTCCATCACTTGCACATATGTTAATAAGTGTCGCAGTATGTCTTCATGCATGAGGCTGATCTGATAGCTGGTTTCTGTTTTTGCAGAATAATAACTCTCCTATATGCCAACTGTATACTAACTCTGGCTGCTGTCAAAGTGACAGAAAGCAGCTCTGCTCTCTCTGGTGCTGATGTTGCAGATGAGAGCCTCGGGTTTTATTTCCTAGAGAGAGAGAGAGAGAGGAGAAAAAGAGAGAGGATGGAGAACTGGAATAAGGCATAAACATAGAATTATAAATAAACTTCAACCTCTGGGGCGCTACCACCCACCATCTTCTGTGCTCTGCAGCTGCTCACACCTCCAGTGAACTTTGTAATTTATCCTGTTACTTGCCATCATTATCATCTTTTACATCTGGTGTAATCCTAAATGCAACTGTTCGGGTCAGGGATACTGCTCCTCCTGTTGAGTAATAGTTGCTGCATCCTGCAGCCTGAGGCACCCTCTAAATATCAATGATTTGTTGCTTCTAAATGCTAAGCAAGGAAAGGTTTAACTGGAGGGGCTGAAAGGCCACATGATTCCAATCCCACCTGCTCTGTGACCCCCTCCCCCTAATTACACAACCCCCCACACCTCTGTTCTCCACCGAGCTGTATGCTCCTGTAGCCTCAGGTTGGCTTTAAGACACATTTTACTGTCAGCTTGGTTTTCTTCTGTATCCAAGTTCTGCACAGTGTTCATGTATGCTGCAGCTTGCAGGAAGCTGCTGTTAGAGCTCTATAAGCCGCTTGTGTGGGAGGAAGGTGTAAAGGTGACATGCATCATCATGCAAGGTGACAGAAGTGTTCTTCAGAGCAAATGTCTCTCTACACATCTATCAAAGTGTTTGCTGCTAACAAGACTGACAAATTAGTCGTCTCTGGAAATCTGCAGTTTGCAATGTCACTGCAAACGTTTGGGCACCTGCAAGAAAACCAATTCTCTGAAAGCTTAAGGAGATATTTCAGCTATTTAGAAATGTGTTATTTACCAAAATCAGTGACATTGTTTGGTCGCCTCAGGTCCCTGAAAAGTGTTTATTTCTAACTTTTACACAGAAACACTTCAAAATGTCCTAAATAGTTATTTAAAGTAAAAACTATCTATTTTACCATTTGCGTACAGCAATAGTTACTTTTCTTTATGAAGTACTGATGTAAAAAAAGTTTTAACACCCTTTATTTAATGAAATTCACTCCATCAACTTCTCAGAATAATCAGCTTGTTGGAGCTGCTGTTTGATTACAGTCATGATTAGAAAATGAACAGAGTGTTTATAGCTGCATTCTGAATTCAAAATATAATTAACTTTGTTCCCTGGAGGTCACTGAAGGCCCAAGTTACACAAATACATCATTTCAGACTGAAATCAATTATTGATTTGGCTTCTAAAAAGATATATATGTGTTAAAGTTTAGATACTTGTGCAATTTTATTTAGTTGACATAAATATTTTCTCAACAAATCTCAAAGCAGAAGAAACTGTTTCACGTTAACTTTGTTATTTTTATCAGACCAAAACAAATTAGTGGTATTTCCAGTTACAGCTGTGAATTTAATTTTTCATACTCTTACTTTCAGAAGCTCTTGAGTATTTTTCTTGCTCAGTAAAGACGGGATGTGCAGATTCAGCTGATTTTAAAGAGCCTACTGAACTCATTTTGCATTCCTTCCCCTTCCTGTTTGTTGTTTATCTGTTTTGTTAAATCATCTAAATCAAAGATAACAAATGACTCTGAAGCAGAGGCCCCTCTGTTATAAATTATGTGAACACTCTTCATTAAATCTTAATTAGTTTTTTTAGGAAGGCCTTTATAACACACAGTAAAAACAGGAGAAACAGCAATCTTTAATCAGAGAAAGTTACACATCCAGTTGAATTCGTGCTCAGACCATAAACCTGGAAGCTTTAGATGCTAAACTTTTCTCATATCTACGGGGACAAAAGTCTCAGATTAATGAAAGAATTAATCTCCCTGTAATGAACTACAGAATGCTCCACTAGCAAACGGAGTGATTCCGTTGAGTTGAGTTTCTCTCCTTGCAGCTCGGTGGGGACTTTCAAAATGAATACCTGAAATTAAAAAAGGGAAATTAATATAAATATGTCATTATTGCATGTGACAGGGACTTTAAGGAGCTCAGTCAGGCAGTGAGGGAATCAATTCTGTCAAAAAAAGAAAAAATAGACTATAAATAAAAGTTATAAACATTAATCCAATGGGTCTAATTCACAAAAACTTACCCTAAGAAGGGTAAAGGGCCATTTTAGTCAATGAGTAGTGAAGCCTATGTTCCTCTTTGTACAAATTCAAAAAGGAAGAAGCTACCGCTGTCATTTCATGGTTTTCCTAATTTATTTTAACCATCAAATGAGATTTAAAAAATAAATTTGAAGGTGAGAAAGTGCAGAACTGAGGATGAGGTCTGTGCTGGTCCAGAATCAGGTTTGAAACTGCAGCATTCTGTCCAGGTTTCAGTGGAATGAAGTGCTGTCAAAATGTTTTTGGCTCCTTACAGGTTACTTCTGTTTTTAGTTGTCACATTTAAATGTTTCAGATCAGCACCCAAATGAGAATACTAGACAAAAGAAAGCTGAGTAAATATAAAGTGTGTGTGGGGGGGGGGGGTTGTAGTTTTTCATTTATTAAAGGAAAATGTTATCCAAAGCATCCTGGCCCTATGTGGAAAAAGTAATCCCCCTCATTGTTAAATCATGAAAATTACATTATTTGGAAAGCAGAGTCCTGTTTTAGTCACACCCAGGCCTGGTTCAGACCTGTAGAACTGAAAATTCACTTTAACAGAACCTGACTGAACACAGGCTAAAAGATCTCAAAAAGCAACATACCGTGCTCACTTCTAAAGGAATTCAAGAACAAAAGAACCTAGAACCAGGGGCGGTTCTAGGGGTGGGGCAGAGGGGACCAGTGCCCCCTGACAGCAAGCGCTCCCCAATTTTGGGTAACATTTTGCCAACTAATGAGACAAAAGTGTAACTTTCTGAAGATCCCATTCCAATAGGAGTAAAACTAGCTCTGTATTTCAGAAAAACATCCTCATCCCAACAGTCAGACGTGGTGGCGGTAGTGTAATGTCTGGACCACTTGCTGTATTTAAAGTGATAATATGCAACTTTTTCATATTTTTACATCTTTTTCTTGAGCCAGTCTGTGCTAATCTAACCCTTTACAGAGTTAATGAAAAGTCACTTAGCCCCATCTGGTGGTTAGATCCGGAATACCACGATTGCAAGATCTCCATCGCCGTCACGGTACCCAGGAAGTCACGTGTCTCACGAGGGTTAGGCTAACCCAAAGTGGCTAGCTGTTATGCTAGCGCTGGAGTGTTTTTAGCTCATGATTCCTGATTTTTTCCATCTCTCCCTGCTTGAACACAGCTGATTTCATTGAAGGAGTAAATAACCGCTCCTGTAGAAAGCTATGAAGGCTGAGGAGACATTTCAACAGGTAGATTTAGGCGTTTAGAAGCTGAAACGATATGCTAACTTTTTAATGCAGTGATTTAAAACGGACACCAGAGGGCGCCCAAAACAATCAAAACTGCATATTATCACTTTAATGGAACCATGAATTCTGCTGTCTGTCTGAAAATCCTGAAGGAGAATGTCTGACCTTTGACCTTAAACTGGCCGTTCAAGTTACCGCTCCAGAACTGCAATCAGTACTAAGAACGAACCAGGTTAGCAAACTGGGTTTTTTAATTCACAAAAACTTTTGCTTAATGTTTGTAAAGTTTAGCTTCATTTTTTGATATAACTATTTCTGTCAAGTGAATTAAGGATTGAGAAAACACAAATTCTCTGTCCGTTGATTGAAAGTTAAGCTAACAACGCAACAATAACCAATGTCCCCTGCTTCCTATTGGTGGCGCTATTTTGTGGTTACTTCCTGAGTGTTTCATTAAATTGATTCAGGGTTTCATTATGGACAGACCCAGAGACACAGGCAAAAATATTATCACTCACAGCAAAAAAGACCGTTTTAAGCTAATGCTAACGTGAAGTCTGGACAAAATGACAAAACAAAAACAGTCTTAAAAATAAACTAACTAAACCAAACCAGGTGTTTATGGTATTTTCCTCAGGAATGAGTTAAAGAGTTGATCAGTTATTAGCAATAGTGTCTTAGATTTTTAGATTTTTTTACATACCTTTATATGTTGGCATACTGAGACCCTAAAGGGGGACTGAAGAAAATAAAAAATAGTTTCCTGCACATGGAAAACTATTTTCTGCACACAACAAATAGTTGAGCTGTTCACACTAAACTATACTGAACTCCAAATATAATTCTCTGTCATCTGAATGTCCTTAAACTCAGACTGCTGAAATAAAATATATCCTGAACCCATAAATGAGATGTGATCAAACTGAAGGAAGCTATAAGGTAATCTATCACTCAAATCAAATCTCACATTCCAGTAATCCTAATACTTTTACTGGTGTGCATGTGGCGATAATGAGAACCATCATTTCTTTAAGAGAAACCATTTTTAATTGTTTATTTCCTCCAGTATGACCTTCAGGAGCTCCATCTTTGATTTGTGCAACATATTCAAACATAAAAATATAAACTGATGTTGCAGAGCAGTAATGCAGAACAGTCCTAAACCGGATTATTTAATAACAAATTGTGATGTGCTAAGTTTTAAAGTTAAGACTCAAAAAATAAATTCTGTACAAAATGCACTACTTAACGCTTTAACTGAGAGCTCAGAATGTGAGCAGAGCCACTAGAGAATCCAAAAAGTAACATGACCTGGAAGAATCTAAAGTCAGCCTCTACTAATAAAGAATTGTTGGGTTTCGTAGATTGTTGTTAAAAGCTGAATATTTATACATTTAGTCCCCATGTTAAAAAACAAGGATAACCTGGATGCTAAGTTCAAATTTTCTAATTCTAACGCCGTCTATACTTGTTAAAATTCTTGGTAAAGGAAATATACAGTATGTGCATTTGAGATGTATGTATGTTTGATGTATGATGTATAGATTATGTGTTTAATTTTACTATAAAAGTATGGAAATAGCCCAAACATATCAGAACACTTGTGTGTTCAGTCAAAGGCAGTAATATGCAATCATGTTCCATCAAAACGTATTGATTTCAACAACTCAAAAGGCTTCTGATGCACCTTCATACAGATCAAACACAAAACATCTCACAAAAACATAAAGAAGATCCAAAGAATGAAGCTGTGGAGATCGAGCACACTCCACAGAGACCGGTGGCTTTCACTGATAGGTTACCCAGTCTCACTGCTTTACGGCGTCGGCCATGTTGGGAGGCATTCGGAGCTTTTGTCTGAGATGATTTTAGACTTAACACGGTTTTGTTTCCCTGCAGTGACACGTTATTCAGCAGACATCCTTCCTGATTTACTCCACATGATTAAATTTTACAGCAGCCCATCTCCTCTCCCCACTTGACCTGCTAAATAAAACAGCCTGAGAGCTCAATCCATTAATGTCACTCAGTTCCTCAAATTCATTGTGACAGGTCCACAAACAGGCTTTAAAAATGGAATTGTTATTGAGGCGCACCGTCATATTATTTCCTGCTGGTGTAAAGCAGTAATTTGTTTGATTAAGAAGGAAGTTAAAACATTTTCCTTCACAATTACGCTGCATTTCTTCACTTTAAACTCCAATTTATGCAGAAGTATCAAGTATTTAGCCCTAAACTGGTTTATTAATGTCAGCGGAGAACTGTAAGTGTCAGATAAAAGCATCGTGACGCTTTACACCCTCGCAAAATTATATTTCTGAAGCAAAAGCCCTTTATAGTTATATTATTTTAGAAAATTAATGAGTTTATAAAGGATCCTCCAGAACCAGTGCAGTCATTTCGTTTTTAGAAACTCAGACTCTGTACCACAGCATATCAGAAGGAAAAACAAATAAGGAAGTATTTTCCCCCCAGTTTTCAGATTATAGTCTCCCTCAGACCAGAGCTCCAAGATCTGACCTGGTGGAGAATCGATGATCACGAGAAAGGTGAGGGATCAGCCCAAAGACCTGGTCAATGACCCGAACAGAGCAGGGACCGGAGTCAAAGGTTACCATAGTAACACATCATGGATTAAAATCCTGCAGTGTGCATAAGGTCCCCCTGCTCAAACCAGCACATGTCCAAGTCTGAAGTTTGAAAGAGACCATCTGAATGATCCAGAGGAGGCACGAGAGAAGGTAACATAATAATTGTGAAGCACACATCATGCTGGGGGTGTTTTTCCACAATGGGACAGGATGATACTGAGGAGAGGATGGAGTTATGTGTTGTCAGATTTTAGGCAACAACCTCTTTTCCTCAGTAAGAGCGTTGAAGATGGGTCTATGACCTGAAACACAGGATACTCAGGAGGGACTCCTTAAGAAGCGTTTCAAAGTCTCTGTTTTTAAAAATCCACATTAGACACTTTCAAAAGAACAGCTGTAGTTTCAACTGGACCTCTTTGTGCCTGGTTCTTCTGGATCTCTCTCAGAGACGTTCTCTCAGTGGTATTTTTTAATAACAGATGGATCATGGGTAAATATTGGAGGCTGGTGGCCTGCCGGAGCTCGCTCTGATGAATGAGTCTTGACAGAGTTATTGAAGGATATATTGTTTTCTGGGACACTGGAGAGTATTGTCAGAGAATGATTAAAGGGAAAGTTCCCACAGAGAATTGGACCATACACAGAATTATGAACGCCACTTCTGAGAACGACCAACAGGGACAACTAAAAACCTCAATAGTGGTGGTGTTAGACTGGTATTTACCTTTGGCTCTGTCAGTCATCTGTACTAATGAACATGATCTCCTCAGCGTTTGGAAATGGAGATAAACTGATATGAAGTACTTCCTTCCTTTGAAAACCGGCTCTATTGATTTGTCACTTAATATATGACATCAAGTTTACACAGAAGTCACTTTAATATGAATGCTGTTCAGAGACCGTTCTTGTCCCACTGTCCAATGATACTGAAGAAGATATTATTATAGTGATGAAATAAACTAAAGCAGCCCATCAGACAGCAACATTTTTTCATTTTACTTCAAGAAAATGTCTTGGAGGTATGTTGTGTTTCATTAAAGAAAAATACCCAGAAGTTTAAGAAGTTGTCTCATTCAATCTCCTTATACTAATCACTGTTTTTAGTGCTTTTTCAATAAGAGATGAAACATTTTTTAAACAAAAGAGGAAAGCTGGGACCCCAAAAAGAAACAGTGGAGAACAAAGTAGTTTCTCGAGCTCAACAAGGGTCCCGCCTTAGAAACGCCATTTTCACATGTATAATGTGACAGAAAAATGTCATAAAAATTAAAATACACACAAATTCTTAAACTGAAAACATTACATGTACTATAAAACTGATACATATTAAAGCTTTCCATTACCAGTTGTTTTCCAGAGGGTTGGCCTTAAAAAGAAGGAAACTGGACTTGTCATCTTTCTCAATTTGCAGTGTTGTTTTCGTTAAGGAAGACGATAACAAAATTAATGCGTTGACGCACCTTTTTTCCAAGACGTAAATGAGACGCAGACGACCTCTATGCGGCTCTTCGATGACTAAAATGAGACTAGACGTCTGGGCGTTTTCGTCGGCAAGACGAAACGAGACGAAAACGTTAGTGAGTGGAGATGTGAAACAGTATTTGGGTAAACTGTGTTTGCTGTGACATGCAGACTTAAGCTCTATAAGCACAACTTTTATTGTGGAGGGTGAACTGTTTACTTTCCGGCGGGGCCATGTTGCGTCTTGCGTGGCGGGGCTTAAAGTGATAATGTGCAATTTTTTCATATTTTTACATATTTTCCTTGAGCCAGTCTGTGCTAATATGACCCTTTACAGAGTTAATGAAAAGTCACTTAGCCCCATCTGGTGGTTAGATCCGGAATACCACGATTGCAAGATCTCCATCGCCGTCACGGTACCCAGGAAGTCACGTGTCTCACGAGGGTTAGGCTAACCCAAAGTGGCTAGCTGTTATGCTAGCGCTGGAGTGTTTTTAGCTCATGATTCCTGATTTTTTTCCATCTCTCCCTGCTTGAACACAGCTGATTTCATTGAAGGAGTAAATAACCGCTCCTGTAGAAAGCTATGAAGGCTGAGGAGACATTTCAACAGGTAGATTTAGGCGTTTAGAAGCTGAAACAATATGCTAACTTGTGTAATGCAGTGATTTAAAACGGACACCAGAGGGCGCTCAAAACAAGCAAAACTGCATATTATCACTTTAAGAAGCTAAGGCTGCTGGCGCTGAGGGCACTCTCTCCGGTCCACATCCAGAGCAGGTGCTATTGGTTGGCGCGGCCCTCTCTCCAGAGGGAGGGGCATGTCTGGGAGCACGGACCCCAGCGTGCATCCCAGAGCAAGGGGCTCATGTCGGTTGATCCAGACGCACCTCCTCCACCTGATACAGGTCCAAGCACAGCAGCACAGCACCTCAGTTCACTGGGTTTCACCTATTATTGCTATTTCTGCACCCTTGGATCAAATTATTGGTGGGGACACGTTAGTGGTCGCTGGGTATTGGTGGGGACACGTCACCTCCGTCCACGCCAAATCCACACCCATGCATTATGGGCAATATTAAAGTTAACAGATGATAATGTTGGTGTTCAAAATAAGCTAAAGGTGAAAGAGACATATTGTTTTATTAAAATGATGATCTGACTGTGTGATAACTCCCGATCATGTGATGTGAACAGGCCTGTTGTTAGATTAGCATGAAGATATGAACTGCTAATGTCAGATCCAGCTCCCATGTGTGAGAGTCTGTGAACTAGAGGGTTCCCATAGAAAAGACAAGGGTCAGTTTTTCACAGTAAGGGCCAGACCGCTGGTTTTCCCCTGAAGACAAGAAGGTCTCTGAATCCTGACCCTTGCTCGAGTGATCCATCCCTTCCCTCCTTTCTTGTAACAAATTTTGTTAAAACTTTGTGAAGGTCTCACTCTTTTCTCTACAGAAACATCTCTCAGTGTCACAGTGTCTGTCCCCCTTAATAAGTTACATTTATACCCATCACTTTTTAAATGTAGGTGTTATGTATAATCTGACTTTATTAAAAGATCGTTCTCTATTCGGTTTCTGCTCTTTACTTTTGTGTTATTGTGTTTATGCTCAAACATCTCACATAAAGAGGATTTTACAAACTTAATAACAGCGTATTATTCATCACAATCAATTCTATTATAAGTCACAGGTCAGTGAAGCATGAGAAATCTGTGAATAATTTAGAACTTACACCTAAAACATGAAGCCTAATTTCCTTTTATTAAAACACTTTGCAGAATTTTGACTCAATCATTATTATTTTCTCACCCTCACCTCATATTCAACATGTGAATGTTTTGTTTTACATTCTGCTCATGTTAAAGTTTGAGCTATATTTTCTTGACATTTGTTCTTTTACCATCTGGGGAAAATACTTATAGAATCAAGTTTTACAGCTTATATATACATGCCTTTTAATTAGTTTTAATTGCTTCTTATTCTCTGGTGTTTGTAACGAAGATTTTTCAGAATAAATCTGATTCAAAAAGTAAATAGTTGGTGAGAAAGACTGTTGCACACAGAGAAGAGCAGCAGTGGTTACACAACAGGGCAGGTTTGGAAACAGAAAAGCCATTCAATGTGTGCTTATGAATTATTCAGGACCATTTCTACCCGTTTGTGTACATATTTGTAATGCAGCATGATAAATAAAACAGCCTCGCTACCATCAGTGTGCCTCCACGACGATACAATATTCTCCACATTAGAAGCACGGAGAATTTTTTATATTTAAACACCAGCTGCTGGTGCACGGTGAGAAAAAAGTTTTAAAATGCTTTATTCTTCATTTCTCTCAGATGAGTTTCAAAAATGGATTCATTTTAAATTGGTTTAACATTGAACAGAAGTTTAATATGTTTAACTAGGAGAGGTTTGTATTGCAGCGTGCAACATAAACGGAAAGCGACCACAACTTGTAGAGTTTGGTTTTTAGCCAAGGAAATGAACATATATATTAATTATCCAGTCTTCTAATGATTTAAATAGATAGTTTAGATCCTGAGAGTTTGTTTTAGTGGGGGGAAACACATTATCCTAACTGATAATGACCTGAATCTAAAAAGGTAGATACGTTCTTATCTTCCCTGTCAGATTTCAGCTCTTTCATGTTTTATCTTACACCTCAGTCATGGATCTTGCTGCTGCTCCATTGTTGTTGTCAACCACATCAGGAGATGCTGGGACTCCCTTCACCTCCCCCTTCTGCCTCTTCGCCTCTAGAGATCAGGTGAGGAGACAACTGGAAAGGCTAAACCGGAACAAGTATTTAAATTAGGATGTGTCAGCACCAGAGTCCTAAAGGCCTGCAGACCGTCTATGTGGGATTCTGCAGAAAGTATTCAACCTTAGCCTGACCCAGGAGAAGGTTCCAGTGCTGTAAAAAAGACATCTGAAGGAATCTCCTCCATCTGTCCTTAATGACCTGTTGCCTTAATGTCACACCTGAATGACAAAACAAGCGTCTTCATTTGTTGTCATCACATTTCAATGTTTCAATTCAGCAAACAAATTTCTGAATCAGACAACGATAACTTCAGAAAATATAAAATGCAATTTCTAAATGATTAAATTGATTTATTAAGGGGAAAATCTACCAAAATCAACCAGTTTCTAGGAGACCTGGTACAGAATTGTTTTAATTCAGTCACATTGGAGGGGGTTTCAGCATAAATGGTTTGTAATAATAATGTAATAATGTTTAAGGTCAAAGGACATACAGTGATTCCTTGTTTATCACAGGAGTTACGTCCTAAAAATAGCCCACAATAGGTGAAATTTACAAAGTAGCAGTTTTATATTTTTACAATAATTACATACGTAAGTTTTAAGGCTGTAAAACCCCTCACTACACACGTTATACACTTTTCTCAGACAGGCATTAACATTTTCACACTCTTGTTTAAACACTACCGGACCATCAGAACGGCAGAATAAATAATTTAATTGATGTTTTGATCACGTCTGATGGACACAGTGTGTGTTGTGACGGTAAAAAGCCCGCAGCTGCTGCAGTTCAGCACCATGATCACCTGCTGAGAAGCTGCAAGTGAGCTGTGAGCTGCTCTGTGCTTCTCACCTCCCTCTGTGCTGCAGACAATGAAGCTCTCATAAGGGAAGGGAGCATGATAAAGCCTGGGACACACAGAAGACAGATGCATTGCGCCACAGAATCGCCGCGGTCTAGGGGGTACACAGGACGCGCTATGCAGCCTATTCAAGGCTGAACGCTTCTTGGAAAATCACCGTATTAAATCCGTAAATGGCACTTGAGATAGTACCGGAACCTATCTTAGCGCCTCCGCACGGACCGGCATTTGCGTTGCGCTCTCCGTGTAGCCACTCTCAGTAACTATAATGTTTTTGTTTTTTTAAAATGGCGTGTGCGCGACGCCTCCGTCTTCTGTGTGTCCCAGGCTTAAAGGTGCAACTCACAGCGGCTGAGTCCAGCACGCATTCTCCAGAGAGGAGTCAGGACACGCTGCACTCTGCGTCTGCTACACTCAGGTAACAGCGCTGCACGGAGGAGATCGACTGACAATGGTCAGGACGCACAACACAATGCGCTGTTTAAAAAAAGCATGAAGAATTGCACTAAAAAATCTGCAAAACAGCGAGGGACCACTGCATTGTCCTTCAGCAGAATTCATGGCTCCATCCAGCAAGTTGTCCAGGACCTGAAGAAGCAACGCAGCCCCAGACCACCACCATGTTTGACTGTTGTTGTGATCAGGGGTGCACATAGGTTTTTTAAATGACGTACTCAAGGGAGTACCAGGTGCACACTGCAGTGTGTGTGTGTGTGTGTTGTTAAGTCTGTAAGTGTACGTAAAACTTACAGTGACCCCTTAGCTCAGGATGCATTTTGTCAGTCTGTCATCACTGGCTGCACAATCGACCACAACATAAACACCAGTGTGCAAAGGAGCGTATTGGCATAAGCAGCTGGTTCACACGCATTATGCTTAGCGCACATGTGCTCAGCTTATGTACAGCCCTGTATAACTGCCTGTATTATATTTCAAAGTTGTTTCTGAAGAAATATTATACATTTTTACCTGGAAATCCTACAAGCTATTTCAAAAGACTACAGCTAGCATACTCTGTAGCTAACTTCTGCTACAAATTATTATTTTTTGTAAAACAAAAATAACTTTACAAACAAAAAATAATGCAATGCTAAATTTATGGTGTTGTAAAGAAAGAAAGGGGAATGCGTGACCACATGCGTCAGTATGATTAGTGGAATTTGTTCTCTGAATTTGACCCGTCCCTGAGGCGTAGAGGGCAGCCATTTCTGATGGCAACCTGGGGGGTTTAGAATCTTGCCAAAGGATACTTTGACACAAGGCCAGACTGGGGTGTAAAACCCAGGTGTCCATCATGGAAGGTGGTCTCTCTTCCCCTGAGCCACATCGCCTAATGTTTTACACAAAATGATGAGATTTCCTTAGATCGGAAGTGTTTTTTTAAGTGTTAGAAACTCATTTTGTTCCTATCCTTGTCATTACTAGCTGTTCATTCATCCATCAGGTAAAACTCATTTCTGTTTTTCCAAATTTAAGTCACTTAAGGAGCTATCTATAACAGGTATGACATTAACTGTTTGATCTTTCCACAAAAAACTAGAAGAAAAAGACCGGGAAGGCTCAAGGGATGAACTAAATTCAGTATCAGGTATCCGTCTTATTGAGACTGTTCATCACTGTCATAATGAAGCCACACAGACTTCTTACTGTAGATGGCATAATTCTCCTTCACTCCTCTTCTTCATTCTTTCTCTCTGCCTCACTTCCTCACCTTTCTCCCCTCAGCTAACAGCATCATTAAGGCAGTCCTTGTCTGTACAATCCAGCCATGGGTATTTATTAGCAGATGTCACATATTGGCTGCATCAATAATTAGCAACTGTAAAGTCATTTGAGTCCTAATTACAGGCAGGGACCACAGTCCATCAGCCAGCCACATGTATATGTAAGAGATCGTCTGTCATACATGTTAGAACTGCAGAGCATCGTTAAGTCGAGTCACTGTAATGCCTCATACCCCACTGAGACTGGGTTCAATATATTCTATTGTAATCATTAGTTCTAGCAATCAGGATTTTTTTTTTTTCATCATTTCAGATTATAGTTTTATAGAACTGTTTCCCCTCTGACAGTAATAAAATATTAACTGCTGCAGGAAGCAGTTTTGATACCCTTTAAATTAGGAGGCTGCAATCAAAATATTTCACTTCAGCAGATCCCTAAAAAGAGAATAAATGTTTCTATTTATTCATTTAGCTGATATCCAAGGTGACTTAGACGCTAGACACTTACCAGGTTCTGTGGGAGGAAACCCACACATGCATAGGGAGAACATGCAACTTCATGCAGAAAGGCTGCAGCTGGGATTTGAACCTGTGACGTTCTTGCTGCAAGGCAATAGTGCTACCAACTGCCACCATGATGCCAAAGAAAAATTACTATATACTATTTGCCCTCTTTCCTTCAGGCAATAGTTTGAGTGCCCTCAACAAGACTGAGGATACTCTCACTGAGGAACTCTCACTAAGATACTTAGAAAAAAAATTTTTTTTAACTACTGAGGACAATTTTCTGGTTTTCTTCTTAATTATTTTTAGTTATTTACCGGTAGTTTACATTTTTTGTATGTCTTTACTATTTACTTAAAAAAAACATTTTGGGAAAAGTTTCAGGTGTAGGCTGCCAAAAAAATTTAAACATAATGTCAGGCATGTTCTTTTATCCAAAAAAGGCACAAACAGCTTCTCTCAAAGTTAAGGATAATAAATCAATCATGCTGAAGTGAATGCAGGAGAAATCCTCAATCGATTGTTAGGTCTGGGGGGGAAATGCCCCACTGTTCGGGAGGCAGGCTCACACTTCACCACAGAACCAGGAGCAACGAGAAACCGAAGATTTAAACAGCTCCAACCGGGGGTGTGGCCCCTCCCCCTTTCTCCAGCGTCGGCTCTAGATCTCCTGCATAGTGGGTCTGGTTGCCACGGTTACAGCTCCCTTCATATCTTCTGGTTCTTCTGCGATGCTGTCACATTTGATCATCCTAACAGTTCTGATCCTGACCCACATAATTTAATCGTATCCTTATTTGCTAACATTGTTTTAAAAACATAATGTTTAGAATCTTATCCTAACACAGTGGGGGGTTTCAAACTTTAATATTTATAAAATGTTCGTATGGTATTTTTAAAACTCCACAATGCACAAGTGATCAAACATGGTCACTAGTCCTATAAAGTGTAAAGTCTTCCCCTGTGCATTTAGGCCCCCATGTACTAGTCCACACAATCAGGATGTGTGGCTGAAGCTACTTCTTCATTTACAATTACGGTGTTTTGAAGCATGAAATAATTAATTACAACTAAACAGATTCGAAAAATGAATTTCTGAACATACAGCAGCAACTCAATGATGTGAATAAACACACACACTTGGAAACAGTGTTTTGTTTTTTCTGTTCTGTCAGAACAAAGTGCTTTTTCTTCTTTTTTTTTTTTTTTACTCAGTTGTTGTGCTGTTCCTGTTGTAAAATGAGCCTGTTTTTGTACCCTTAATTAAATGCTCAAAACAAATTTGTAAAAGAATATTCAATTAGGTAGCAAAAGGAAAATTAATGTTATTTCATTTAACATTTCCTCAGCTTTTTTTTGACATGCTGCAGCATAAAGGTTAAAATCTGTTTTTCCTTTCCTTCTCTCGGGTTCACTTCCTGATCTCAAGTGCAGCCAAACGTTTACCGGCTCTAAATAATTTACACAAAGCATTAATGGTGTTTGTATACTGCATGAGATACATTCCTTGTGGTGGTGTTTGTGTGTGCAAATGCATGATGCACAGCCTGTCTGCAGCCATTGATCCATAATGTTTCCTGCAGTGAACGTGAGAGAGTGTGCCTGCTTGTTTGGCGTTTATTGAACGGGATTTTGCTCTAACTATTCATAATTTTTAAAATTTGCACAAAGGTGTATATTTGTGCATCTCTCTCTTTATGCACCTGTAGTTCTTCATGCTTTTGCACACACACATGCGTGTGAATATTTGAGTGTGCGGTGCATGACGCCCCATAAAACTTGCCTGATGGGGCTTTCTGTGTGTTGGTGAGCGCATTATCATCAGCTGGCCTCAGACTTTTATTGCCTTACCACACCTCTCAGCAGCTCGCTGGTGTTTTATGCTCCCACATACAACACTGGGAAGGAGTGGGGGAGCTGA
Organism: Callopanchax toddi; assembly: GCA_006937965.1. Lineage (NCBI taxonomy): Eukaryota > Metazoa > Chordata > Actinopteri > Cyprinodontiformes > Nothobranchiidae > Callopanchax > Callopanchax toddi. The sequence continues at coordinate 715,649 of SSNR01000107.1, read as the reverse complement.
GATGTAAATTATAGACTGCAGGCTGTGGCGAAGGCGCTGCAACAGCCACCGAGCTCTTTGGTCATGAAATATGCGTCCCTCGATGGAGTGGAAATTATGAGGAGAGAAGCAGCGTAATGTGAGGTCTGCATCACCTTCAAAATCAGTGTGCACCGTGCAAATCTATATCCAGACCAAAATAATGATCCAGCAAAAGTTAGTTGCTGAGACCGAGCTTTGTGAAATAGACGGCGTGATTATTTAGGGGTTTTTTTCTAACTTCCTTGGGATTCAGGTAATCCAAACATGGTGAGAAATAATTTTTGTCTCTGATCTTGATCTAATTCCAGCTCAAATGAGTCTGGCAGCAGCTCGCCTAGCAGGGCTTTTTATTTGTATTTTTTGTAAATAAGTCTGTGTTTGGGTCTATCGAGACCTGATGCCTTTTTCAGCTCCTGTGCCAAAATAGGCCCATCTTTATTCCCACTGTTGCGCTGATGTTTGAGAGATTATGGGATCAGCAGAAATTAGGGCATTGCTGCTCCTGTGACTTTTGACTGAAATAAGCCAAAAGTGGACAAATGCACAAATAATATCATGATGCTGTTACAAACAAAATGAAGGCTTTCAGGGTTAAATTTGGTCACATTTTTATTGAAGCTGCATGAATAAAGATTAAACGGTGAACTACAAAAAGGGTCTTGCCTCTGTCTCATTGTCTAAATCACTTTGCATTCCTTTACATTATTAATATAGTTCATTAAGGCAGGATTAATTGTCTATTGACAGGTCCGTCTATCGCCCCGAGTTGCAGCGCTGCTGATGGTGCAGTGGTGATTCATATCACCACACCTCTAATCTTTAAGCAATACCTAAAAGAAGCTAATATTCATCTTAAAACAATCATTCTGATTATGTGGAGTCTTAATATGTTACCTGTTGTAGGCAGCTCATAAACAATGCTCAGTTTGGAGAAAGTGATCAGCTGTGACCAAACTGACAAGCTAACCGTTCATCACAGTGGGGTTAAGATCAAAGTGGCTTACAATTGTTTTAGCAGTTCATACAAATGATATTATATAAATATCTGCATTGCTATTTTACTTTTTTTTTTTTTTTACTTTTTTGTTATTTGCAACCATAAATAGCCTTGGCAGGAGCTTCCAGTGCAGTCTGGGACACTTTCAGCTACAACATCAGCATCTTTTAATGGCTGTCCACTGGTCTGCCACCATCCTGCTGGGACCAGTTGGGAACGTCACTTTTAAAAAGCTATAGTTATTCACTACTTGTTTCAAAAAGTAACAGAATTAGTTACAGAATTACTTACCAGGGAAAATAACTTTTTGCGTTACTATTTTTAAAAAACATTTGTGGTAAATCAAAGAATTTGATTTTTCTGATCAGTTTTCATGAGTAATTTGAAACGAATGGAAGAAACTCCTGGACATAATTTCACATCTCAAGCACACTCTTGTGTTTTACCTTAATGAATTTGAAGTAGTGGTTATAACTCCACCTTAAAAATGAATACTTTTAATCCGAATGCTCCAGACTCACCATTTCTGCTGCTTTGTTGTGTGTGTGTGTGTGTGCCCACAAACAGTTTGAACAGGAGACGGATATATTTTTGACATCTCAGATTTATTTAAAACATTTTAGAAACTTGAATCATTTTAAATGGCAGTGATACGCTCCTCTGTAGAGCTGCAGCAGTGAGATATCTCTCTCGTGCCGGAGCACCCCGAATGATCATTTCAGTTATCATTTATCTATAAGAAACCCTTTCTAGATCATTTGTCTTTATATTTTAATGTTTTATTATAGATTATGCAGACTTCTGTCAGGTAAACGAGGCAGCGAACTGGAACAACACCAGCTTTTTGTTACAAAATGATAAAAGTGTCTGACATCTAGAGCTGAGTGAGAGAATTACCTGAAACTCCAGCCTGAGTACAACACTTGTGTCTTTTGACAATCTAAAACTTTTTATGTTTATGTGGAAATATTGATATGTTTTAGGTCCCACAGGGCTCTCTCTGCCTTTGGCATGTTTTTTTTTTCTCTACTTGTCTCATTCAGGAGGATTCAGGATGCTTTATCTATGCTCGGATTTATTTAATTGTAATACAGAATACAGTTTTAATCAAACACACATCAGTCAAAGTTCTCAATGTTGCATGAACTCGTTCTTTTTTCTCTTTCTTATATCATGTGGTCCCTGGGCAGACATGACATTTTAAGGATTTGGATTTGACTCATTTCAAACAACAGAACAACTCTATTTCTCCAGGATACAGTTGTTCAAGAAGCTCCCTACAAGATCCTAATTGTTCTTGATCTCTCTACAGAAATCCACTTCAGGTGAACTGTCCCTTCAGGTCAACACCTTGCTGCATGGTTCTGTCTCATGCTCTTCTGTAAGAAGAAATAAATAAATCTTCATCACTTGAGAGAGCAATATGGGCATCTGTTTTCTTTACCACCCACCAAAGTGACATTGATTTTGGACTCTGCTCTGTGAAACTGCTTTGTAAAGACTTTCTTTAGGAAAGAAAAAAAAAAGTGACAGTGCTGACTCGTCACCTCAATCATCAATGTCATCCACCCATTTCTGGTTTTCAGTGCACCGACTCCATCGCCGCTTATGAAAACATAGTTTTACAATTTACCCAATATTCACACTAAGAAATAAAAAAAATTCATGTGTTTACATTTAAAGGTTTTATTGCCTTTTTTATATAAAATCTTACAAACACAATTTGTCCCACCTTTGCAAAATGTACAAAAAAATACCAGGATGTGGGTAAAAAGTAGTTTACAGACGGCTGAGTGTGATATTAATTTACAGCACGTTTGTGGAGTTATTTGTATTTTCAGTCAAATGTGTGCACGGGATTCATTATGGTCGGGGCTTTCCTGACAGCTGGTGCTTTGTTAAAAAGTGTAAATGTCAAGTGTGAATAATAAACAGGAAGCCCTACAGCACTGACAGTCAAATACTTACTGGAGATATGGCTGGGTCTTCTTTATATAGATAGTGACATATCTCTTCCCTAATTTTTAAACCATTTGTGCTCTAATGGACTCCCACACTTCAGCTGTGATGTGTTTGTCAAGATTTAAACCTTTTCCTTGACTAAAAAACAAAAATACAGCACAGATTAATTATTCTTGGCCTTATTTTTATATTTATGCTGTAATGTTGAATAATCATTGCTCTTATATTTACTGAAATTAGTCATTTGATTCCTAGAAAACACCATGAGTGTGTGACGGGACGTTGACCCACATCCTGAGTAAACTCTGGTTCAAATCCAAAAAATACAACTTAGCATCACCTGTAAACTGAAACAAAAGTAGGTGGAGACAGACTGAGAAAAATATGGAGTGTATTAGTCCAAACCCCGACCTTCACTTATTTCTAACGCTGCATCACAATGGATCTTTTATTAGATTTGGTAATCCATTCAACATGGATTATCCTGATAATGAGTCATGAGGACAGCTCGACTCATAAAGCAGGACAGAGTTTTTGAGACAGACATATGAAGCTGCACTTTTTGTTTAAACATGAGTTTTCTGCATGAAGCACTTTTTAAAAAGAGTTGCTTTCAGTCTTCTATACTCAAAAAGAACTGTCTGACGCTTTGAGCTGGTCTCTGCTGACGTTCTTTATAAACCCACGCTATGAAAGCTGCTCCACAGCTGTCGCAAACACAACGTTAGCGTCTATCTGTTGAAGGTAGCAGATCATTTAGGAGAATAAACCACAATTCAAAGCCTACCAAGAAAATAAAATACGACGTTGAAAACGATTGTTGTAACCTAAAGGTTGCATCTTTGCTTTTTGAGGAAAATGTGGTTTTATTTAAGCCATGAGTTTTTGTGTGAACTGTGGAGGTTCACAGCCAAGTGTGGAGCGACCAAAATGAGAGGCAGCTCCTCCAAATCGGTCCCACCTAGGTCAGGTATCTCAGTTCTTCAAGAGTGATGTTAGGATGGAGTGATGGATCAAGGCTTTAATGAGGGTGCTGCTCATGCTGTGGTGATAAAGAAGCTGAGCCAAAAGACAAAACTCTTAAGATTCTAGCCCAGTTTTGGTCATGAAATTTGGATTATGACCAAAAGAATGAGATCCTGGGTCAGCAGCTGAAATGAGCTCCCTTCATAGAGTGGATGGACTTCCTGTGTGAAGCTGGGGGTTAGATCAGTCTCTGCTCATCCAAAGGAGACAGCTGAGGTGGTTTAAGATGTCTCTGTCCTCTGGAGGTTTGACAGGCATGTCCCACTAGGACAAAGGGACAAACCAGAACTTGCCTGAAGGATTATTTGTCCTTCGAGGCCGGGGTTTGCCTTGGGAGTCCCCAGGAGGAGCTGGAGAGTCTTTCTTAAACCTGTTTCCTAACCAGGATGGATGATGGAATTCAGCATGTGATTAATTATACACAAAATCTGACAAAACATCATGCATAAAGATTGGCACCAAAAGTACAGAAATAGAGAATAAATGGGAAAAAAATCTGAAAAATGTCTTTAAGGATCTTCATAAAAAATAAGACCAAATAGAGGAGAACTTCGTGATAGTTTAAGCACCAATTATTTATTACAAATAGCTGGATTCAGGTTAAAACCATAAATTCTCCATTCCGGATCAGACGGATAAAGACATCGTTCTTTTCAAGTCCTCGTCAGCCCTCTTCCTCCCACGCTAACTTGGTGATCTCTTTGTGAGATGTAACCTTTTTCCCGTTGACCACTGGGCTGTCTCATAACCAAGTCATAAATCACACATGACACCTGTCACAGAGAGCAGAGGTGCTGCTCGGGTGTGCCGCACTGATTTCTGCATCAGCGGTGCCAGCTTTCATCAGACATCACTCAGGATGGAAATCCCAGTTGGTGGTGGAGGGAAATGTGTGCTGGTATGATGGGAGGGCTGCCATTTTCCTCCTCTCGTTTAGTTTGTGTGTTTTAGTTGATGTGTGACCGTCTACCACCCTGTCACCCCGGTGTCAGAGTCTGAAATGTTTTCTTGTGTCTGCTTGTTAGGGCTGTGACCTGCATGAGCAGAGTTCATTTTAAGGTCCTTTTTTCCGAGGCTTAGGTATTATTCTTGATTTGTTTAACTGTTGCTATTATTGCCTACTCCAGGTCAGGGTAGAGGTGGTGCTCTAGCAGTAAATCAACAGGCAGTTCAGGGCAGCTAAACTGGCCTTAAAGAGGAAGTTACAACAGGATGCAAATATTTAAATTTACAGAACAGTCATCACCTATGGTTTTGAGCTTTGGGGAATGATGGAAAGCACAAGATCTGAAATGAGCAGCAGGGCCAGGCTCAGTCTTAGAGATGAGGTGACAAGCTGTTGATTTCTATCTGAATGTCAAAATATTTGTCTTCATATCTTGGACAATAGACCTTTGTTCTCTCATCTCTGTTTAAACCTTAGAGCCAAATGGTAAAAAACACTGTAGGAAAATTGTTTTCTTATTAGAATCAAAGTTAAAAACATTTGTTTGTGTAAAATGATCAAACGTTAAAATCCTGATCTTGGTAAATTTATTTGCTTATATCTGTATTTATGCATGCAATGTAGGCATGAATATGATTAGATTTGTTAAAATTTCACTATGAAGTGTTTAAAATGTATTTCTGCTGCTTTAAAGTCACACTAGGCAGTTTTGGCTTGTTTTTAGCACCCCCTGGTGTCTGTTTTAAATCACTGTCAATCATCAGGTAAAGGCCAGTTCACACGGCAGGATTTTTAACCCGATTTTTGCCCCAATTCTCCTCCTCCGACAATCTTAAAGACGCGCCTGATCGTTAAAGATAATCTTCTCAGATCATCCTCTCGTGTGTGGAGGGTTAAGAGCGCTCTGGTCCGCTCGGAACACCATCAGAACCGCTCCGATCGCAAATCTGTGAAATCGAACATGTTGGATTGTCTAGACCCGATATCGCAGCGTGTGGTGTGACCCCCGAGAATCTGCTGGTGGAGATTGATGTGTAGCCAATCAGAGAGCGAGTTGACAGACTCCGCTGCATGGAGCGAAATTAATCTCTCATCAAAACAGCTGCTCGGATTATTTAAAACTGTCACAAGTTCATTTTCCTCACATTGCCTTCCTCCCCTTATCTGGGTCCAGATCGCGGGGGCAGCCGGGCATCCCTCTCCCCGGCCAAGTCCGCCAGCTCCTCAGCTGGGACGCCCGGCGTTCCCCGGTCAACCTGGAGATGTATTTCCTCCAGATCGTCCTGGGTCGACCCGGGGGGTCTCCTGCCGGCAGGACGTGCCCGAAACACCTCCCGTTCATTGTTTTTAATAAAAATAAAAGCTTTCATTTTTGTTTACTCTAAAGTCACGTTTGATCTCGTGAAGTTCTGCAAGATTTCACGTCTGATCTGGGAATGTTTGTGTGTAAAATCAGTTCATGTGTGATCCCACCACACACCGTAGGATCAGGACGGTCAGTGTCCGCCATTTTTAAAGGAAAATTTCTCGGCACGTGTGTGGTCTCTTAGGATTTAAAATCAGCCGACAATTTGAAAATCCTGCCGTGTGAACCGGCCTTAAAGGTTTTCTTTGGATCTTTGGAGGCTCCACCATGATGAACATGATACCATAGATCTGTTAGCTCATGTCTGTGATGTCTGTGTCTTCAGCTCGTCTGTCCTGAGCAGGTTCTGAGGTGGAAACATGGATTTATGTAAAGCGTTACTGCTTCTCGTGAGATACATGTCTTTGTGAGACTTCAGGGCACCGGACCAGAGACTCAGAAGCTGCAACTGCATTATTCTGGACACAAGCAGCAGATGGGGCTGAGTGACTTTTCATTAACCCTGTAAAGAGTCATCTTAGCACATACTGGATCAAGAAATGAAATTGAAAAATGTAGGACAGTGGGTTCATTCAGAAAGCAGCAGAAGGGCAACTGTGAATAAAAACCCCGAGGATTTAAGAGGAGCTGCACGTGAGTGGGAGGCAGGAAATCTGTAATCCACAACGTGAAAGAGACAAGCTTTAAAAAAAGAACAAATCACAACAAAGGAGGAGCGTTTGCGTCACACGGTTGTATTTTTTTATGACATCTGCAGGATTAGAGTCACTTGTGGACCTGCTGGTTTTTTCTTATTTTTTAACCTGAGCTTTAATCAAGAATCACAGCAGGAAAGGACAGAGTTGTCAAGCGAGCGGTACGTCATGTTGAAACCAACTGTAACGACACTTCCCCGTGAAAAATGTGTCTGCTGTGTGGCACTGATTCAGGCTTAACGCTGGAATAATTAATGATCAGCAGGAACGCGGGGATAAAACGAGCTTCAGCACACAGCGGACAGGTGAAAGCTTTCAGGACGGGTAAAGCTTTTAGTAAATTTACACAAAAGATGTAGTATCAGCTTTAATATCAGAACACGGAGCTGTGACAGCTGGGAGTTTACTGATCTGCCATTAAAACTCAAGGAACAAAAATTCTCCCATAAGGCTAGCTAACATTTACATCAAGCTGCTTCAGTTTAGCAGAAGAAACGACTGAGGCTGCAGCACAGATGAGCTGTTATCTGAGTTATAACATGCAGAAGTTAAAGCTCTCTATTCAGCTGACTCTGAGTCGGCAATTCGCTCTATAGTCAACTGCAGGAAACGTTTTCCTGAGCCAGGATGAAAATAAGAAAATGAAAGTCTGGTTGATCTAAGAATGTAATCCAGATCATCATTTTTTATAATTTTGCATGAGAATGTTTATTTAGCTTTAGCTTGTGCTAATTGTTCAACTGAATATCATCCAAACGAGTGCTAATAGTTCCAGCCCTCTGCACATCATACACTCTCAGAAATGAAAGGACAGAATTGTAACTTTTTTTTTGTCACTGGGGTGGTACCCTCAAAAGTACAGTTTTGTACCTTTAACTGGGGGTTATATCCTAAGGGGTACAAATATGTACCCTTTAGGGTACATAATTGTACTCATTGGGTACATATGTGTCCCCTAACGGGTACAAATTTGTACCCTAAGGTACAGGTTTGACTAGTAAAAGGTACAAAATTGTACCTTTTGAGGGTACCATGTTGAACCTTAACTGGGGTACAAATTTTTACCTTTGTAGTTTGTACCTTTTACTAGTCAAACCTGTACCTTAGGGTACAAATATGTACCCTTTAGGATACAACCCTGCAGTTAAAGGTACAAAATTGTACTTTTGAGGGTACCACCCCAGTGACAAAAAAAGGTACAATGCTGTCCTTTCATTTCTGAGAGTGTAGGCATAGTTTGTTTGTGAATCTGATGCTGAGAAGGAGCAGATAACGAAGGAGCTACTGGTACTTGCTTTGCACAATATTAAAGAAATCCTCGTTTAGACGTTTCCGCATCCATGTAGGTCAGACATGTCCAAAGTACGGCCTGGGGGCCACTTGTGGCCCTCAGAAGGATTTTGTGTGGCCCTAAGCTGTATTTTAAGAATGATATAATTTAGTTTTCCTGCAGGATGTTGGTGCAGAGAGATCCTTTCTGATTGTTTTATGTTTAGATTTTCACTAAGAGACCCAACAAACAAAAATGCAATATTTTTAAAACACAGAATTTACTATTAGATTTTTATCAATCAGGTTTTTCCAGATAATTAAAGAACCAACACCTTCACTGACTTTTCTCAAAAAGTAGGCGTGTGAGATCTGTTCATAAAACATGACTGAAGTTTTTAACTAAAAACGGTCGACCAATCAGATCCAGTAACTTTAATGCTTTTTATTATTGAGTCAAACATATGTGATCCCTGTTCATAGTCACAAAGATTCTGCTCATTAAAATGGTGCATTTATGAGGAATTTGTGAGCAAAAGAATAAAATCATATTTTGCCTTTTCTTTGTTATTTAAAAAATATTTGAACTTTTGTGGCTCTTGAGGACTTTACACTTGGTGATTTTGGCTCTCGTGTTGAAAGGTTTGGACACCCCAACAAGCTGTTCACTCAATGACATGCTAACTTATTTACTCTCTATTTTAAACAAAAGTTCAAGTGATTTCTCACCAGAAAGTTGATGCATTTTTGTGTCTTTAAGGTCAAAGAATTTGACTTTTTAAATGTATTTTTTTTATAATACTTGGAAAAATGCAGTGACTGATATTACATATATATTTTAAGGGGACCCTAATCAGACACATGTCATGTCCTGTGTTCTGTTTGGCTTCTCCATTGTTTTTCCATGCTCCTACTCCTGTTTCCTGCACTAATCCTCCACAGGTGTGTTTCGTCTCCTTGTGATCCGTGTCAGTACCGTGTTCTTGTTCCTGCGACCTATAATAAAGGATTTTAGTTCCAACTGCCTGTTCCTGTTCCTGCCTTTTCCTCCTCTGCACCTGAGTCCTGACAACCCTTAATCATGACACATACCATAGATATATAAAAGAACAAGTTAAACTAGAGTATTTTACCAAAAAGTAGAAACAACAGGGGAAAAGGGAAATAAGCCTTGAAATGATTAAGATTCGTGTTTTGGAATCATGTTTACACACCTCCTTTTTATTTCATTGTGCACCAAAAGTAATAACCAGCGTCACCAACAGAGAGGCAGTGCTGCTGCCGGGGCCAAAAACCTCTTTGAGTTCAGGCATCGGAGAATAACTTAGTGAGAGGATTTGGAAGCATCATGAGGTCGACTTCACCACATGCTTTCAGAGCCCACAGTGGGGATTTCTGCTCATTAACTGCATTTGAAAAGTTTCCCGTCTGAAATGAGATGCGCGCTGTTTAAGAAGCACATCACGTAGTCTGACTCCGCTGCCATAAATGTGGATATGGCTGCTGAATATTATCGAGGCAGAGAGAGTCTTTTTAGCTCATGAATAACGTCGTTTCACAGAATGTCGTCATCTTCTGACTGAAGAGGAGAAATCGACATCAGGTAACAGTTTTGCCCCAGATTGATATCTAGGTTTTCTGATTTGATCAGTCTGAGGTTGTGTTTGGGATATTTCATCTGGCTGAAAAGGTAGAGGGATTAACCTGGATTTTTAATTTTATTTTTATGTGACCTATTAACCTGCAGCTTTAATCCCTCCCCTGCTCACCACCATCTGTCCTGTCCCACCCTTTTCTCTATGTCTCACTTTCATCCTTTATTGGCTAAAGAAGAAAGAGCACTGTGTTTCCAGATCACACACACACACACACCTCAGTGTGAATCCTGAAGGTAATAAAGCACACTGAGCTCGGATCGAACCTGCTGCGCCGACACACTTAACTCAACATGGACGACACAGTAAATGTCAAACCATCTGAGAGAAGTGCTGATGGGACACTCGACCAGGTAGCTCATTACTTTTCTCCATAGGCTCTAATTAAACAGGTTTACTGTAAAGTATCAAATCAAGATCTGCATCATAGAGGCCTTGGACAAAAGGTCAAAGCTGAAGTGGTGGATAATCCTCAAAGAAAGAGTTAAAGTAAGAAATTGTGTTGTTGCCTCTCTGTAACCATTGCTTGCTGAATGCATGAAAACCTCTGCAGCATCGTCCCTCAGATTTTGTAATGCGTGCACAGATCTGACATTAACCCTCCAGAGGAACCTCATCCTGCTTTTTTTACTTCGTGCTTTACTGCAGATTAAACAAACCGGATGAATCCTGTTGACTGAGATGCAGAAAGCCAAGCACATCTCTGAGATCTGTCTGTTTATACGTGTGTCAAAAAATGCTCAAATGGCAAAAAGTGTCACTCCTTACCCTATGAGAGTGATTTTATTACAAAACATCAGCCATATTGGAAGTTCTCCGAGGAGACGATCCGCAAGTGAAAAAACAAAAACACGTTCAAACAAAAGAATGAAAAAAAATCCCATACGGTTTTAAAACAACTTCACTTTCCACGTTTGATTTTTTTACCTTTTTTATATCGTTAATCTCATAAGGCTTGACTCACATATGGTCGATATATAAACATGCCCCTTGGTTTCCTTGGAAAACAGTTGAGAAATCGCTCCGCTCGTCTCAGGAAGGACTGCTGAAAGCTTTGAACTTGACTCCTTGGAGATCTTTCAGGAGCTCTTTCTGATGCAGGAATGTGTGGCGTTTCTCACCGAGAAGCATTAGTACCACATCAAAGAAACGAAAACTAGGAAGACGTTTTTAGATTAGAGTCAAAATACCAAGAAACTGTAGAAATAGGAAACGTGTTAATTAATATTGTTCACTGGTAAAACTTAACATTCAAGTGTTTTGAGGTACGTTTGAGACTCTTATTGTGAAAGTCTGACATTTTTTTTGAGTTTCACTTTGTCCCCAATACGATTCAATCATTTCAAATCAATGCATCTGAGTTTCTGTAGAGGATCACAGTCTAGGGAGACAGTTGATCTTCACAGATCACATTGTTTGTGAGGTTACACCTGCAAACCGAAATACTAATGTCACAGTTTAGTTTTTAAACACTGGTTGAAAACACTCTCAGTAGTTTTTGGGGAACTCCCACTGTGAATGACCATTACGACCAATCAGGACACATAAACACAAGCTGGTGTTATTAGAAGATACCTAAAGATCTAATAATATTAATGAACTGTGTTTCAATAAATGTTTATGAAGCCTGAGAGTGAATGTGAAGGCAGCTTTACAAAACTGGCTCATGGACGTTGGGCATCGTTGATTTAGATCACATTCCAATGAGGTTTAGGAAGAAAAAGCTAAATACAAAGGAAGGGAAAAGGGAAAGAGCTGATCTAAAGAAACATGATAAAGCATCAGATCAGGCTTCCTGTATCCTTTCCTGTTATCACATCAAATAATTTATCAGTGTGCTCCATCACTAGATCAAACACCCAGTGACATTTTTGCTCCATCATATTCAGATCACTTCACATGAAAGTCGCTGCTATTTTTTCAACACAGCTAGAAGCCATGAGAGTTTACACACAGTAGAAGACTGTAGGGTCTCGTGTCAGCAGGCTTTTGAATGCACATCCATCATCTCCCCAGAGAGTGTCAAATTAGCAGTAAGCGAAACAGGTGGCTTGCCAGCAGATGCCAAGAAGCTAACAGGAGAGAGATTGAGGTCATGTTTGTTTAATCACCTCAGGGGTTGGGTAACAGATGGATTTGACTTCTTTTCCGTGTGATTTAGAACAGAGAGTTGTGCACTAGCGTTGTAATGCTAATGTGCAATTAGAGCTCTGTGGAAAGTTTAAAACATGGTGTTGTTAAAAGTGAATCTGATGCATTTGGTGCAAGCTGCCATCTTTAGGAGGGAAGCTATGCAACAAAAACTGCTCCTGACTTTCTGCTAAGCTGCGCTGAAATACAGTACAGCTCTCGGCTCCTGTGGTTAGACAGTGAATGTCTTCTACAATAAAGTTTCCTCTTCACTAAATGTTCTTGGAGTTTTTACCGTTTGTTGCAGCACTGTTTTTGGGGATGACAGTAACACTTCATACGCAGAAAGAGAAATGTTCCTCGTGGAGAAAAAAAGAGTGAAACTGATCTGCTTAGAATTCAAACATGAAGGAGTGCTTTAAAATCTACTATATAAAAAAAACACTAACCACTGCCTCAGAATCACCCAAAGGAGATTTTCTTTACACTAAAGGCACCAAAGCAGTCAAACTTCTTTTTTATGACGGCCCTGTAACCTTAGACCTAAAACTGATTGCCTGTTTCTATCAGTCTGTATTGAGTCCACTCCATGAGGTGTGACGGATTGTGCAAAGCCAGCTCTAGTCGTTTTGGTGCCCTAGGCGAGATTGAGTTAGTGAGCTTAAATGACGTAACAGCTTGCCATACAGGAAGGATGTCACACTGCTGCTGTGGATCGACCAGAAAACACCACTGATTAGAAAGAAACAAGCTTCCATGTGTTATTCTGCAGCAGACATTCATGCTGTTTGATGTAGAGAGCTTTCACTTTCTCTGTTACTTTTCTGCCGTGACTCTTAGCTAAATGCTAAATAAAACCTAAAGCTACTGCTTCTAGTTGGGAACAATGATCAGCTGTGACTAACCTTTTGACCTGTTACATTTACTCCAGGTCATTACTATTATTTAGTCTATTCTATTTGATTTTTTGGTGATTTAATTTCTGTTTTTGCAGAGCGGACTCAGTCTAAAGCCAGGCTAGCCTGAAGACTCTTCAAACGGTTCCACAGATCTGAGACACGTTTTAAGTGGCAGCAGCACACCATCTAGTCAAGCAGCACTACATAGAGACATGTGCAAGCTTTGTGGTGACAAGTCAGTTCAGGCTGCAAAAATAAGAAGCTTTAAACCCAGCAAACAGATCATTTTCCATTATGAGAATCAACAGAAGCTATCCTTGGACCCACACCAAACAACAAGTTGATCCAGATCCACATTTTAAATTAGGAATGTTCTGTTTCTGATGCAATGAAGGGAATGTTTATCGTATTCAAAAAGAATTTGATTCTTGTCGACGTATTTTAGATTTTCGTGGCGATCCTGTGAGAGACTATGTAACCATGGCAATGATAACCACCAGTAAACGTATGATTTTACATCGACGCTTAAGTTATTTCAACATTAGTTGATTAGCTAAGAGCTAAAATGGAAATAAAAAGTTATATAAAACCAAAACCTATCCATAATGTTGCAGTTCGCGTAAACGGCAAGTGCTGATTCAGCAGTAAAACATTTAGTTATTAGGTGATTTAAAATGATCATGTTTCTTTAATTCTCAGGCGTTAGTTTAAAACCTGCTTTGACACCAATCTAATATTGTGCGAGCTGCTGTGGAAGCAAACATTTTTGTTGACCTTCCAGATGTAATTAATCCCCGCAGAGTGTTTTTATTTGTGGTATAATCCATATCAATGCTGAAGTGGCCAAAGCAAATAGAAATAGAGTCCCGTGGAAGTAGAATCATATGAAAGAGGAGCGATCAGATTGGGGTTTTTTATGCATTCATTGTGTCCTTCAGGTGAAACCTTAATATTCAAACCATTATACGATCAGTATTCTTGTTTTTTGTAAACACACAGATGGTTTGATCATTTTGTGTCCTGAAATTTACAAAGACAGCCATATTCTATGTAGTGAAAATAAAGTAATCTTATTTTTTTGTGCAATTCTAATCAGCTGCAGATGTTTCTCCTCGTGCTGCAGTCAACACAAACACCAAGTCCAGAGGAAACCCTCTAATGGTATTCTGTCTCCTTCCTGTTTTTTTCTTTCCTATCGTGTAAATTGAATCCAGTCATCGCCTCAGGCAGCAAATAAGATAATTTAATCAGTAATTTGTGGGAGATTACTTTGAGGTCAATGTAGTCCTCCCATTCATTTGCATTTAGCTTTGTTCTCCTCTCGTCTTTTCAGATGCACCCACCAAGTGTTTTCTCACCATCACTCTCCTCTTCCCATCTGTCAGACTCTGATGCTCAGTGAAAAATAAAGAATGTTCTCTCTAATTCCCACTATTCACTGATTTCTATTCTAACTTCTCAGACACACTATTATCCACGGATCTTTTTGTTACATTTTTCCAACATGGATTTAACTGCAGAAAAAAGTAATGTATCAAATCTTGTTAAAAGTGTATTTCAATAGCTTTTTTATACAAAAATACTAAGAATCCACAAAGCTTAACTCCTAAAAAGTTGAAGACTTTCCCAAAATTTAACAAATATACATTGTTTTAATTGTCATTAGACATAAACACAAATACATTTATTTTAAGTGTCTCAAAAAACACCATCTTTTATGTTCTGAAAAAATAAATATTAAAACTAAATGACAACAATAATAATCTGTGAATATGGTGACAAAAATCAACAGATAATGTGAGGCCAGAGCTTTATTTAGGGGCATGTTTTATTTCTAGCTACTTAGATTGTTAGAACCTTGTAAACATAAAAACAAACATTGGTTTGAAATGTTTTAGTACAAATTTTAAACACAAATTAAAAAATGTTTTCCTAAATTCATCACTAAATTAAAGCCTGGTTTCTCTTTGCTTTACTTCAGAAATAAAGACTCATGGGAGTTTCAAAGCAATACTTTTCTAACTTCCTGTAGCACCTAGCTAATGCTAATGCTAAGTGGTAGCATACATCAACAGGACATACAAGTTGTTGTTCAGCTTCAGTTGTGTTAGCCATCTACTGTATAGCAATGCTTTAGCTAATTTGTTAGCATTTCTACTTATGAAAACAAAATATTATTTGCTGCTGCTTTTTTTTAATGTTACTGTTGAGTTAAGTTGCAATGCCCTTCAGCCACCACAAGGGGGAGCTGCAGCCAATGGACTTTATCTGTAGACTATTGCATATCCAATTCAACAAGTTAAAAATAAAGCACAGAGTTTAACGCAAATTTATTTTCGGATTGATTTTATCAAAACAAAATTCAAAATTGTTTATATGTTCTTTTTTTCAGACATGTATATTTTTGTGTAAGTTTTTACCTTGACATGTTTTGACTCGCTCCTGCGGTCTTCATCAGAAGTGTCACTGGTGTTGGTGTGACGTGTCGTGGCCAACCCCGCATATTTGACAGATCGGGGTTGGCCACGCCCATCGGGAAGAACAGCTGATAAACGACACATCACACCAACACCAGTGACACTTCTGATGAAGACCGCAGGAGTGAGTCAAAACATGTCAAGGTAAAAACTTACACAAAAATATACATGTCTGAAAAAATGAACATATAAACAATTTTGAAAAAAGAAGACATAATGAACACAGTAAAGTATTTAAAACAAAATTCAGTTGCAAAAAAGAAAAAACATTTTTAAAACCTTGTAAACTGAGGGTCAAATCCAACAACCATGTAAGGAATTCATAATATACTAACATAATATCCTCTTGTTTTATTGGACTGTTATCATGAAGCTACATCTGTATTTTTCATTCCACTGTTTTATTAAATTTGGCTTTTGCATAATGCATGTGAGGATTTATTACTACAGCCTGTATTAGATTTTCAAAGAAGTTATTAGGAGTGAGCTTTACCCTTTAATCAGTAACTCCAGTCTGTGACCTCAACAGCACCCCAACTGTTTCCATAATTAAAGGCTTCATTCACGATTAGCATCGCTTAACAGAAATGTTTCTCTGTTTACTGTAATGTATGAAGTAAGGGGGTTAAAAGAGAAACGATCTCAGTTTAGAGAGTTTATTTCTGTCTGGATTGACGAGCTAACGGCTAGGCACAGCGAGGCCGAGCCTGAACTGATTCTGGATCAGAAATCTCCAAAGTGTAAGAGCGGTTCATGAAATGGGTCTTTTTCAAACCTTTACATCACCATCACTTTTACACTAACCAGCAGACTTGTGATACTTGTGGTGGAAGTGCTAAAGCTAACTGGCTATTTGTGCTAGCAGCTAGCTAATATTTGTATTATATATAAATTATCTTATAATAAAAAAACTGACAGCAAAGTAAAGAATTTCTTTTTTTTTCCAAGCAGCTCTAAATGTTTTAAGATTGGTTAAAGGTCCCATAGGGAGTTTAGTAAACAGTGTAGCTTAAAACATTTATTTTTTTCATGCCTTTTAACAACGTTGTTACATAATATAGCTATAAATATACTGTGGCGATTTAAAAAAAAAAAACAAAAGAAGTCAATAAGGTGGTTCCCTCACAGTTCTCTAAAAACCTCAGCCAATCAGAAGTTTTGGATCAAAAGCAACTATTGGACAATCCGGCTGTCTGTCTCCTGAAGCGCCTCACTTCCTCACTGCTTGGATCCTCCATTAATGCTGCTGGAGCATTTTTCAGCAGAACATCCAGGAAGTGAGAGAAGGACAGAAACAGCCGGCTGTTGACGTTTGAATTTCAGGGGGGAAAAAAATCAGAGTCCCAAAAAGAAAAACACCTTTTCAGCTAGCAGAAAACTAAAAACGTTTGGACGTAGAAAGAGGGAAAACCTGGGGGAACGTTTCAACGGCTGGTGTTTTGCTCTCTATTGTTTCTGTGGCAATGCGCGGTCCCATGTCCGGAGGAGGCGTGGCCTAAGGATTATACCCGACGGGAGGGGTGAGAGCTCTGAGATATGTAACATAGCTAGCGACACCTGTTTGAAGACTTGTCAGTGAACCTTTAATCTTTAAAAAGCAAACCGCTTTTAGGACTAGCTGTTAGCATGTCAGTCTGGTCACTAATTAGTTAAATTTTTTAAATTAAACTGAAATCAATCTCATTTCCATGCATGGTCTCCTAATGTGATGATTAATGATAAACTATAATATTTACAATGTTAGTCTCTAACTTTATTTTATAAATATTTTGTCATTATATTATTTACTATAATTTCCCTGTGTGTTTAGAATCTTTTCATGCTGAATAAGAGATAAATAATCCTTGTAAGCTCTTTTTTTAATAGAATTCAGCCCTAAAGACATAAACTGAGAATCTCTAATTGGCTTCATTGAGCCATCTGAGGTTTCCCTGGATTTTGTTGTGGCAGTCGGACGAGTGAAACACCGCGGAGGTTTGTGCTGGCGCAGCACTGCTGGATGTGAAGAGTCATGATTTAGTCAAGAGTCACCTCCTATCCCAAGGACAAGCTCGTCTTCAAAAGACTGGCTGTTCTCCCACAGGCTGGCGAACTCCACTCCAAATCCCTTTTGCCCAGACTTCTTTCACGAGTTTGCGTTGTTGTTTTGTAGCTGCTGCATCATCTGTTTCTGTTCCTTTGATTGACTGAAAAAGATAAAAGAAATACTAAATTAAAGCCTTGGCATTTGCACCTTTTGGCTGTGAGAGCTGATACAGGAAACGATGGGAAGTTCTTATGTTTTTGATCCTTTATGGATCTGATTGTAGTGGAAAAACACCCTTTGTTGTTACATAACTAAAACATTCCATGCACATTTACACACGCCTGAAACAAGCCTGCTGGGGCTTCACTGTGTGATGATATGGAGTCAGAACAGCGATTTTAGATCCGTGATCTTCAACTGGTGGCTTGTGGGCCAGATGTGGCTCATGAAATCACTCCCTTTGGCTCGTAAAGTGTTCCAACAGGAATCATGGGGGAGTATTATGCAGAAAAGTGTCCTATCTGATGTTTTTTCAAAACAGGACAGTTTGACTATTTGTCATTTTATAATCAATCTAAATTTATTACTATGAATTACATTTATTGCGATCAGAATGGAGTTACCTTATCTGGACTGAGGGTCAGAGAACACCTAGAACATGAGGGAGGAACCTGGACATGAACTGGATGAGAGTTTGACCATATTTGAAGGAGAAGTGGAGGTCTGTGCTGGAGCAGTTTATCTGCGCTGCCCTCTAGTGGATGTACTGACTTACAACCCCGTCAACGTAAAGCACGCACAGGGAGTACGTGGGTAGTGACATCGTTCTACGTGAAGTGAACATAGATGAGCCATAAAAAGATTCTGGACTTTCAAAAACTCTGAAGGAACAAGAAACAAATCCAGCTGTAGAAATACACAGTTATACAACATTTGTACTTTTTTGTGTTCCCAGATTTTGGAGAAGTTCTGTTTTGTGCATACAGTATCCACAATGTTTCATATTAAAACACAAAGTTCCCACCGTTTTACAAAGAAACTCCCTCCCTGCCCCCCTGCTTCTTCACTCCCAGAAGGCCTCTGGGCGATGGAGAAAGGTTGAGGTAAGCAAAAAGGAGGAGAGGATCGGAGCTCTCCAGGGTTTGCACTCAAAAGATCCTCAAAAATCCCATCATCTGTTTTGCCGACGGGCACGGCTCTGCTGCTCGCACATGAAATGACATGAAATGGGCGAGATTTTGACCGAAGATTTATGGCTCCAGAGGCAGCTTAAACACATATCGAAGGTAAAGAAAATTGATGTGACTCTGTCAGCGGGTGATTCAGATTGATGAGTATGAGGAGAAAAAAAGGGCGAAAACTGAACAGGATGCTTACGGAGATCATTTTTACCAGGTGACATTAAATTATCTGGGTTTATTCAAAGCATAATAGCAGCACATTAAAAGAAAACACCATAAAAACACAATAACTTTAGAGAACTCAGTTTGATTTGATGGGAGTCTTATTAGAGCCTCCCAGAGGACGGTGCGTGTCAGATTAAGGAGGATTGTTGCCTCTCTTTCTCACTGCACCGGACTAACCAAAGCCTGCAGAAGCCAGAATACTCTGCTACTTTTAAAATCACACCTGAGAAGGAACCAGCAGGAGTCCCCCTGCTGTCCAACCAGCAGCACATTTCTGGTTTCTGTCACTGGCTGCAGCTGTGGTCTTCCCGCTGACGTGGGGGGAATTGGAAAAGTAGCATCCCCACTCCCTTCTACTGTCACACCAACTCACTTCGCTACATGCATTTTAATTTCTGCTTCAAAAAAGCGGAAATACAAAAGACTGTTTACCAAATTTCCTCACACACTCGAGTAAATCCTGCTCTTCAAAGGGAAGAGGAATTATGGCTCTGACAGCTCACACCAGCAGCTGAACTCCAAGCTGTCGGGACTGCAGAGGAAAGGTAACGCTGTACGCGCTTCTCATTGGAGGAGGATAAAATTACACCTCCACGACTTCTACTTGATGAGGCAACTGTTGAAAAAGAAGTGAATGCATTACAGTAAAGATCCTATAATGAGTTAGAATTAAAGTTGGGTTATTAAAATGATAAGTCCAGGAATCCTTCTGACTCTCCGGCTCCTCCTGGAGGATTCCAAGGTGTTCCCAGGCCTGGTTGTTCCCTAAGGTCTCTTTGGGAAAAAATCTCCAGAGGAGGGCATCCAGGAGGCACCCTGAAACATATTAACTGGTCCTTTCAGTGAGGACAAGCTGCTCTACTCCACCAATGACTCATTCCAGCTGTGAACTATTACCTGAGATGCACAGACTGGGTTTTTTTTTTGTTTGTTTGCTTTAGATTAAATCATTTCTTCTTCTTCTTCCTGCCTCTGTAGCCTATGGAAGAAATATAGTATCATCAGAATTCAACAATTTTTAGACATTGAATTTATAATGCTGAATTTTTATCATGTTCAATTATATGTATGAATTTTTCTTACTCCAAATTTTCCTGCAAAAAGATTCACCTGCAAAAATTCACCATCGAATATTCACCATCAAATATTCAACTGCAAAAGTGATGAACTTAAATGACCCAAGTAGGACTAGGCGTTCTGTAATAGATCTCTATTTAGGAGAAAAACTTAATCACTTCACATTTAAACAGCTCTGTTTAGGAGATGTGCCGCTGGCTAACGGTGTCATGTGATCAAACGAGCGTAATTTGATTGGCTGAGAGCCGCTCAATTCGATCTAGTGCTGATTGCTCTGGCTTGGGTCATTTAAGTTCATCACTTTTCATCACTTTTGGCAGGTGAATTTTTGCAGGTGAATCTTTTGGCAGGTGAATCTTTTGCAGGTGAATTTTTTGCAGGTAAATCTTTTGCAGGTGAATTTTTGCAGGTGAATCTTTTGGCAGGTGAATTTTTGCAGGTGAATTTTTGCAGGTGAATTTTTGGCAGGTGAATTTTTGCAGGTGAATTTTTGCAGGTGAATTTTTTGCAGGTGAATTTTTGCAGGTGAATCTTTTGGCAGGTGAATTTTTGCAGGTGAATTTTTGGCAGGTGAATTTTTTGCAGGTGAATTTTTGCAGGTGAATTTTGCAGGTGAATTTTTTGCAGGTGAATTTTTGGCAGGTGAATTTTTTGCAGGTGAATTTTTTGCAGGTGAATTTTTGCAGGTGAATTTTTTACAGATGAATATTTTTGCAGGAAAATTTGGAGTAAGAAAAATTCATACATATAACTGAACATGATAAAAATTCAGTGTTATAAATTCAATGTCTAAAAATTGTTGTATTCTGATGATACTATATTTTTTCCATAGTAGCCTCACGTTTATTCCTCCTCTACACGAGGCCCTAATAAAGGTTCACACTATTCAAGATTCCTGTTTATTTGTCAATGGACAAGTAACATTTCCGTTGCACTAGCTTAAAAGCAGCTCTCATATCAGAGGTAGTAAGAACACACACACACACAGCCAGTCAACATATTCTGTGAACATAAGGTAAATATACACAGAGAGTATTTATTGCTATTGCCTTCAGAAAATGTTGGAACACATTTTCCTTTGTTTTTGACAAAATAACTAGTTATTTTATTTAAAAAAGTTCAAGTTGTTTTTATTTCAGTTTCCTGATTTAAATTCCCTGATTGGCTCCTGTCTGTGATCCGTCAGTCACTGTGATCTCTGTTTTACCAGCTTGTTTTCCTTCTTTTAGTTTGGATCTGGATATTTTGGGATTTTTCTCCCCTGCTGTTCCTTTGTTTGTCTGTTTCATTTAAATTATGAGCCTCCATTTGGGCTCTTCTCCAGTGATTATGACAAGATGTCTGTATGTTGAAAAACGACGTTTTAGTGATAACAGGACAGTTTTAGGGGGTATGAAGATGGACAAATAGCATTCGGATGCAGCAGCAACAGGACTTGTGTTTTTCTATCAATCTGTCACTGGCGAGGGATGATTTTCCACCACCAGATGTAATGATCAAACTGTCACCTACCAACTTCTACGAGGAGCTGTCCTTCAGGGAGCTGGAGCAGGTGGTGGATGTCCTCAAAATGACAGTCGACGTGACGCAAAGAGAGGCTGCTGTTTTACTAGTAGGGAGGAAATCAGGAAAACCAGCCAAGTCATCATCATGTTTAACGTTGTCTCATTTGTCCTCAGGGTGCTCACACGTCTCTTTCTCTGTGATCACCATCAAATGGTCTCAATCAAGAAGCATTTGCAGCTCAGAGGTGATCAAAATCAACCTGCATGTTGCAGAAATGAAGAAAAATTACTGAAATATAAAACATCTGGAAAATATAAACCAGGTTTGAGTCTTTTCTTAGTAAATAGAAGTATGTGGGGAACAGATATCATTATAGGATCACTTTTTATACCCAGCTAAAGGAATAAACTGGTCCAAAGCAGCCTGGTAGGGGTTTTCAAGGCCCAGGCAGCTCAGAGGACCTGCTGTGGGGTTCTGAGCCCAGTTCTTTGGAAGAAAATCACTCATTATTAATAATTCACATCCAGCACAATTTTATTATCAGAGGAGGTGCTTCGCCCTCTCATTGGGCGAGAACTTAAACCCTCAGTCTTTGTTTTGGATCTCAAATCAGGGACAGAAAATGCCGTCAGGAGAGAAAGAAGGAGAGAAAAACCTTCAGCAGGTTTTCTTCAGCCTATTAAAAAGTCTTTCACTGCAAATTCAGCATATTTTTATGCTGTGGGTGGAAAAAAATAGAAAAATGATCGATTTATCAGAGTTAATGTCTTACACAAGCACTAATTTCAGGATTATAAAATGTTTTATTGTCTCTAAATAACAATACTTTTGTTTTATTTGCTGTGGTGATGACAGCATGAATTATCTGGAGAACATTTCTGACAGAGAGAGAAATAGCTTTCTCTCTCATGCAGTCTTCAGTGTGCCTGAGATTAAATATGACAGTTTAGAGAGCTCTTTGTATTTTCACAATTTCCAAATTTGGCACTTTTTTGTTGGGAAAGCTGATCAAATAGGAAATTAGGTTCCTAAAATACCACATGTGAGACTTTGACTAAAGCAAATTTGTCTTGTGGTATGTTCAAAAACACATAAACGACAGCAACATGTTTAAAGAAGTGTCTAAAAGGGAATATTCTGTGATTCTTTCCTTCATTTGTCCTATTTTGAATTCTCTGCGTGTCTACAACTCTAGACCCAAATTCACCAAAGGATAGCATGTCTGCTGCAGGTATAATTCATGGTTTTGCACCTTTGCACGTATGGATTCTCAAACATGGCCGTCTTCTTAAAAATTCTGACTTTTGTCAATGATCTTGTTGATCTTTTTGACTTGGAACTATGTTTGTTCTATTGTTTGTCGCTTGCGGCCTGTGATTCATCACTGCCTTTATCTGAGAGTAAAGCCTTGCTGTCGTTATAAAGACTCACCTGATATCACTGCAGCATCATGACTGGAATATTTAATCCAAGTGGACCTCATAAGGTCAGTAGAAACTCCTCAAGTCCTCTTAAGTCTTTTCACAGAAATACCTGTCTCAGCTTGTTTTTTAACTTTCTGTTTTACTAGAAGTGCCTTTAGAGCTGACATCTATCTGAGGAATATTATCACCTGCACTGGCGAACAAAAACAATGTTATCCTGTCAAAAAGAAAAAGTTGTGCTTTTCATATTGCTTTGAGTTTGAGACCATATTCCAGATCATATTTTTCTCAATTTGCTGCAGAGAAATTTTTAATTTTTCTATAGGGATGTTTTCAGTGCAGTTTTCCTACTAACAAATGAAACATCTGAAATCTGAGCTGAAGGGGTTTAGATGTGAAGAAGTTTGGGATATAATTTCTTTTTCTGCCCTAGTGTTGCAGTTCTATCCAGCTAACATTAAAATGTTTTCTTTTCCTTGCATCGGTGAGAGATAGGAAATATGATATGTTGACCAAAAGTAAATGTGACTGAAAGTGAATTAGGTTGAGCGAATAGACTGGAAATCACATTACGAGCAGACAGAGCTGTTACCAAATCTCCTCAAAGAATAAATGTTGGAGTTTCAGAAGTCTTAGATTCTGTGTGCTTTACTAACTCAGGACTGGAAAATGAACAGAAGAATTATAATTTAAAAATTCTTCCAGAAATTTAAGAAGGTATCCAGAAATCGTCTGTATGATTTCTGAGTTGCTAAAATAGCAGAGAAAACATTACACTGTAAAACTTTTCGGTTGCATGACAAATGGGAAGACACGTGGGAGTTTTGTTAAATACAATTATTTATTTTAAATCTAAATGTCCAGTCCCTGGAGTTGCTCTCAGTCAGGCCCTCTCCTGTTATCTTATCTGGTGACTCTGGGGTCTGTCACCCTCTTGTGGCAATGAGGTGAAACTACAACAAAACTTAATCACAGTGCTTTAAACACCTGGTAAAATAAATAGTAAATTAAAGAACACCATCTCTAACGTGAAACCATCATTCAACCATACTTTGGATATGTTAAAATACTGTAATTTTTAAAGAAGGTCATTATAAATCAAGGCAGAAATGTTTGGAAACAGCTAGCTATTATGAAGAGAGATGTATTCAGCAGGAATGGTACAAAGCAGTGAACCATCTTGTGACTTCTTGGTCTTTGGTTTCTGTTGACACACACCCGCCCTCTTGTGGCAGTTTTGTGACATTACAACAAGCATTATTTACAGTCCTTTTAGCTGAAAAAACCTTGGTATCTGTCACCCTCTTGTGGCAATAAGGTGCAACTACAACAAGCATTATTCACAGTGCTTTAAAAACCCAGAAAAATAAACAGTAACCTTTATTCAACCATTATTTAACCATAGGATATGTTAAAATTCTGTAATTTCTAAAGAAGCTCATTATAAATCAAGGCAATATTGTTTGAAAACAGCTAGCTAATGAAGTGAAGTGTATTCAGCAGGATGGTAAACACGTCGGTTCGCCGGGCTGCACATATTATTTGTGTGGAACGGGGATACAGCGCTATTTCTGCATCCTTGAATCAAATTATTGGTGGGGACAAATCAGTGATAGCTGGGTATTGGTGGGGACACGTCACCTCCGTCCATGTCAAATCTACGCCCATGCGCACAAACCAACTCCAAAGCCACTACCAGTAAGTAGGTCCGCGTTAAACATCAGCGCCAGGTTCTCATCTGAGTATCTCAATGAAAAAAAATTTGACCTCTCATTTCTCCCTCTCTCTTTCTCTCATGGTCTCATAATGAATGTTAATATTATCATCGGTGTTCCACTGAATGCACAGAGCTGCACCTGGTCACGCCCCCTCACCTGCCGCTCGGTGAGCTGATGATCAGACAGAAAACACCTGTCGGACCGTCAGAGGTGAATAGAAGTCTAATCCCGTCAGTTCTGGGGAGTATGGGGACAGGGTTTGTGATTCAACAGGTGTCATAAATTACTTTTTGATAGATTACAACCTCTTATATCTCGTATTGTGTGAGACGCTCTTTTCTACCACAGTTTTATCAAGTTGATTTTAGCTTTACAATATTAAGAGACAATGAATGAAATTGTAAAAAAAATATTTCCTTACTGTATTTACAGATTTAACAGGCTGCTTGAGTTTTTCTCTGTTAAAAACATAAAAAGGTTTTTACAGTAATGGTGTGTGTGTGTGTGTGTGTGTGTGTGTGTGTGTGTGTGTGTGTGTGTGTGTGTGTGTGTGTGTGTGTGAAAGAGGGAGGGGGGACGTCAGACGTAAATCTGGTCAAATAAAATGATGTTTTGAGAGGAATTGGGTTAAAGCTGCATGAAGGGAAATGCCAACCTTTCTGCCTTTTTGAGGTTATTTGTAGCTGATGCGCTCAGGTCGAGCATGTGGAGGTTTTTGACCTGAACTCTGTGCAGAAACGTCTCTCTGCTTTGCTTTAGTTAAAAGTCCCTGACTGAAGGCTTCTCCCCAGACGCCCTGCAGGGAAGTCAGTGTGAGTTCTTAAACACAGTAAAGATTAGAATTTTTCTGAATATAAAATAAGTTTTTGTCACCCAGTCTTTATAATTCCTGCTCTTATCATCCCTACATCAGAGCATCAGAAAGAAAATCTATTTATTTATTCTTTCTTTTCTTTTAATATGTGTCACCTAAAAATAGCAGTGTCAAAAATGTCATCATAAAGCTCATCTGGGGAGTTAATATTGAAAATAATTGGTTGAGTTGATGTGTCGTTTGGATCTCTAAAAGCCTAAAGTCACTGGATCTGTTAGCCTACAGGCTGCACTTTATTTTGAAGTCATTCATAAAGTCCGGCCTCTTAACTGGGCTTATTGATATCATTTCCAGTTTGCTTTGTTTGTTTTTTCAGCTGTTAAACAAAAGATATTTTAAAAATGAGTTCAGAGAAATGGGATGTTTTTTCCGACAGTGAATGAATGTAAAATAAAAAAGAGGAAATCTGAGGGGATCATGCCCCCTCATGCACCTGCAACCCACTCCTCTCCCTCCCTCCTTCCTCATCCTCTTTGATTCAGTGCAACATAAAGCAGCTTCATCCTTTTCCACCAGTGGCTCCTTTTAAACCAGTGAAATCAAAGGAATTCGTTCTCATCTTTTCATCCTGCTGATGTTTAACCGACAGCTCCGCTGACAGCTTCCTCATCATCGTCGCAGCTGTTTCTATGGTTACAGGTTTGTTTGTTTTTACGACTGGGTCAATCATTCCCTAAACAAACCTACCTGTCGTTTATCCAGTGAGGCTTTTACCTTGGAGCTGCACCAAGGTGAACTCTGCAGAAACTTTAGACTCCTTTTTTTTTCTGTGAACATTCCTAAGAGTGTGGAGATAAAAAGATGTCTCACTGAGGACACGTGAGCCAAATATTGTTACAGAACAAACACATCACATCTTTTATGTCTGGATATCAAGTCTGCCTAAGGCCTGAATCGCACTAGGATGTGGAACAAAAGAACCCATAGAAGGAGGTGGTCTCGGTTCCAAGTGAACTCCAGACCACATGGGCTGCAACTTTGAGTCAAACTCCCTCCTATAGCCAGGTTTGCATTGAATTCTGGGATGTGGGAGGTACACAAACATCAGTAGCTTCCATGTAGCTCCTAGTCATCAACAGAGTCTCACCAGGTTTGTAAAGACGCATTATGTTTCATTTAATGTTTTTCCTGTGTGAAAGGAAGCCAAACCATAAGAAAAAGCTACAAATGAACAACTTTAATAAATGATTCAGACCAGAGGAGCCAAACTACAGGTGTGAGAACAGCCTTAAATGTCAGCTGGAGTCTTTACATGTGGAGTTTGCTGTTCTCTGACTTTCCAAGCGATGCTGTTTGTCTCTCAGTGTCGGCCTTGTGACTGATGGGCGGCCAGTCCAGGACACAACCCTCCTTTTTGTCTTTTGACTGCACCTCCCCTCCACAGCGAGCCTGAACAGGACAGAGCAGATTCTGAAAGGGAGTCATTGAGTGAGAATTTCTGAAGTCGAGTGATGTAACATCAAGTAAAAGGGAGGTAATGAAAGAAATGTTTTCAACTTTGTTTTCAGCTAAATAGATTACTACAGGATCAAGTTTTATTCACACACAGTCTGTTGGGATAATTGCACTGCGAAGGCGTTTCATCTAAAATAATAAAACAAGAATCATTCATGAAACATCTGCTACCCTGACATCATCAGCTGCTCTGTGGCACAACTTTAAAATCAACATTTTCTTCTGTTTTTGCTCATTTGTCATATGTAGTTTTTATTTATAATATAAATTTCAGTAAAAGGAAAATATCTATCCAAACCGGCTGTGAAAAGTAATTGCAACAACCCTTGCAGTCTCACCACTTTATAACATTCCTGGCAGCAGGACACACACTTTCCAGAAAGGTCCACGGAAAATTATTCCAGGAGCGTTTGGGATCATCACGATGTTTCTGTTGATGAATGTGATGCAGGCTGTCGGATCAGGAGAGGTTTTGGACTTGGAACTCTGTTGTGGATGACATTTTTTATGTTGAATCATGCGGGCCCAGCACCACTAGGGGGCGTATGGGAGCATCACCCCCCTAAGTAAACTATTCAACTATTTCTAACATTTTTATTTACATTTTTAGCCGTAAAAAAATGAAAAATAGGATAATTTTAATTAACAAATGCACTCATTTCACCTGAACAGCCACTGATTGGTTCTACGTTTTTAATGTCTTCAGGTACGCTTGTTAAAGTTGGAGTTTTAGCAGCTAGCTAGCATGTTGTACGTTTGACTGTGAGAAGATGAAACCTTTACTGGATTTAATAAAAACAGAGATGAAAGAGTCGGAGTTCCTCACTGGTTTTCTGGAAGTAGGTGTGCTGTCCATGGTGCTGAAACACGGTGTTGTCAGCTTCTCTCTCCCTACACCGGTGTTCTGATAGCCGCCATGTGGTTCGTACTGCATTCAAACTTGCTTTGACATTTGGGGCCTCCACAGATGTGTGTGAAAACTACTTTTCTAGACTGAGGAAAGTGTATTCTGAACAAAGATGCACAATAAGCGCAAAGCAAACCTGATAAAGCTGATTTTTAAAAAGGACCTAACAGATTTAAAGTGAAGTGGAAAGATTTCCTTCTGAGGAGACTGAACTCATCAGCCATGAGAAAACAGCAGCTCTACTGAATTAAGATTTATCATATATAAATATATAGGTTGATTGATTGCATATTTTTTTAGCAGAATTTTAGTTTGATGTGAGTTGAAATGGCTAAGTTAAGAGTAATAACTGTTGAAGTACTGGTTCTTGGGTCATTTGGTACTGGGCTGTGTAGCCTCACCAAATAGGCTACATCCTCTGACCTTTGACCTCTGTTGACCATCACAACAATAATCCATCTTTTTCCCAATAACTTGGAATACAATCACTCTTGGATTATGTTTAACCTGAATCAAGATCCCTACAGGTGTCCTACTGTCCACTTTCAAGTGTCCATCTCCCAGATGACCTTAACTGGACACTAGCTGGTCTAATAAAACACTCTCTGTAAAGAAGTCTCTTCTTTAAAACCACAGACTGGTGTTCCAGCTGTAATCTCTTGTTTACAGAACATTCTCTTGTAGTGTTTCTGCTCAGGGTCACCCACACACTCACACTCAAAGTGTTATAATGCTTCTCTGCTATTTTCATGCATTTTCTACATTATAATGTGAGTCTTAACGGGCGGAAGTCATGTGACTTGGTAACTCCCCACCAGTCCCTTGTCCAATCAGAACGATTCACAACTTCGCTAACTCAGTTCTGATTAGTACACTTAACATCTTCTGATTGGTTAAATTTAAGATAACTCGTCTCAAAACTAATACTCAGTTCCGGTACGAGTTAGTCTTGTCTTGCTGGTCTTGTCTTGTCTTGACAGTCTTGTCAAGTCTTCATACAGTCTCAGTCTTGGTCTGAGCTACAGCCTGAAGCAGTCGGAGCTACTATGCTGCTATCTTAGCTGAACCTTCATCAGCTTTGAACAAGGCCTCTCAGCCTCTCCCTCAGCACGGGAGAGATCAGAAATGAATTCAGCATGCCTGCTGAAATGCCTCCCTTGCTGACCGGGACGTATCCACGGACTGTCCGGCGAGGTCCTCGGCGGCCACGCCTTCCAGGACCACCACTCCGAGTCTGGGGACTCCAGCCTCAGCTCGTGGAGAACCAACGCCTGCCAGATCTAGGAGCGTCCACCTTTCAGTGAGCGAACACCACTTTCTGATCGAGAGGTTTGCTTTGATAAAGCTTCATTCTTCCAAACTAAATTAAGCCAAAACTAAATCCCATAACAAACTCAGATTAGCCTAAA
This sequence comes from Callopanchax toddi, assembly GCA_006937965.1. Classification (NCBI taxonomy): domain Eukaryota; kingdom Metazoa; phylum Chordata; class Actinopteri; order Cyprinodontiformes; family Nothobranchiidae; genus Callopanchax; species Callopanchax toddi. Next base: position 686,404 of record SSNR01000107.1, on the reverse strand, counting down.
TTGACTCTTAAAGTCCCAACTAGGTTAACTAAATTAACTAACTTCCCTAGTCATTAAAACATATGCTACGGTCCGTTAAAACTCACAATTAAACTATCTTTAACATCCTCAACATGTTTAAGAATATTAATTGTGTTTACATCAAACTTTCAAACTGTCTTATCTGTCTGTGTTCTTAGGTTTTTCAAATTAAATGGTTGTTCAATCTTTATCTGCCTCAGCTTCACGTTATTAATAAGGTATTTCAATTCACTGTACTCTTTCAAAGAACCTAGATAATTCCTGTAAACACTAAATATAAGTGATAGTTTTGGAGATATTTTCTCCATATAAAACTTCCAAAACTTATTAGTGAATTTACAGAGGGTGTAGTTAAAATAACTAAATAGTTATTTTCAAAACGCTACAGCTGTCAGATCGTGTCTGAAACATCCAGTCCAGACACCGGTGCCTTACATGAAGCCTGTGATCACAGCCCACTTCTGTACATTTCTCTCTTTTTTCCCCTTAATCAATTTGAATACAGCATTTTAATTTACTCCTGAGAGTACTACTACTAGTACTTACTACTGAGACCAAAACAAAAAATTTTTGGTTAAATAAATGAGAAAGAACAAAACTGGAGAAACAGCTGTAATTTACCAAAATAGAATAATTACATATGTAAAATTATTAAAAGTAAATAAACCAGGCAAATGCAGCTGATTTCTTTTATTTACATCATAATTAAAGATAAACAAGAGATTTATGGACAGTTTAACAGACAGTCTGGATCTGTCTCTGAGAGACACCATCAGTCTTTTTGTGTCTTAGTTATTTCTGATTTTACCATTGATAAACATGACAGTTCATATTTGTAGCATTAATAATGGTTGCTTTATATTTATATTTTGCCAGATGCCAGTTAAAGTGTTTCTCCAGACTACTTGTTCTGCAGGGAACTCTGCATCAACTGTTTTTCTTTTGTGTTTTATTCATTTGTTTTCATGGGTTGACATTAAGATTTACTGAACAAAACAAGCCCTACACATTAGATGAAAGTCAACTTGACAACATTAGTATGCAAAAAAAAGGTTTATTGATTTAGTTGCATCTTTCCAGTGTAAATTGATATAAAATATGCAATAAATGAGGGATTATAAAGGAGCAAATAGGATTAAAGTGGGCCCTTATAGTTTCTGTGCAGGAGGATAAAGTCGGTCGCCCATGACAACCAACAGTTTGTTTCCAGTCAACTGCTACTCCTCCAACTCTGCATCCTTAGTCATAAAAAAGATCTGGTGCAGCGGTCAAATCACTGTGACATGAGTAGAAACCAAACAGATAAATCCTCTTAGGTCTTGATGTTACAACTTATTAAATGTCATTATTCAGAAAAGGACATGTTTCATCATCCTTCAAACCTGGACTCAATGCTCAACAGCTATTGGCTCCTTGAAGGAAACACATTAAAGTGGTAAAAGACAATGAGAAGGTAGATATATGTAGGTAGCTGTGTGCTCAACTTGTACAATGACTAGGAAGTAAACAGAGAGGGTCAAGCTGGGATGTGGATGATGTTTGTATCCATCCATCCATTTTCCTAACCGCTTTATCCAGCGAGGGTTGCAGGGAGCTGTCTCCAGCAAAGACGAGGCGTCTAACCTGACATGTTTTTGGTCATGGAAGGACGAACCACAGGGAGAACATGCAAACGCTTTGCAGAGCAGACTTTAACATGCAATGTGAGGTAACGGTGCAGCCCCAGATTGTTTGTGTATATAAAGTATAGCCTTTAAAGCTTTTTGTGGGGTATACCCACATGTTTAGCTGTGCTGCTCATTCCATGGATGCATGATTCTTACAAGTTATACCTCATAGAAACGGCAACTAATCAGGCTTGTTATTGACTTACAACCTGACTGATGTTTGTTTCTGTGTTTAGATGGAGTTGGCCCTCTGGTTACATCCATTCAGAGTCAGGTCAAAGTCAACATGACTAAATGTTGCCCACCCTTGATTTAGAATGTTTTTTAACTTTATTTATTCAACTGAATTGTCTCTGAGCAGTACTTTAAATAAAGGCCAGACCCTTTTTCAGTGGGTTGAGTGAATCCAGTTTCTCTCTCTCGCCTCACACAATAACAGTTTCAACGAGTTATTTAGGAAAGCTGGAGGAGTGGTGTGATTGCTCCAAAGACTCACTCCTTTGTCTTTATTTCATCATTTATTTCACACGCTGGTTGTGAGTGGGTTCTCCTACATGCCCTCCTCTGTGAAAACAGACGACGGAGCTACAGCCTGCAGGTTACATTTAATCAGATCTGTTGTGACGTACTGAAGTCACAATGCTCCAAAAGGTTAATTATGTCACGCTGCACCTCCTAATGTGTGTGTGTTTGTCGTACAGAGTTTCAAAACGCTGGATGCATGAACACTTTCTAGTGTCAGCTGTATAAAACTGGAGCCTCTGAGAATAGCCGTGCATGACGGATCACGAGGATTCTCTCTGTGTTTCCTCATCGCTATGCAGAATCGTGTTGCCTGTAGTGTGTCAGCACTTTCCTCTTGGAATAAACCACCTCGTATTATACAAAACGAAACAAAAATAGAGACTTCTCCTACCAGAGCTGCTCATCTGAAGAGGCTGTTTGGTTTTCACACATAACTGTTATTTAAAGTTGTTTTATGTCTTAATGTTTGAGTCAAATAAAGCACTTTTAGGAACCAAATGTATTCAGTCCAGAGACAAGCAAAAGTAGATGAAACTACTATTTAGTAAAAAGTCTCACTGAGCTCTGACTGTTGTCAACCGACCGAATAGGGACATAAATTTGCAAGGAAATATGCAAAATTGTGGATTTGTTTTTATGACACTTTTACAAAATCTGATGTGACATTCATGCAAAGGTTGTGCAGTGTGTTTGTTCAAATTTAATCAGAAAATGCCTGCAACTTTTCCCCATTTTTATCCCAATTCCTTCCAACCTGTCACAACTTAGTTCATTTCTCTCCAATCCCTCTTCAAGTTGTTTATGACTTATAGAAACTAAAGTGAGAAAGCTCCAAACACCTGTGATAAATGCAACTTTTTTAGAGAAAATCTATCTTGCAAATTGTTCAAACATATTCAAAATGCAAGGCTCTGTAACCCTCACAAAGACTCAAGATATTTTTGGAAACTCCCTTGTGAATGCTGTTTGTAATTTGCCATCAATAGCGTTCAAACCAAGGTACGATTTGTTCATGATGGATACAAGATTTTGAAAACACTTTATAGTTTTAGAACAAAATTAGTTCCAATGTGTTTCGGGTCCTTCAAAAAGCCAAATCATAAGCAGGGATGGGAATCGAATTTCAGCATCGTCAGAAAAACTGGCGTTATAAATTCACAGGGAGGTGACTGAACATAAGAGGAGCAGCAAAAATAAGAGACGGGACAAAACCAAGCTAAAGGAATTAAAGACAAAACTCTCAATACACCGTCAACAATCCCATCCATAAAAGATGCACGAGCAGCCGTTTCATGTCATTATTAAACGGACTCTAAAAAGACAAAACTGCTTTCTTTCCTTTATTCTGTTTAACAGATTAATGTGTTTCCATAAGTCAATACCGATCAGTAACTTTCTAGTCCCTAATTGGGGCAAAATTTACACATTTCTAATAAAATGGCCAGCAGAAGAGACTGTATTAAAACCCTTTAATGTCAGTTTTTATGATTATTAAAGCGTCATAATCATAATAAATGTTTAGATGTCTGTATTCAGTTAAATGTATTCACAAAGCCTCTGTTTTCCTCATTAACCCTTTCATGTAAGCTATTTTCTTGTGCATGTTTGGGTGTAAATAATATATATTTGCATATAAGCCACAATGATATAGTTAATGTATTCAGTAAATATCTATTTTAGAGTCAAATAGCATGTTCTCCTCCTGAGTGGACATGTACGTTTTTTAAAACATGTGTTTAAATGGTACTTTTGACTGACTGAGTTTATTACTATTCATGAAAGGACTAATAATAATAATTAGTTACCGGACAGGAAGGTGGCTCTAATTTGAGAAACCAGCATACATGAAACCTTGGGTTGAAGGTTTGTGTAGTGGTTGATCCCCCAGCAGGTGTCTGAGAGCAGCGAGCCCCTGTGGAGTTTCAGATGGAGCTGTCCAGATAACACACACACACACACTGTACCGAGGAGCTAAGCCTTCACACACTTCTCCCTGATCGCTCACTGGTGATGTTCTGCAGCATGGAACAGTGAGCTTTACTTTCCTCAGCGTCCCCTCTATTCGTTATCCTACAGTAAAACCTGCTGCTGCTGCACCAGGACCTGGGGCACTGTCTGATTCTTCCACTAACCCGGAGAGAGTAGATGCAGGAAGCCTGTCACAGCCGAGCCTCTCAGATCATTTATTATTGATTCGGCAGACATGAGGTAGGAGAGGCAAAAGTTTAAAAAGAGTGAGAAAAAGTCAATCACAAGAACTACGCAGCAAAATATCTGTGTGAGTTTTAAAGGGGAAGGTTTAGAAAAAGCCAGGGGAACGGTGAGGTCACAACATGAGGTCAGGTTTGGACATGAGGTCGTGTCGAGCAGGTGGCCCAGAGCTTCCCTGTGTAACAACACACTCCCTGCATCCTGCAGGCTGTTGTGCCACAGGCTGAAACATCTCCATGTCCTCGCTGACCGACAGTGACCCCAGGTTTCTGTCATTCAGGACTCACACGGCCTCTAAGGAGGGAAGTGGCTTTCTGTGGTGACATTTTGGGATGTGTTCTGGTGATTATTTAAATGACAGACAAGTGGAGACCAGCGTGTGTGAATCTAGCTGCTACCAGAGTCTCGACCTCCTGCGGTGTAAGGCTGATCTCCTCTTCTTATCAGGGGGTCGTAAAACAGATGTCTTCGTCTTTTATCGGGGGCCACTACCTGCTCCCTCCACTTCACCCTCTGGGGGTAGATAGTAAAAGAGATAGCTTTGACCCGACCTGGTTGTGTGTGTGTGTGTGTGTGTGTGTGTGTGTGTGTGTGTGTGTGTGTGTGTGTGTGTGTGTGTGTGTGTGTGTGTGTGTGTGTGTGTGTGTGTGTGTGTGTGTATGACCCAGAGTTTAAAGGGGTTTTGAAGTTTTATGGGGGAGGGAGAGGGGTATAAAGGCAGGTGGAGTGCGTCAGAAGACACGGATGAAATCAATCCTCCTCATTGCAATGAGTCATAAAGCTTTTTTAAATTACTTAAGACTGAACTCTCAACGTTTTTATAAGACATTTCTATAACAAAGTCAACATTTTGTTAAAAACTGGTAAAAATATTGATACCATTTATGCCTGTTTCTGAACGCTGTCTTTAAAAATGAACGTAAACGCCACATCTCTCCTTCGCCGATAAGTTCATTCAACTCAGAAGTTTTGGGGAAACTGATTACGTTGAATATTTTAAGTAAAAGTTAAATTAAAACACTTTCTTCATTAAATTCAATGAAACCAGTGTTCGTACAGAAGCCCTAAAAGGCAAAGAAAATAATATTTTATGGTTTTCAAAATCACATAATTTCTTTTTTACTTCTGACTTTAAGACATAACCAAATGAAAAAAGTTATTTGAGGACAAGAGCTTTTTTTTCTCTCTTATGAAAGACGCATGCTTTTTTAATTGAGCCTTGAAATACAAATAAAAAAGTAACCCTGAGAGCAAAATAAAATCTAATGCTATAAAAAAGGTTGCATTTCCTTTTTGTCTTGTAGTGCCAGTTAAGGCCACCCGGGGGCGATAGTTTTTTTTATTCCTCTCTCCTGAAGAACAAGCATTTATTTGAAAACTCTAATGCCAAAAGTATTTGTTTGGTAGTACTTATTCTGAGTACAGAGGGGAGACATTAAAATTTCTGCAGTGGTATGAAATTCATTCATTTAAAGAACAAAAGAGCGCCATCTACTGGCAAAAGGATACTTCAAATAGATGTGAAAAAGTATGGATCGTTTGTCATTTGTTTTTAGAAGTAAAAAAAATGTAATTTAAAAAAAACTGCATGAGTTGTCTTAAAATTTATGAAGATAATTTTAAGAAAAGATATTTGTGTCCGTCTATTCGGGGTTTTTAATATCAGCAAAGAGCCAGAGGTACATTTCGCCCTCTTGTGGCCAAAGTGTCTTACTACAACAACCACTCTAGCTTAAGCATCTTAAAAAACAATTAATTTTTGCCTTTAAGGCAAAAAAAATCAAGTGATAGAAAACAAAAACAGAAGAAACTAAAAAATTGCTTGACTTTAAAGGTGTTTTGTCTTTTACAGAATGCATCTTTTAAAAAATGTTTATACATTTCATATTTAACAGAATCCATTTTTATAAAGGAGACCTTTATATATGAAGCTTTTCATACGGGATGTAAAGTTTTGTGGCATTTAATTAAAGTTGCCACTAGATTTTTACATAAAAGTATCAAAGTATAATTTCATTTTATGAATTGAGATACTTAAATCTACCTGTGAGTGGTATTACGTAGGGAAGTGAACATCAGTGGATGGAGGTTGGGTGCTTTCAATCATTTTAATTACATTAAAACACAAATAGCCCTGTTTAATTTATAAGAAACAACTCAGCAATCTCTGACCTTCACTGTAAACGCAAGCAGGAGATCAATGTGGCCTGAAAATTAAAATGTTATTGAGTTCATCAGGTTACAATGAGTCTCAAAACCGATTCTCAGTTCATGGAGAGAAACAGGAAGTTCATGATCTGAGCTGAGGAGTGGTCATATGATCACTCTGAAAATAAAAAGGACCAAGAGGTAACTCTGAAGCATGAGAAACGTTTTGGTTAAATCTGCAAATGACAGGCGTTTTTGACTCAACCTTCAAGGAAATAAAGGGGCAGTAAATGTTCCTGGTACTGCTGCAGTCCTAAAGTTATAAATCACTGAGATCATCATGAGATAGAAACATCCACACACAGGCTAAAACACCATCAGCTGCCTGATGTGTTTCAGTGAACGTTTAAATGCTGTGAACAAGCCAAACACCTGACCTACATCCTGGAGAGGGTTCTTTCTGTGTGAGGCTGTCAGAATGTTTTCAGGCAGCGCTCCTGATGCACAAGGTTGAGCTATTCCCAACAACAAGCTATTTATAGAAGCTTTTCAAAAACAAATGCTGCTTTTGAAAGAACACTATTTAGAAAACCTTCCTGTAGCCCTCTATCCAAACCATCCATAACATCAAAGTAATAAATGGAAACTGACTTTAAATCTGCCAAATGAAATCTATTATGATATCAAATTTAACCACATAATTAATGGTTATAAATCTGTTACACATGATGGCTTCTGCATGAAATAAAAGATGAAGATGCATCTGAGAAAAGGGAAAAGTAACAGGGAGCATGCTGCAGGAAGGGCTGGGTAATGGGCGAGGTGAGCGTTAGAACATCTTTTTTTATTAATCTTTAGCACCTCCTAGTGGTCACAGGAAAAACTGCAAACTGCAGCAAAGCAAAGAGTTACTAAGAACTGGAAAATAAAATCCAGAGAAGGAGATTGTTGATCTGAGGTTATTCAGAAGTTATCTAAGATTTCTTGAACCATTTCAGAAATGTTGCTCGTGTGTTATACGATAAGGTACAATAAATGAGTCTTAAGCAATCTGCAAATATCAGATTTTTGTTTCAGAAGCTAACACCTTTAAAGGAAACATCCTCTTTATGGTATGACTAAACTAAAGGAGGATGTGAAGTCAGAGGGTCGACCAGCTCCTTCTTATTGTTTACTTCTTTACTCGCTAGCACACTAAAATAAAGACAGAAGAAGGAAGGAAACTTCATTTCCTGTACAGCCAAGGTTGATAAGACAAAAACACGCCTTCTGCATCAGTGCTGCCCTAAGCACGCTTTATCTTCCTCCTCCTGGAAAATCTCCCCCTGTTTAAGTTCCTGGTTATTCTGCCTACTGGATCTGGATCTTAATCCTGCAGCAGAGAACCACCTTCACCCAGGATGGGCTCCAGACCCCCCGGCCTGCTGCTGCTGCTCCTCACCAGCCTCCTGCTCTTCTGTAAGGACCCCCTGCTGTGCTCCTTTATGGATAAAGGATGTGGCATCACTTAAACCTGATCTGTTATCTTGACCTTTCTCTTTTATTTCCCCAACACAGGGCAATGTGCAAGAGGAGAGTCTTGTGAGTATATCTCAACTTCTAAGGGTTTTCCTAGAAATTTGGCATTTTGTTCATATTTATGGATCAAACATGAAGTTGTTTTTAAAAGTTACAACTTACTCCATCAACATGAGCAAAGTAAACATTCTGTATTCTAGCATCCATCAACAGACTGTTATCTAAATGACTCTGCTAAGTGGATCTTGATCTGTTTTGGTGCCAAAATGTGTGTGAGGTTAGAAGGCTACAGAGGAAGTGTGTGTGACGCCTTTTTCCTCCTTGGGGCTCCCTGAGCCTGCCTGGGGGTGTTATGAAAACACAAAAGAGCATTTTTTAAAGGATTCCAAACATTACATCTTTAAAAATAAAATAAAAATATATTGTTACATTTCTCTTGCATGCAATGTATAACTTTTTAATTTGCTACAAAGTTGTGGAGCTGTTACTGACTAAAATGTCAAGGACCGATGTTATGGTAAAAATCCTACATGGCCACAAACTTTATATTTCTTTATATTTAGCGACGAAAATCATTTTGTGATTTTAAAAAACATTTTAATGAATAAAGGAAAGCATTAGAAACTAGTCTTTAAATCTATGTGAGGCATAAAAAGGGCTTCATATGATTTCCTTAATTCCTACTTCCATACTTTGGACACTCCTGATTTAAGGGAATAATGAAACTAGGTGAAAATTACTGTATGTTTATCATAGTAATCTATAGACACAAGAAAAAAACCTGGAAGTTGAAGCTGAATCAAAATAAGTTCCAGTAGAGTATATGTTTTTATCCCAGCACCCTTCATTTTAACAAATAGGACATTTTCTTAGGTAAAAAGATAAGTTGATTGAAACATTTTGACTCTGGCTAATTCCCATTATTCTTACCTTGCTACATTTAATATTTCTTGTTGTAATTGGTTATTAGATGCTTTAAAACTCCATGATTGTGTGTGGGGGTGTGGCACTATACTCCCAAACTAACATAGTAATAACTAACATCTCATTCAAACTGTAACAGGCCAACAACTGGTTCTAGATAAACTGTGTTTTTGTCACTGAAGGTAAACGAGAGGTAAAAAGAATCTGTGCAACAGAGGAACAAAAGGGTCAAACATCGTTTGTTGAGTCATTTTCCTTCCTTCCATTAGCTCCTGTTTGCTCCTGAAAGCAGAGGCCTATCGGTCCTGAGAGCTAAAAGAGTTCCTGTTTAGCTGGTTATTATCCTTAAGGAGGTCTCATGGTCTGGATGAGTTCAAGGTTTGGGTTTAACTGACGTGTTCACATATCCCTTGTTTTGATTAAAGTGATAATATGCAGTTTTGCTTGTTTTGGGTTCCCTCTGGTGTCCGTTTTAAATCACTGCATTAAACAAGTTACCAGATCGTTTCAGCTTCTAAACGCCTAAATCTACCTGTTGAAATGTCTCCTCAGCCTTCATAGCTTTCTACAGGAGCGGTTATTTACTCCTTCAAAGAAATCAGCTGTGTTCAAGCAGGGAGAGATTGAAAAAAATCAGGAATCATGAGCTAAAAACACTCCAGAGCTAGCATAACAGCTAGCCACTTTGGGTTAGCCTAACCCTCGTGAGACACGTGACTTTTGCAATCGTGGTATTCCGGCTGTAACCACCAGATGGGGCTAAGTGACTTTTCAATTACTCTGTAAAGGGTCATATTAGCACAGACTGGCTCAAGGAGAAGATTTTAAAATATGAAAAAGTTGCATATTATCACTTTAAATCCTGGATAGAAAACTCTAACTAGAACAGCGTTTACGTCATCAGACAGCAAGATTGATTGGTTAGGTCTGATGGAAAAATTTTAAACACAAGATGTTAAAAAGAAATACTTTTTTTTTTAAGTCTTTAGAATTAATCATTGTTTTGTATTCCGGTATTCATCAAATGTTGGTACAACACATTGAGACAAATTTACATAATTTAATCCATATTAGAAAAAATATTTTTTAAATCTAACTTTACCAGAACTCTTTTTTTTAAATATATCACAAGTTTCTAAGCATAAAAATAACTATTAGACCACATAAAACCAGAGCTATTAAGTAAATTGATGAAAAATCAGTTTACATTTTATACTTAAACCAGATTTGCTTAAAGAAAATAATATCAGATGTCATATTATTTATTGGACTTGGTTGAAGTATTTGGGACAGCTTAGAGTAAAGCACACATCTGGACTGCTAGTTATTATTATCTAATAGCAGCCATACATAATAATTTACTGTGATTTTCCAGTCAGGATGTTTTGGTTTTTGACTTCATTAATGAAACAATCTGTTCCTAATAAAGTCAAACGGAACATAGAGTCTTTTTTATTAGAACTTTATTTGTACTTTTAGTGGAATAAACCCCAGTACACACATCAGGTTTTGTCGTAACTCGAGCGTTTCTTTGTGCTTTGCTTTCATGTGTTCCTGCATGTGAACAACAGCCTTCATCATAGACACCGTCGCCCTCACGGTCCAGCCTCCAAACAAAGTTCAGAGCGGGACACCGGTGACAATCCGCTGCCAGGTCAGCGTCAGTTCCAGCAACATGTCCCAGCTCGTTCACCATTTCACGATAACACGAGACGATGTCCTCGTCCACGTCTCCGACACCACAGAGGACTCCGTCTCATATGAGCTGGACCCGGCCAGGGCGGCCGACTCTGGAAGTTATGAATGTAGAGTGACTGTGAAGGACAAGAGCAAGGCCAGCTACAGCCAGAAACTGGACGTCACAGGTACCAGGAGACAGAAAAGAAGCAAACACACATACATATAAAAACTTCATTTTCACCTTTTCTTGCACATGGATGCTCTTCTGGACAGAAATCTCTGAGGTTGCTCCTGGGATCTGTTAGAGCCACTCTCCCAGTTTGGCGATCACAGCCTAAGTCCTACAATGACCACTGCTATCGAGGCCTTGATTCTTCTGCAACTTCTCTATTTCCTGTTTCAGACCTTGGTATTCCTCGAGCTTCTTGTGCTTTTTCTTTTCTGATTGGTCATTTCATCGATCACCACTGCCCTGAGCTGCCTTGTTCATTCCACCACAATGTCTGATTGGTTAGCTAACATCTTTTTCTCAGTCTGGATCTGGAAGTCCCTCCGTAAATCTTAGTTCTGTCATCAGTGGAGCCTCTCACTTTGCCTGTAAAACCTCCAGTCCATACTTGACACAGATCTTCCTGTACACTATTCCAACCATTGCCTGCCTGCATCCTGCATCCTGCCATGTGCTGGAAGTCCGTGTCTTGGGTCCTGTCTGGTGTGATGAACCCTGGCCTCTGTTGCTCTTATGATCAGAGCTTCTGTATTGTCCTTTAGAACCGCCTTCTACTGTATAGCCACTGAGTTTCAGACATGCTCAATCTGCTAGTGGTGCATGCCATGCAAATCCCTCTTCTCCTGCCCCGTCTTTTCCACATGCTGCCTGGAACAGTTGAACACTGGATGCTTTCTCACTGATATGCTTTAGGTTCCTTCCTTTTACACCTAAAACACAGAACAGCACACCTGTTGCACATAGACATTAATCTTATAGTAAATGTTATTTCCTTGCTTGTTTTTTTTTTTATTCTTCTCCTAAACCTCACCAGACACTTGTCATGTCTCATGCATATATTTCTCCACTATAAATACATTTGGAGTACTAACTATAATTTCTGCTCTTTCACATGTTTTCCCTCTCCTCAGGCCTACAGACCCCCACTCTGTATCTGAATAATTTAACACCCTTTGAGAGTGAAGAGTTCAAAGCCTCCTGCAGCGCTCCGGAGGAGAAAGGACCAGTCATATTCAGTTTTTACCAAAGACTTAGTGGTAGACCGCCTCAGAGGATAAAGCGGGTATCAAGCACTGGGAATGTTTCAGAGATCACTCTGAGTCTCCAGCACATCGGAGACTGCTCTCTGTTCTGTGTCTACGAGATCAATTTGGTTTCCGAGACCAGAATCTCCAACAACAGCAAAGAGATTCAAGTGTTAGTCAAAGGTGAATACATCAAGAGCAAATACGTCACCAGAGATTTCTATAACTGCAAAGGTTAACGTGTGTCTCCTTGTGTCCTGCAGTGCTCAACATTAACCCAGTGGTAAATGTTCTGCCCTCTGCCACAGTCTATGAGGGGGAAGTAGCTGAGGTTCACTGTAGAGTGGTGGACGGAACTTTGAAGAACATTGAGTTATTTCTTCTACGGAAGAAGCAAATTCTTCGGCAACAAAAAGGAACACAACTCGTTCATCGGTTTAAAACTGAAGCGGACGACTCTGGGGAGCTTGTTTGTAAGGCGCAGTGGGGAAACGTTCAAAAGGAAAACTACATCACATTTACAGTCAAAGGCAAGTTTTTATGTTATAAAATACCAGATATGATACTAAATACATTGTTGGGTTAAGGCAGCGGTCCCTAACCGTTACTTTAAATCACAGATGATTTGTACAATTATTCCACACAGTGATGGGGGTGGGGTAATGGCACACAAAGTAAAATGCACTATAACATTTAATTATAACGCATAGGATGTAGGGGTGGGAATTGATACATTTTTATTGTCGATTCTGCTTATCAGTCCAATTCCTTTATCAATTCTAGATTAGTCGTTAAGTGGCAAAAAAGTTCTATACAGCCTTCTGCACCATGAGCAACCATGGTGTGATTTGTGTGTGTGTATGGGTGTGTGTGTATATTAGGGCTGTCAAAGTTAACACGTTAACGCAAAGCCCCCATAACGATGTTATTTTTTTAACACGCGATTAACGCTTCTGTAGTTTTGCTTTGCGGACATATGAACGCACAGGTCTAGCGACACAGTCAGCTGCTGCAGAGAGCCCTCCTCCCCGTCGGAGAAACTATAAAGTTTTCACTGGAGACGCCACAGTCCTACATCCAGTAAACTTTCAGCAGCACAGTGACGGACTGGAGAACAGGGAGATCTCCTGGTGTCCTCGCCGCTAAACCTGACCCGCTCCGTGATCATACCGACGATCAGGACGTTTCTAATAAATAAATAAACAATCCACCATGGCGCCTCAGGCGTCTGCCCTCCAAGCTGCAAAACGCAGCAAAGCTGGGTCACAAACCCAGCCTCTTCTCTCTCTGTGTCAGTCTGTCAGCGCTGCAGAGTGCAGACATGACCCCCCCTTCCTCCTCCTCCGGCCCGCACGCGTGAGAGAGGAAAGGAGCAGAAAGGGAGAGACCTGAAAAAACAACTTCATAAAACTAAAGTTTTAAGTTGTAACAAAGGATATTGCAATGTTAGAATAAGGTCAACTACAACCCAAGATAAATGATATATAAATGATATAAAAATCCTTGTTTGATATTATTTTATTTAACCAGGTAAATTTAATTGAGATTAAGAACATTTGTTGAGCATGCTGAAAAGCATTAGGTTTTGCAAATGACACTAATAGTCTGTCAGAAAAAGTTCAGCTTTAGACATTTTGGGGTTTAATAGGATGATATAAAGGTCCTAGTGTGATGTGAGGAGTAGAACTAATTCTATAGGAGAGAAATCATTTGATATTTGGGCTGTTTCAACCTGTCAGAGTCAGAATGGATGCTACATCTGATTTCTTATCACATCTTAGCAAGTAAAGTAACTGGTAAACGGCCTGTATTTAAATTAAAGGAATATTTGAAATAAGAATGAATAATTTCTACGATCCATTATCAAAATATCCAACAGACCAGTACAAGTCTTTAGGCTGGTTATTGGGGACCTCTGCATTAAGCCATTGAAGCATTCTCTATAATAAACATCTACATATTTATTGTATAAGAAATATGCTGTCTAATGCTAAAAGTGTCGTCTAACCCCAACAGAGATATTCTCAGAGCCTCGGCTGACTGTGCAGCCTGCAGAACTATTTGAAGGAGACCGTTTTGAACTGAGCTGCTTCGTCTCTGTTTATTTTCCTGAGAAGATCGACATCAACATGACACAATACTCCTACTACAAGGATGGCATGAAACTGAACAGCTCAGACACGTATAGTTCTGTGGGACACCCTGACAATAACGGCAACTACACCTGTAAAGTCCTGGCTTATTCTTTTCAACATGGACATCTTATTAAAAGCAGCCAAAAGCTAAATATTAAAGCTAATGGTAAGTCGTCTAGTGCAAGAAACTGCAATTATTTGGGCGCTTTAGGCATACAGAATATAACATTCATCAGCCATAACAAGCATTATCATGGTTAAGCTGAACCTGATTTATATGCAAAACTACAATAAAGCCTTTTACTGATCGTAATACGGTGCCAATACCTCCATGAGCGATAGATCATTGGGTCTAATCATCAGCCTCTTTTAAACCGGACTGCTTCCAGCTAAATGTAGCTTACATTCAGCCCATGTTATTTAAACCACTGGGCTGCACATGTTGGCAGTTAGTTGGATCCACAGAATGGATGGAAACACACTGAATTGGCACAAACAACACTTTGCGTGATGTTTTATATTTTTCCGATTTGGTGTATAATATTCAAAGCAAACTATTTGTGCAAGTTTTGTGTCACTATTTTTTTCCACAAATTGTCAAAATTGCCTTAATTGTATCTGCAATTTGGTTGCCAGCCCCATCCAAAGTTTTCTCATTCCCTGTACTAATAACTTGCGGAAGCTAAATAAAGGTTTCCCGGCGTGTGCGACATACATTCATTTTCAGAACCATTTGAAGATGTTTAAGGGACCTGAGAGTGAGGCCCTGAGACTCACATGAGGAACATTTGCAAATGTTTAGAGACATTTTAGAAACTCCCTTTCGATTTGTCAATTTGCCATCACCAGCTAAATCATCCAACCTTTAATTAGTTCTGTCTGTATTTTATCTTTTATCTGCTAATTATCTGCCTGTAAGCATGCTGAGCATTAGCATAGTTGTGCTTTTAGAGTTTTTCTTCATCTGTGTCTTGTTTTATCCACAGTTCCTGTTTCACAGCCTGTGCTGAGCGTGGTGGGGGGCACTGTGTGGTTAGGAAAGCGTTTTCAGCTGCTCTGCCACAGTGACAAAGGCACTCTTCCAATCACGTACGTCCTGTTTGGCCCTGACAATCTGCGTGAGCACAGGGTGGTGAGCATGCCTGGGCAAAAGGCTATCTTCAACTTACCCCCAATTTTCAAGAACTCAGACCTAAATGATTTTCTTTGCCATGCAAGAAACAGCCAACACAAGCCTCCTATGATAGGACCAGGAGAGCAACTTCGGCGCTCAACCATTATCATAGGTTGGTTGCATGCTGGAACGATGAGAATACATAGTGAGAATGTTTCAAATCGTATTGAACTTTATGTCTTTACCGTGTAGAACCTGTGTCCAAACCCCTGTTGACAACTCATCCTAAACCAGGGGCCATCTCTGAGGGACAAACTATGAGTCTCATCTGCTCTGTTCAGAGAGGCAGTCCTCCCATCAACTTCACCTGGTACCACACAAAGACAAGGGATGCACTTGCTTCTCATTCTACCAATAAACTGGAAGGATCCCACATCATACACGATGTCAAAGGAAAGCACGGAGGGGCGTATTACTGCGAGAGCACAAACGATGCCAGTGAAATCAAAAGGAGTAACGTGGTCATGATTGGAGGTGTGTTTAATTTTTTGCAGGCTAAACTTAAATGATGGTATGGAAAGCAAACTGATTATATGTTGAGGTTCTTGTGTTACTAATCCATGTCTTTTTCTAATGTCCTCTGTAGTAAACATGGCAGGTTGGAAGAAAGCTCTAATCATAATCTTCTGCCTTCTACTTTTAATAACCATGATCCTCGTGGTTGCCTTTAAAAAACGTCTTCTGTGTTGGAACAAAAGAACCATCAGTATAAGGAACAAGCTGTCGGTGTGAGTATTGCTCATAGTCTTACTGAAAATCTCCTTTTTTAAAAAGATGTTGGTTTAGTTACAGAATGTCAGTGTCTCTTCTTCATCGTGCTTTGTCTCAACTTCACCTCAGGAAGTCAGCCAGCACCAAACCAGAGCGGCTGAGCCTCACACAGGCAGAAGTTGTTGATGTCACCAATGGTAACGTTACATGTGCATTAAAATTATGGCTGTTAAAATTAATTTATACATTTTTTTGGGTGTTTTATTTGTTTCCTGTGTAGCCACCCCAAGTATGATGGGAAAAAGTGTGTGGAGCGACCACGTATCGGGCTCAGGTGGGTTCAGCGCCTGGAGAGTTTTTCTTTTATTTAGTCTTTTTTTTTATTTAAAGTTATGCAGCTAAGATTTTAGATTTGAAGTGGGTTTCTGTGGAAACGGTATGAACAGAGCTTTGAATGATCTCAGTTTGAATAATAATCAGAGCTGTATGACTGCGTACTTGTAACATAAAACATAAAAAGCAGTGACTACATGTTCAGATTTAACAGGAAATGTTGAGAAAATTTTGGCATAGTCTTTTCAAAATAAAGTATTTTCTGAGAAAATGTCAAATGAAGGATATTTCAAGAGTAGAGTCCTGAAGCCGACTGCATTTGTTCCATTTACCATTATTATTGTAACCAAGAGTCCCGGGTTGTTTTATTCAGTAAACTGTAAAAAGCAAGGCATTTTTTTGTTACAAGGCACTGTTTTTTTGTCTACTTTCAAAGCAACATCCACAGCTTTTTTAAATTATGCAGCGTCTGAAGCACACATGTACCTGAAAACATCTGAAACTTATATTTTTAATAAGATTGTTTTTCAGTGAAGCTGCTTGTTCAAGCAGGGTTAACCCTATGATTTACAAAGTCGGTGGACATCGTTAATCGTGAGTTTGGACAAGCCCTGCAAACATCTTGTATAGAACGCCATTTTCAATACACCGGAAATGACCCGGCCGCACGTACGTGAATAAGGAAGTTGACGTGCAAAGAGCCTATTACAACATTAATTACTGTCATTTTAAAACAACTATAATCTAAAAAAAGGCTATAACTGCCAATTTGGCATTACAGTTATTTGCACATGGCTATTTGAAAGATCTAATAGCATCAGTAGCAGCTAGCTGTAGCACTTCCTGTGCAGCGCGGGGAACTTCCTGCAGGAATATTATCACATTTCTCTCAGAATAAATGTGAAGTGAATCTTGAATAGGAAGAAATTCACAGTGCCTATTTAATTTGTGGGAAATAACCTAATTCAGTTCAATTTTATATTAAATCATTTGGACAGCCAAGTAAAAAAAACAAGCTGTTTGATATTTGTCATCCATTCAAATATTGCTTTATTTAAAGGATAGGGAATTCTATTCAACTTTACTAAACTGTCTTTTAGAGTCAGATGACCAGAACAGTGTAATTGCACAAGAAAAGCAGGAACCTCAGTACACCGAAGTCCGAACCAGAGATCCAGATCCAAACAAAGGTGAGGCTGCTTCTGAATTTTAATATTTTCAGTTAAAACTTTTTTGTTTGACCTTAAAAACAATGTGTTCCCTATATTTATTCCATAATAGCTCCAGTAAAGCAGGGCACAGACAATGTATACAGCGAAGTACGCCACTCCCAACAAGGTATGTCGTACTTTTCATTTGAATCTTTTATTACGTGGTTAAAGAAATCAGGTCACTGCATTTGACAAGAAGGAAAGGAAGAAGAAAACACAGGAAGCAGGATCAACTCCAACTGCAAACATTTTCATTGTTAGTGGAAGAATGTCCTCTTTAAACAGAAGGCCAAGTCTCCAGGTGTCCACTTCCTGCTTTCGTCAAAGAGAACTTCCTGTTGTAACAACAGAGCCAAACAGACTGACTGAGCCACGGTTTGGTTGTTCAGTACTCATGGGATGGCTGCTGGTCATTGTTTGGTCGTGCATTTAGTTCACTGGTATATAATGTAGTCATGCAGCAAAAAACAAAGGAACACTTCTGACCAAGTAGCATGCTTATAGTATTCTAAAAGTTTTACTGGGACACTTTCAAAACAGGGAGTTCTCAAGTTCTTTTGTTCTCTAAACTGGTCCTCTGGTTTTGTTTTTGCAGGTGTTCCAGAAGTGGCTGATGGTGTAAGTAGGATACAACATGCACATATATACTAACTCACACATTTGGTCCAACGGAAGCCTAACTCTGATCTGCAGCTGCTTAGAGAAGATAGATTCTTTTGGATGTCTTTGAGTCCTGAACTGAGGAGGAGCTTGTTTAGTCTCTGTTTAAACACCTCTTGATGTGATGGAAGGCTAGTTCATGATGCTACTGCAGAGTGGAGAAAGCACTTGGTGGTGAGCTTGATGACTGTCAAAGTTTGTCAGGGTGTTGATCTTTGTGTGATGTAATTGAAACACAAGCTGGAGGAAGCAGCGTCTCCGGGGTCACTGGGCAGCTGGGATTGTTCATGTAGACTTCTCTGTGAAGCTCAGTTTTGGGATGATATCATACCTCTGGGCAGACTCCCCCATCACTGATACTGGGTGTCATTAATGTACCTGAGAAAGATCTGTGAAGGCAAGGCCAGAGTACTCTAACACTCCTAGCCTGGTCTTTGTGGATGCTGGTTCTACCCTTAGGGTCAAGTTTGTGTTACACTCCAAGGCACTGTTTTGCACAATTACAGGCGTTAGATAGATGGCTGGTCCATTGCTATAAGAACCTTCTCACTGAAATGCTTTTTAGCTCCCAAATAAGAGATCAAGTTGAAGTAGACTCATTAATTTGCATTTAAAACAATCATAAATGACCATCACTGACTTTCAGATGTTTTACAGGTCATTGTTTAAGTTTGTTGCCACCTTAGACCTGTTTGATGAGGTTACATCATCTATAAAAATAGGGAAGAGTAATGGGGCAAGACTGGATCCCTGAGGCACTGATATGTTGACTGGACATGTGATCCTTTACCAGAGAGGACAACCTTGATGGCTCTACATGAATGTAGTTCTGTAACCATGTATGCAACAGTCCATGAGTCCTCTTTGATGTAAGCCAGTGGTGTCCAATCCTGGTCCTCAGAGCCACCATCCTGCATACCGCCGCTTCAACACACCTGATTCAGTCAGTGGTTGATTAGGACCTCTCCAGAGCTTGATGACATGCAGAACAGGTTATTCAACCACTGAATCAGAAAACAGCTATAACATGCTGAATAGTGGCCCACGAGGACCGAGATAGACACCACGGACGTAAGCTTTGTAAGGTCTTAGTGCTGAACCTGGTCAAAAGTGTGTTTTATATCCAGAGAAACAACAAAGAATGTTGTGCTGAATCAATTATTCAAGTTACGTTTTTATGAGTGAATGAGTAGCTAGACAACATTTTGAGTCACTTTTAACATTTGTAGACAAGAACCTAAACAATATATCTGAAGTAATACTGGATACTCAATGCTGCCTTCAAGTTATCTGTTTTCCTTTTGCATAAATAAGTGATAGAACAGTAGACGTATGAACTGCCTCTAAAAGTGAAATAACCTGTGCAAAAGGACAAAGCCAAAGTCAATGCGCCACCAAGCTCAACATTCATGTTCTTTTTCACATTTCTGCACCATTTTGCCACATATACCTTTGTCCTTTACTTTAGAACACAGGTATACACAACTCATCTGCCTATTATTGGTCAAATTTGGATGCCTAAATTTAAAGTCCAAGAACAGGAGGGGGTTGGTTTTTGATGACTTTCACATAAGTGCAAATCTGAAAGTCTAAACTTTAGAAGAGCTCTCTCTGTCTTTCAGATTTTAACTAGTTTCTTTTCTTTTCTGTTTTTATTCAATATGCAACTTTTGATTACATTTCAAAACTGGGAAGTTAGCAACCCAAAAAACACTTTATCTTTATGTTTAGGTTGCATCTTGAGACAACACATCACTGATAATCAGATCAAACAGAGGCTGAAGCCCTTTCCCTAGCAGCTGTTATTTTTTATTTTAACTGTGTAAGATCAAACAGATGGAAAGGCATAAGGCATCATTCACTCATGGCATGTACACCCAACAACTATTTCCTCTCTCCAAACTACAACTTCACTTTCCCAGCAAGAGTGGTAGAGAAACCCAAATATGCCAAAAAGAATTAGACAGCTGCTAACCAGTTAAATAAACTTAATCAAACACTAACTCTTATGAAATTCTGTTTGCTGATTCTGCTGCTCATTCTGTTTGTCTAAAGTCTGCTTTTTAAAAAATGGGGTTGATATTTGTTGATAAAGGAAGTCCGTCTTTAGGCAGCAGGCCACAAATACCGCTACACATATTTCTGTTTATTAGAGTCTTATTTCTCAACAGGTGTCAGTGGAGTATGCACAGCTGAATAACGATAAGGATCAACCCTGTAACAACGGTAACCATGGTGACCACAGTGCAAACAACGACCACGTAACTGAGATGGACAACAGTGTTTGTGCCAGCACAGGTGACCAGGATGGAGGAACATGTGACTCAGCACCAGACTGTTAACCTATCCATATCATCAAGTATATATATATATATATATATATATGTGTGTGTGTGTGTGTGTGTGTGTATACTTAAGTATATGCATACTTCCATCATGTTCATCCAACTGGAGTTTTTGTGCTGAAGCAAACTGAAATCTTCCTTTGATTTAATTGTTTAACGCTTTAAAAATGCCATTCTATGAACTGACGTGTCTTCTGTAGAGTAAATAAACCTTTTTTTTTTCTTTTGGTAAATTGCTTCTGATTTTTGTTTGTAATAATGCTGCTAAGTCATAAAGTCTAGTCTGTTGATGGAGATGGGAATAGTTGATAAGCTGTTAGGACCTGTGGGAACCACCAGAGGGCAGACGTGAGGCAGTTCTGCAGTGGAAACTTGGTGCCAGCTGGTTGTCATCTCCTTTAATTTGAGAGGGTCAGTTTCCTCAGCCAGAGCATCCCCAGATATCCATTTCATTTTCCATTATCTAAGATTTAATTGAATGACATAACATGAGCTTATTCAAGGTCTCTGTGCACGTAGATGTGTTTCAGGTCAGAACCAAAAGGATTTAGGTCAATCCTGCAGGTTCTAATCCTATAAAGACCAAATGAAAGATATGCTTTATTATGATAGTATCAACCCAAATAGACACACCCAAAAGCTTTATTATATGACATTACATGAGAGTGATGTGTATTATATCATTAGGGTTTGTGTTTGATTCACATATTTAATAACCTCTTGGTTTCTTTGTGTGTCCAGTCTTTAAAATGTAACTTTTGATGGCATTAAACAGTTAAGAGTTTCAACACTGATATAATTACGTCATCTTTCCTCGTAATTTATAATGGACATATAACCCTTTTATGGTATTCAGGTCAAATTGACCCTTTTCAAATTTTCAAAGTTTGTTTTTTCCACTTGGAACTGAATCACCTTTCTTCTTTTTATGATGTGCAAACAAACAAAAAATGAGCACACATTATACCCTATATATATATATATTCAGGATGCTTTTGTAAATTTCATGCACAAAACATTTTAAAAAAAAAACATTAATGACATAAAATACAATATGCATGACACCAAAGTCTTGAGTAAAATGTGCCCAAAAATCCCTCTTTTATAGATAACCTGTTTAATCAGGTCATTTTCTTTCTAAGAATGTTCAATTGAATTTGGGCAGCTTATGCAAGTTTTAAAATGAAAGAATAAGTTGTCTCTTCTAAATCATATACATTTCAAGTAAGTGTAATTGGTCACATGACTAGGCCTTCTTACAAGTAACAGCTTTGGAAGGAGATGTCTGCTAAAAATAAACAGGAAGTAAATAATATACCTTACCTAATATACCTTAATTAACAGACATGTCTGTAATTTTTGGTACATATATTGTTCAAATGGTCTACTACTGATATACAATGAGAATCATATGCTTTCTTGTATCTTTTGATTTAAGCACAGCAACAACTGTTGGTGTCAAGGCTGTTAATTTTATTTATTTTAGATGTTTTTGCATGAATATCGTGAAAATGTTTTACATGAGTACCGTATTAATATCAAGATATGTTCAAGCACTAGATTATATATTATGTTTCATTTTACCAGTCTTCCTTCCACATAGAGTTGTATATTTTTAATAAATACCTGAAGAAATATTTATACTTTGATCACCACTAGGTTTTGTCGTGGAACCATAAAGACTTTATAGCAAAAGTTTCTGTAGCCAGTTTTATTATAAGAAAGCTGCAGTTACAAATTTACATCAGTGGGTGGCAGAGTTGAGCTGTTTAGTGATGTTTAGTAAAGTCCAAAATTAAATTTAACATTCTAGAATATTCTTTGTAAAAAGTTCAACATCAGGCTTATTTAGGATAATAATTTTTAAAAATTGTAACATTCAGATGTCAGTTTAAAACACTTGTAGACACCAACTAATTCAACTCAGTCAATCAACAACATTAACAAAACATGGACAGACAGCAATGCAGAGTACTTAATAAAACAGAGAAAAGCTGCCATGATGCCATCAGTGTGCATTTATTGTTGTGCTGACTTTTCAAAACACCACCACAAAATGCTGATGTTTAGCCTTCATAAAGAGAGGAAGTGTGTCATTAGTCAAGACAAAATAAGAGCATGCTTGCTAAAATGTTTTTATTGAATCAAATTATTTTAAAAGGTAAAATCAAAAGTGAAATGTTAAGTTTTTTATTGCAGAGCCATAAATGCTGTAATTCTAAAATGGCTCCAGTCACTAAGATTTCACAGCAGTTCATGCAAATATTGTTTTATTAAACTTTAGAGCATCATGTTCACATTACGGAAGTCAAGCCTAAAATCCACCAGCAGTATCAAAATGTAACTATTTTTATTTTTGTTTTAGTTCCAACTGTCCACCAAATACCCTAAAATGATGTTTCAGTGCTTATTTTCATCTGACCACTTTATAGCTGCAGTATGTATTCAGTAAGCAAAATCTGAAATATAAAGTATTCAGTACAAGCACACTTCTGAATTGCCTCTAAGTTATGAGACTCTCAACAAAACTTTTTTACAAGTCGTTAAGTCAGTGTTTTTTTATATATATAGTCTCCTTGTAGCATCGCTGACCTTTCAGACAAACTAATCAAGCTGTAAATGTGCTACAGTGGGTTTTATATTAAAAGCAGGACCATGTACGCAGGCGCCAGCGAGTTCACTGCATCCGCTGTCGACCGTGCGGATTATGAGGATCTACTTTTCAACGAGACGCTTTTAGGACCACCAAACAACGGATCAAATCTCTTAGGGAATCTGTAACACCTGACACCATCGTAAACACATCACCAGCTCACGAGCTTTTATCTCCATTGTCTGTACATCCGTCTGCACTAGGGACTGTAGATACTGTATTTCCTGCTTGGATTTGCCTGCGTGTTTGCATATTATACCGGTTAAAAGAAACATCTGATCTCCACTTCAACAACCTTTGAATGCACTCTTGTTTAGCAGGACGGTGTGTTGCAATACTTCCAGGATTTGCGTCATTCCCTCAAACCCCACAAGGTCTGTCTAATAAATGATGGGAATGCTTTTTAGTATCTGCAGGATTCATGGAGGTATCTGTGAACGGGTAGGGCTTCAGGTCTGAGGTGTCAAAGTGAAAACACACTCCAAGAACCATGCCTGGTTTATTAATCATTACTTCCCCAGGAGGTTTGAGGGAACAGCACATACTGAGCTTTATATTCAGAAACTGATACTGAGCTACATAAGGATTCTTGTGCAGCACCATTAACAATAAGCTGGAACAAATTAAGGAGGATTTGAGTTGGATTTTGTTGTTGAATTATTGTGATTTTGGTGCAAACCCCACATAAAACATTCTTTAAAGCTGTTACAGAAGTGTTTGGGGCTTACACAGCACATCAGAGCGCTGAGGTCATTTCAGACGCTGAACGCTTTGCCCAAGCATGGTCCTGTCTCACCTTCAGGTCTTCGTGTCAGGATGGAGATGATGGATTTATACTGTTTGTGAAGTTATGAGGTGTGAGGTCAAGTTCCCCGACAGGGATTCCTATTCACGGCATGACGCACAAACAAGTATCTCTACCACATGATCACACTGTATGGTGTCAGAAATGTGTTTAATAAGCAGTGGGGGGTTTACGTGTTTGAGTAAAGTGTAGGGATATATCAGTGTGAGAGGTGCAGTAATGTTCTCTGTTCAGTCATTTACTGCTGCTCACGTCTCAGCCGTGTAACCTGATGCAGCCCCTCGTGGATCTGGAGCACAACTCCTGAGCCGTCATTGGCTGCAGTGCTAAAATTAGCATATTGACCCCTGTGAAATGCATTCTGGGAATAAATTCCCTTCAACTTGGCCTTATGGAGCGGGTTTTTGATTTTCTGGTGTAGCCATGAGGTCATCATATACCACGTTTTAATCCGCATTCTTGCCCTCCACATGTTAATGTCTGAATGTATGTTTATTTTATAATATTCAAGCGTCTGGTGTCACACTGTTCCTGTAATCAAGGCACAAATTACTGCAGCTCCAGCTGTGATCATAAATCACATCCGTGTGGTTTCTCTGAGTGCGTCACACAGATATCTTTGCATGTTTTACACATTTTAGTGTGTGATTTTACACTATTTAACACACCTGTGCCTTCCCTTACTCATTCAAGTAAAAATTAAACAGACCTGTTATTATCTCACCTGTTATAGCTCTTTGAACAAGCTCAGGTTTGTAATTCTGACTGGACTGACAAGCTAACAGCTAAACTGAGCAGGACCAAGACCAAACATCTCCAAGTTCAAGGATGTCATAGTGTTTCATGTGAAACACTAACATCACAAGCAAATTTACAGAGAATGATGAGGTTATTTGTGAGCGCTAATAGTAGAAACAGCAGCTAGCTAGTAGCAGCCAGTTTTGGTGCTGCCAGGTTCCCTTTTAGCAGGATAATCATAAAATTTCATTCTTACAGAACACCAAAATGGCAGCAATGTATAGGTTTAGTAACTTTAATTTATGCAAACGTTGAAATTTGAGTTGATTTAAGCCAGTAACCTGTACTTTGTTCTTGCTCTGCAATCCAACATATTGGAATTCCCCGACTTGCGATCGGAGCGGTCCTGACGTCCTTCTGAGCAGACCAGAGGACAGTACTCATCACACACGATGGGAATATCTGATGGGATTATCTTTAGAGCCATTACAGTGATCAGGGGTGTCCTTAAGACTGTCATAAGGGGACAATCGGAGCAGAAATTGTCTTTAAAATTATGTGTGGCTTTACACAAGAGGCAATTGCCTGTTTTGAAGCCACGTCATTAATTTTCATTAAATTAAGTATGTTTAATATTATTGTCTGATGAGGTTCTGGAGATTAAAGGAAGCTCAGGTTGGTTTCCTGACTGTGTGCCCCATCGTCTTTCTTATGTTGAGTAGAGGTTACATTATGTCATCCCACCTGTTTGTTGTCCTCAGTCTTTAATTATTTAATCTCCAAGAAATTAATTCATCATAACCTTGTCCAGCCTAGTCAGAGCTACAGTTTTTCTCTGCCAATTGACCGATAGCTGATTGAAACACAAACTCTGATTGTGCAATCAGGTATTAAAATATTAGGAACACCTTTTAGCCTCTGTTTCTTCCATGGAAGTGGGCTTCAGTTGGAGTAACTCTATCTCCCACTCACAGTCAGGCGGGCTGGATGCTGTTCTCACTTCCATCTGAGTCCTCTCCCTGTGAACAGCTGCAGGTTTGTATAGAAGAGCTTTGCAGCCTCTCCTGGGACAACTTATTCACAGCTGTACTGGAGGTCTGTTAAATCTGGATGCCGCTGCAGGTCACTGGAAAGTATAAGAATGTAAAGTGTTTATTTGAATGAATGCAAACTTCACCAGAAACATAATCTGAGCTGTTGGATTTCTTATTGGAACCAAAGACAAAACTCCCAGAAAGTAGCCGGCTTAGTTTATTCTCCATGATTCGTTCATATCGACATCATATTTATAAATTAAATGGAGTTCTAATTTCCAGCTCAACATATTATAACAAATTTGGTAGGTGTGGTAGGAATTTGGCAGCAGGTAAAAGAAAAATCTGACTGTGACTGACATCTATTTTGATGTGGAATCTAAAAGAAAACATTTGCTGCTTTTCTCTTTGAGTTTGCAGATGGATCAGCCTCCCCTGCAGCGTGCATCATGGTTCCTATTCTCATTGAATCACAGAGGATTACTGCCTCCTGATTTAGAGACCGACTCCCATTTTTCTGCCCCCTGCGTGCGCCGTAACCAGATACTGCTCAGCCTGAGTGAGCGTGTCCCACCAGGCTGTTCAGACACAGACTAATCCCAGGTGTGATCATCTGCTGAGCGTGAAGAATCAAAGCATGGTGGTCACGCATAGGATTACATGTGTCCATGATAGTAGGGACATTTTAGAGAAAGAAGTGGTGAAATTTTAGATTTATGTTTCTAAATGCCTTCCAGCTGATCTGCTGTACTTTTAGACTTGATGTGATCTTCATGGTTTATTAAAACAAAGCTGTCACATCATCTTGTTTTCACAAAAATGTTCTACACCCCTGTTCTCTGTCTGCTGCCCTGGGCTGGGAGTGGAACGGGCTGTCTGGTCTGGGTCTGTGGAGGTGGGCTGCTCTGCTGCCACGGTGTGCGGGGCGGTCTGCCCGTCTCCACCCCAGTATGAAGGGGACCTCCTCCTGGGTCTGGAGGCTGGTTTTGCCCTTAGGGTGCTGGTCCTCTGACCTGGGAGTATAGAGTATGAATGAGGAGCGTGAGTGGGTGTACAGCGTCTATTGTGCGTCTATGTATGTTTATGTAGGGCTGTGTGTGTGTGTGTGTGTGTGTGTGTGTGTGTGTGCATGAGGGTAGGAAGGTGAATTGTGTTGATTGGTTATCTGTCAGGTTGGGTCCTGTCCTCTCTCTCCTGGGACAGCCTAGACTCCACTCTGATGTGGGGTCTATCCTCCCCTGTCACACCTTCTGCCGATGGGTGGTGCCTCTATCCGCTGGCCGATCTCAGGGGCCAGGTGCTGTTGCATCTGCCGTCTCGCCCCCGGTGGCTCCTTGACGGGATCTGGGCCTTCTGGCTCCATCAGGCCTCGGCTAGGGTCGGGTCGCCCTCGGGTCTTGGGTCTCTGGGTCCAGGATGGATCTGCCTGGGTGTGGCCTGCTGCTGGCAGTGCCTGCGAGCTCATGGCTGCAGCCCCCTGGGGCTCTGGCACGGCGGCTGCTGGGTGGCCTCACGGGGTGATCGAGCCTCTGTGCCCGTCCTGGTGTTGCGGCTGCCCCGGCGATGGATTTCCTGGGATTCCCGTGGTCTGAGGGGCCTCCGAGCATCTGGGGCTCGGATCTCCTCCATGTCTTCCATGGTTCTTGGGGGACGAATCTGTGGCTCTTCGAACTTATTATTGAATAATACTATAGAATAACACAAGCGTGCATACATACACACAGGTGCTCCCAAAGTGTTCACACAAGTATGGACTCAGGTGTTCACAAACACATTGACTTGGGCTGTGGTTGGCACTAAACACACCTTGAATTAATCTTTACCGTGTGCGTTTTAAAAACACTGTAATATGCTGTGTATTACTGTTGTATCTGTTTTTGTTTGATTGTTCTCTCTTTGCAGGTCCGGTGCTTGTCGATGCTTGTCAGGGTAACAGCCTGTGTGTGTTCACAGCATAGATGTGATTCTTCACAGCTCTTATTTTTAAACATTAAAATCAAACCCAATAGAGATCGTCTCTGACAGGATTGACAAGCTAATTCCAAAGTGGATTTCTGATATCTTAAAACAACTCTGATCTAAAAAAAAATTTAAAAATTATTTGTTAACCTGGCTGCATGGTGGCGCAGCTGGTTAGCACTGTTGCCTCGCAGCAAGGAGGTCGTGGGTTCGCATCCCGGCTCTGCTGCCTCTCTGCGTGGAGTTTGCATGTTCTCCCCGTGCATGCGTGGGTTTCCTCCGGGTACTCCGGTTTCCTCCCACAGTCCAAAGACATGACTGTCAGGCTAATTGGGCTGGTAAATTGTCCTTAGGTGTGAGTGGGTGTGTGGTTGTTTGTCTCGTTCGTCTCTGTGTGGCCCTGCGATGGACTGGCGACCTGTCCAGGGTGTCCCCCGCCTCTCGCCCCTTGACCGCTGGAGATAGGCACCAGCTCCCCCCGCGACCCTCTGTGGAGGAATAAGCGGCTACAGAAAATGGATGGATGGATGGATTTGTTAACCTTTTCTTTACCTCGGATTTGCAGCCTTCTGAGAGTATATACAATTTATACCTGTTACAAGCTGATATATGCTGAGATATGCTTCAGATAGCTAGCACCTTTGCTAATGTCACCAGCAAATAAGCAAAGAATTACAGATAAATAATCACGTAAGGCACAAGGTGCAGCCCTGCTTGGATTAGCCAATGTCTGAGAATCAAACTTCTACTGCAAGTGGATAAATGTAATATTATAATTACCAGTTCTGGTAATGTGGCAAACCATAACATGGACTCCAAAGGGAAACTTGACTCTATGTATAGCCAGAAGCTGTAACGTGTGTCCCCCTGCTCTGGTATGCAACAAACAAACGTTCTCCTCAAGCCGAGGTCCCTGTTCCTTCACAGTGAGGACATCGATCGCTGCAGGAGAATCTGAAGGGTCGCTGCTCTGGAAGACTCCTGTAACGCCCAATAACCAACAGCTGCTTCCAAAACTCATTCCCTACGTTGGTTCGCACTTGGAACTTGTCTTGACTTTTACCTCTTTACCTTTTTATTCCAGTTTGGAAGCAGAAAGAACTGTAGAGATGCACTCAGCTCCTAATGAACTTTATGAATATTTAACTGTATGCATAAGAAAAAGTGTTTTGATCTTTTTTGCTTTGGTTGAGTAATAATCCACAAATATCCTGAACTGAAAACGATATTGTGAAATCTGCTGCTGTTCTTGTTTTGCCCGCCTTGGTTTTCTATCTTTTTGGAAGCAAAACTGTTTAACTGTGCCAGCATAAATTTAGACACGACGGGACGGAGAGCAGACGCTTTGTGAGTCAGAGAGAATCTTAAATATTTAAAGGGATCACAACAGATTCCTGGAGAGAGGTTTAGAGATTTTACTGCAGTAAAAGCAGAGGATGGAAACTATACTTGCCTTTCCTTGAAGGAATTCGTATTGCCTGCCATATTTCATGTTATTTTACATCTTTTGAAGTAGGTGTGGAAAGATCTTCTAATATCAACTACCACCTGTTACAGATAGCTTTTTGAACAACCTCAAACACAGTTTGGTTCTTGATGAGCTAACAGTCCAAGACATTGATGCAAGTTACAACATTGATTTCTTCCACAAATTTACTGAAAAAAGAATTCAAATGTCAAAAATTTTACGGCAGATTAATATTTCATGAGCGTTTTTACTGTTGTACATTTACGTAGAGTTCTGTAATTTAGAAATTAGTGGAAGACCTGTTTAAAAAAATCTCATATGTGCATGAATAATTGTGTAGTGTGAAATGGATCGAAAGTTTGAGATTTAAAATTGTATTTAAAAAAAGCTTTCACGTGACATTTCAGAGTTTTGAAGAGGTGTGCTATCAGATATTTACAGTGCTTTGATAAAGTATTTGCCCCCTTACAGATTTATTTAGTTTTTGTTGACTCTTCAAATGTAAATGTTTCAGATCAGCGAACAGGAAAAAGTCCTCAGACCGGAGCAATACAGTACTCATGGCTAGTCAGACACTGGTTCATAGTCACCACCGATCAGCAGCAACACACGTACAGCAGAGTCATTTGGACAAACAGCATAAACTAAACAGTCTCGTGCAAAAGTGTAGAGGTTTACAAGCAGGTAAAATAGTGTTCTTATGCATCGGTAGGACATTTTTGAGCAAGAGTTGTTTTTAGTATCAAAAATTAGCCAGTAATTTGTCACCAATAGCTGTGAGCATTGTTTTGGTCAGAGGACCTCGACAACAGGTAACATATTATTGTTCACCCTTCCTTAAAAACCCTCTTCAAAAGATCTAAATCTATTCCTTTATACTAAAATTGCACAATGTTGAAAAGTGTTGACATTATGATTTTTTGGGGTAAAATCTTTAAAATAACATCATGCATGATTTGTTATCCTTTACATTATCGGTTGTAAATATCTTTAAGCTTCTAGCAGATCAAATGGTAGCTCAGTGTTTGTAAAACATGAGTAATGACCATTTTAGTGTTGGCTAAGGTTGATCGCTTGTGGCAGCCATCTTGAATTGGATTACAGTTAATCAGGTGGAGCTGTACAGAGTACTTAGCTTCATAAAAATCTGTTCATTGGTTATGAGATATTTTCAAAGCATTATCGATACAGGCAGAAACATTATAGTCTCCTTTTAGGTGGAGAACAATAAAAGAAGTCAATACCTTTGCATTGGAGACCAGATTTGAACCTATTAATATAAAAGTATAAAGTTGTATTTTGTGGATGGAGATTGCAGTGCGTGCCAAGGGGTCACGGTTGTAAATAGCTGCGTTTATAGCGACCATGTGACTTTTTAGAGGCCTTCGAGGGGAGAGGTTGCATATCGGTGCCTACTCAGTTGTTCATAACCTCGTAAAACTTCCTCAGAGGATTGCTGTTCCATTCTGGTTTTGTGCAAAACATAAAAGCAAGCACAAAACGTACTTTAGGACATGGTGTAAACAGACTACGGAACAGCATGTCACGCTGAAATCGAGTGGGGGTGTTTAATAGTTTGTTTATATACTGCAACAAAATCATTAAATGAAAGGTGACACGTAGATATGATGCATTGCAATTGCCTGAAATAGAAAAATAACTCTTTGCAACCTTTGCCTTTGAGATAAAAGACGATATTTAGCTCTGGTATCAATTATAAATGTTTACGTGGGAACATTCACTGTGAGGACTCACAGGGAACTTTGTGGTTGTCAACATTTTTATGGTCTAGGAGTGGGTTCAGTGTCAGTGGCCATGTGATCACAGCAGGAGGAGCATGGAGAGGGTCGCTCATTTTTGAGCTGAAGTCATTGGGTATTAGAACCCCAAAATAGCCCTACAGAGGGTATATAGGGAGGCTGTCCGGCTCGCCCCACCAGACCACGGATCTGTGATGAGCTGCTTTGAATCTGAGAGGGGAAATGAACAAGTAAAAGGTTAAAAATAAAAAAGGGAGTGGAGTTGGATTTAGTGAAGTGAAACGAAGGATTGCAAGAGCTACTACAGCTGGAAACTCAAAGGATACAGAGAGAGGACAAAAGGGACACACTGTAAAGGATACTGCTATTTCTTTGGATTGTCTTCTCCCTGGATTTCTCGTTTCCCTCCTTCTGGCCCAGGGATAAAGGAGGCACAGCTTCAACCACTACAAGGATGAAGTACAACTACCATGTACCCATGTCAACGTACACGCGAAGTTCACAGTACACATCAGTGTACCACACACCTTCCTACTACAGCCCCTCACAATACGCATCCACATCGACATACGCTTCAGTGTCAAAGTACACCCCAACACAATTGAGCACTACAAGTTACACCCCATCATATTTCACATCGTCTTACAAAACCGCATCGACATACGTCCCCTCGTACAGCAAAGGGTCACGGTACAGCTCAGCACACTGCAAACAAGCACAGGAAAACCCTGCACCTGTCATACCCGTGGCACCCGCGAAGAGAAGCGTGCACTTTCCCAATGACATCATCTTCCAGGACATCGTCAGGAGAGGAGATCTGGAGCAAATCGGTCGCTTCATGAGAGCGAGGAAGGTTCGTGTGGACACGCTTTTCCACTCAGGTGAGAGGAAGTCTCTAATGTGTGTGACCCCATTTCAGGATGTGAAGCCTAAAAGTATCCATTGTAAAATGTGGGCACTGACATTGTTGTGTTTGTGTGGGCAGGAATGGCTGCTCTGCATGAAGCCGTGCTAACAGGAAACCTGGAGGTGGTGAAGCTGCTGGTGAAATATGGCGCCGATGTCCACCAGAGAGATGAGGATGGCTGGACGCCGCTGCACATGGCCTGCAGTGACAGCTACCCAGAAATCGCCAGGTAGAGATTACATTTACAAAAACAGTATAAGTGTTTGATAGCTTTCTGGCAGCCAACAGCACTGATGAGCTAACCACTGCAAAATTTACTAGTGGTTATAAATCCATAAACACCTATCACTTTACAAGGTTATTGACAATTATCTGGTTGTTTGCAAGACTTCCAGAAGGAGGAAAATGTCCAGTACATCCAGGGGTTGAGCAGCAGGAACGTCCGAACATTTCTGCAGAAATAATGATATAACAAGAACTTGGAGACATTGAGACCATTCAGGAAGTTATCTCCAACAAATAAGTCTTGAATCCCCTTTTGGACTGAAAATACTTCTCTGTTGTCTTTTAGGTATCTGTTAGCAATGGGAGCTAGCACAGAAGCCGAGAACGAGAGCGGAGAGAAGCCAGTGGACCTCATTGACCCAGACTGTAAAGAGCTGACCAGACTGTTTGAGGCAGTCTGCGTGTGACCGGACACCAAGTGGACCCAAGAGAGAAGATATCCACGAACGTGACAAAAATAAAAAGAGTTGCTACTCAGAGAAGCAACATTAAACAGCACCAATCCAAGCTAACGGAGCAGAAGAGGATTTCTGTCACTGATACAGGAAAGAAAGATTCTGCTTCTCATATCAGAAAGGAGGCTTGGATTTCTGTCATTTTTGTCAAAATGTTAGCTTTGACTTTTTAATTTTTTTGTGGTTATTCTGCTTTACTTTATTGTAGATTTAGATTTTATTTTGTGCACATTTAGTGCATTTTTTTTATTATTATTTTCAGTTTAAGCGAAACTAAATGTTTCTACTTGTTCAGTGCAGCACAGCTCTAAGTATCCATACATTTATGAAGCAAATGTCAGTTTTATTCCCATCAGCTTTTCAGTTTAAGATTATTCAGTTGTATCTTTGTTAAGCTGCCACTTTTCACATTGCAGCCTGTAAACTGTATGTTAGGAAATGATGGATAATGAAATAGGCCAAAAATAATTTAGACTCAGATCTGTGTTTTATACAGTGTCATGCATCCTCACTGCTGGGCAGAAAGAGGATCATACTGATCAATAAAACATACTTTAATAGTGATTAAAGGCTAACTAATATAATAATTTAAAAAATGCAAGTTTATGTTATAGAAGCTCATGTAAGGCTGTAGCATTTTTACTAATATATTTTCTTTCTATTCTAAAAACACAAATGTTATCTGTAAAAGTCTTATATTTTTCTGGTAATTTTGTACGTTTTCATGAATAAAGAGACTTTTTATAAATACAACTATATTGCTGTTTTATTTTTGCTGACAAAAGAAAAGGAAACTGGTAAATAATGTTATCCAAGAACAAGAACCCCCTAAAGCTCCTGTTGTTGCAGTGTTTGCGTGATAGGGTTATGTGATCCGTGTGCAAAAACAGCCCTGTATGAGTATGGTGTTGTGTAACATGTTTAGCAATCAAGACAAAAAATTGCACCATATAAATTTTGCCACATTACAAGACCTGGTGACAAAACAACCACTGTCATATAAAACTGGAGATTTGTTGCCATGATTTGTGTTCAGGAAAGATTTGTGTGTGTGTGTGTGTGTGTCATTTCTGCCTAAATGCTAAGTGCAAGTGCAAAGAACTTCAAGTATCTAGGATGAGGCCAAAGATGCTTTTAAAAGAATTCTTTTTAAATCTGAACTTAAAACTTCACAGTAAATAAAAAAATGTACAAAAAAACAACATGGAGCACAATGAGGCATCAATCAGAACTGTAAAAAACTGAGATATGTTATAATAACCCTGGATATAGGAGCTATAATAATGTTTTCTGTTTAGGGAGCTATTTCGATCACTTCCGCGTGCTTCCCGGAAGCGATTGGTTGGCATTGGCAACGTTTTAGCAGTTCTAACGGCGTTCTTCCTATCTGATTACAGAAATTACAGGAATCATTCCACAAAGGTTTGTTTCACTTTTGAACGCACCTTTTATTGTTGACGTGTGTGAACGTCATCGTTGTGATGAGCTTGCTCTAATAAATTAGCTGTAGTTGTGAAACTGAGGAAACATCATTAGCTGCTGTAAGCTAACGCTCCGCCAACACAATGTAAAT
The DNA here is from genome assembly GCA_006937965.1 of Callopanchax toddi. Classification (NCBI taxonomy): domain Eukaryota; kingdom Metazoa; phylum Chordata; class Actinopteri; order Cyprinodontiformes; family Nothobranchiidae; genus Callopanchax; species Callopanchax toddi. The sequence continues at coordinate 652,250 of SSNR01000107.1, read as the reverse complement.
CAGCAGCTCGTAGCTACAAGGCTAGTTAGCTAGAAGAAATGATTGAAATGTTTAAATAAAACATATTCGTGGTGTGACGTGTACTCTAATAACTTAAAACTAATTTAGTGGCGGTGCTCGTTTGTTAGAATTGTTTGTTATTGTATTAGTTTTGGCTTTGTATTTAGTCACTAGCATCTCTGAAGCTAATCAAATCAAAACGTAAACAAAAGCTTCTTGTTAAGCTCACGTCAAAACCTCTTGATTATTCAGGCGCACAGGCGACTATCACTTTAGATAAATAGTTCACCCTCTTAATGGCGATATATTTATATTGTGATTATTCTTGTCACAACTTTTTAGATAAAGTTTATGGTGAATGATTATAGAGAAGCTAGCAATCAACACTAGGTTGTACCTTTGCAGGAATGAACAGTTCTGCCCTGATGAAATAATTTGAGTTTTGCTTTGACTTTAAACATATGCAATGCAAATATTAATTTATCAAATTGTATGTGAATTATGAAGTTGTCTACATTGTGTGTCACTTAGGACTTTTGAACCTTTTCACCCTTTGAATCCACTCACCACAGAGGAGCAAGGAGCGAGTACAGGCTGCAAACAGAATGACCAGGTCTTAAACTTATGGCAGTTTAATTCTTTAAAACATGGTTTTATGTTAAACAAAATCTTTAAGTATATAATAGTTTGATAAGCAGCTAATTTAGTTGTTTTTCTGTTTGTAAAGCTCATCTGCTCCCAGGATGGTGAATAGTTACAAGAGGACTTCAAGCCCTAGATCGCCAACTAACAGTGGGGAGCTTTTTACCCCAGCACATGAGGAAAATGTGCGTTTTATACATGATAGTAAGTATACCAGTCAACATTAATTTCTTTTTTAATTATCTTCATGGTTAAAGCTGAAGCTGGTTCTGCCAATTTGGTGTGTTTTCAACTGAAGAACTTTTTAGGACACTAAGGTCTCTTTGTTCAATACATCTTCAAGTGTTTTTTGAGAAAGTCAAAACTGAGGATGAAGGCTAAGAAAAATGTTGTTTCTCAGCCTCTAAAATAAAAAGGTTAAAGCTTAAGTTGTAGTCCAAGCAGGTGTCTTGAAAGACAAATAGCACAGTACAGTATGTTGGAACACATCTACAAAAGGTGGAAATCTGTGTTCTGTTTATGATCATCATTAGGTTATATTTTCCATCAGCTGATTTGGTTTTGTTTAAAGTTGCCTGACGTTTTGCACTCTTACACACCTGCTCACAAATTACCGTGATGCACTCACCTTCTGACGTCGGCAGATGTTCGTTCGTTGTAGAGCTGGCATTTTTCTAGAACCCGTTTTCCTAGCTAGGTGGCCATTGTTCCTTCATCTGATACTTGAACAACCAGTTAGGGATTTGGCACAGGCTTTAAAACCTAAACTGAAACTGAGTCAGTGAAAAAGGGTTAACAAAAGATTACAGTGAGGTTTTAATGTGTGACGTGAATACTTATGTGCCAAATGTCCATCTCATTATTTTAATTCAGGAAATACCTGACTAGTTTGTGATTAAGCTGCTGAGATTAATTTAATCTTGGAGTAACTTGTTCTACAATAAGAAACCACTTTACTATATCCTGTTTGTTGTTGTTGTTCCCTTATCTCGGTACATTAACTTGATATAGTGAGTGGTTGAGGTAAATACTAATAAGAAAACACACAGGTATGGTTAGAAGCGAGATTGTCGGCATGAGGTGAAAGTCATAGTTTCCAGCATCATGGAGGAGGCTGTTTTTGAGTCCAGCTAGATCTCCATGGTAACAGAGACACCAGAGCAGGTGATGAGTTCAGAGTTTGGTCCTAACTGTCTATAAAAAGCTCAACCTGTTCACTTATTCTTTTCTTTGTGAATTCATAGGTAGAAAAATCAGATTGAGACATTAATATATTGCTATACTAAGTTCTGACAGAATGAAAAGCTCCACCATCATCTTCGATGATCAAATGTTCTCAAAATAATCACTAAATTAAATCACAGTACAAAGCTGATTCAGGGACATGTTTAATCTATTACATATGGTCTCCAAGTTTGAATGAGTGCATGTTTGTTTAACTGCTTATTGACCTTAAATCAGTGCGTCTTGTTACACTTCAGTTGATAAAGCTGCTGCCCTACGCTTCTATGTAACGAAGAAGCCACCTTTCTTTATCCACAGCCTGGCAGTGTGTACTCAGAGATATCAGATCAACACAAAATAGTGAACGTAACGACCGTGGACCACAGGAGTATGTGGAGAAGAACCCCAACCCTAACCTACATTGTAAGTCATAATAAACACATCACTACAGACCAGGAACAACTTGTTTTTGATGATTACTTCTTGTGTTTGTTGCAGCTTTCACACCAGTGGACCTGAGTGACCTCAAAAGGCGCAACACACAGGACTCCAAGAAATCTTAGTGCTTCCTAGGAGGTTCTCGTCACTATTTTCCATCCATTATCCTCAAGAACTTTTCATTTCTCAGCCCTCTGACAGCCAGCCCTGTTGGCACGTGTAACAGAATACAAATATCATTCATATACCGCGGACCATAGCAACTCATGTCTTTATTTTTTTTGTTTGTTTGTTTTTACCCTTTACGACCGACTAAGAAGAAACTTGGATTTCAAGGGGCACAAATTCTCCCCCCTCTTTTTCATGTTTTCACCTAAGAAAGTCTACAAACATACCTCCTTATTGTGGACGGGACTGATTCAAGCGTGCATCAAAATTTGCTGACGTCTGATGCTGAGGCGCAAACTGAGGCCCGACAGGACACAAAGACTGAAGTCTTAAACACAATAAACCCTACTGCTTAAATTACTTTTTAAGGCAATTGTAAAAGGGCTGTGTTCTGTTTTTGTTTTGGGAAGTAGATAGATAAACCGTAGAAGTAACTGAACATTGGACACACACTTTATGGGCAAGTTTTGGAAGCCAAAATACAATATTGAAGGCCAACATTTTTATTAAGCATTTTCTTGCCCTTGGTGGACTTTATTACCTAGAGAATGCAATTATGCAGCCCTTGGTTAACCCGTTTCCTCTAAGCCTTGACACAAAATGTTGAATAAAAAGACTTTTACAGTATGTTTTTTCTATTGAGTCTAGATCATTGCTTATAAGTCAATATTTGCCACCTTAAAAGATTGATTTTATTTCTGCTTTTTGTCACACTTAGTGTTTCGGATCAGCAAACAAAGTTCTATATCAGAAAAAGATAACCTGAGCAAATATAAAATGCAGTATATTTCATTTATTGAGGTAAACAGCTGTCCAAACCTACATGATCCTATATGGAAAAAGTAATCGCCTTCATTTTAAATCATAATTGATTAAACACGTTACTGGTATTTGGAAGGCGAAGTTCAGTTCCACTAGCCACACCCAGACCTGTAGAAATCACTACAACAGAACCTGTCTGACAACATGAAGAAGGCTAAAAGATCTCAAAAAGTAACACCCAGAACATCTAATGTGCTTCAGGCCTCACTTCATTAAAGAAGAGATTGTTCAAGAATTGGAAAGGCACAAATGGCATCATTGGAGAATTCCAAGACCAAATCTAGGTCAAACACCTGGAGTAAACTAACACTTTCAGATAAAAAAAAACATTCAACCAACAGCTGTGATATTGTGATGGTCTGGATGACTTGCTTTGACCATTGGAATCATGAATTCTGCTGTCTAGCAGAAATTCCTGACGGATAATATCCGATCTTCGACCTGAAACAGGCTGTTAACGTTAGAACTCCCTCAAATGGGTCTGAATTCAAACAATTCTGTAAAGGATAGTGGGACCAAATCCCTCCATTGTAACATGACAGACCCATTCACAAGCACATGATTGCAGTTGTTGCTGTCAAAGAGTGTTAATACATTAATTAATCATTTTATGTTTGGTCAGCTGCATCATTAAAGTGTGATTTCATCATCACCAGTTTGGAGTAATTACATATTCCATCAAAATTCCAGACTTTGTGCAGGTGAACTTTTAAGAGCTGATGATGATTCATTTGAGTCAGGTTTGTTGTTAAAACAGCAGCAATTTTCCACATTGGCCTAAAACTTGTGCACAATATGGAAATGAAAAATACTATTGCTGTTTCACCTCAGTCTATGGTGTCAATTCTAAAAGAAGGGAATAAAGAATTATTAAAACATGAAGAGGATGTACCTGATTTATTACCAAATCTGAATTAAGCACTTCAAAAATCCAAGTTCAAACACCAGGGAAAGATCCGATTTATTATAAAATGAGGAGGTCTAGTTCCCTATTTCCACCACCTGAGGCCTTTTGGAGAGAAAGTCTCTAATCCAGTGGCACAGTGACGTCGACAGACCCAGGTTGTGAAGCCTCAGAACCAGCTTATCTGTGATCAGTGTGTTAAAAGCCAAGCTGAAGTCAACAGATCTCATCCTACATGAAGGCAGCATCTCAATCTTTGAGCGGGGTCCACATTATACTGTCCATCTAAGGTTTCTGGTTTGGGAAAGCCTTGATGGTCTTTCTGATGAAGTTTAGACCTAAAGTTTGTAATAGATGTCAAAGTCACAAGTTTCAGGGTGTTTTGTTGAGTGTTCCAGTCATTTGCTGCTGCAAAGTGGAAGGATTTACAGCCAAAGACAGTAGAGGAGGTTGAAATGATGAGCTTAATATATTCACTAGACCTAGTGTGATCATTATTATGAGTGTGGTGAAGAAGAGAGGACAGATAGAGAGGTGTCTTGCCCAGAATTGTCTTGTAAACAAAAAGAAGCCAGTGGTGGAGTCTGCAGAAATTAGGATAAGGAATTTAACATCACATATAGCTGTCATAAGAATGAGACAGGAAAAGGGACAACTGATTCAAAACCTAAATAGAAGTATAATCCAAATTAATTTTAGACGTCACATAACTCAAAAATTGTATGATGGGATCTAATCAATCTGGTCCACACTCCATCCATACCAACAGTGGCGAGCTATTGGTAACCGACACTAGAGGGCGCACGAGTCTTTGATTCACGTACTACGTCAGGGATGCGTACAGGACGTAATGTTCTGAGGGTGTTTATTGTGTTTAGTGAGTCTTCGGTTCAGAGAGCGCAACTTCAGCTGTGAGAGGAACAGGGAGAGGGACCAACCGAGTCTAGGCTGTATATTTTCTAATTCGTTCACAGTTTAGTTTTACTGGGGCAGCATAATGGCCGATAAGATGGATATGTCTCTAGATGACATTATCAAACAGAGCAGGCAGCAGAGAGGTGGAGGACGAGGAAGAGGCCGAGGCCGCGGAGGATCCGGCGGCGGCCGTGGTGGAGGCGCTGGGCGACTTGGAGGCGGTGGCGGAGGATTTGGAGGCCGAGGCGGTGGTTCTGGCCCCATGAGGAATCGACAGAACCTGAGCCGCGCTAGAGGCAGACCGACACCTTACAGCAGGGTATGAGAATGTTAGAGGAATAAGCAGAGAAATGTTTTCATATTGTGTCCCTTCTCCCACAACCCAAATGTGTAACGAGTTTCAAGAAGGAAGGAGCGGAGGCTGTTAGCAATGTTGGCTAACAGCGCCATTTTGAATCCAGCACCATGTTTTAAAGCTAGTCGACAGTGAGTGGTCAGTCAGAGTTCTCCAGCCCAAATTGATGAAAGGAAACCACTTCCTCAGGAATATCATCCGAAAGTGTGTTTTCACTGCTTATGGGAGCGTGATATTGGCTCAAGTTCCAGCCGATGCAGCGACCAGGCGGCCTTATGTTCGGGGAGTGGCTCGTGGGTTTCTATCGGCCTCTATGATGGCTTTCAACCAGTTTGCCTGTTATTTTGGATGGAAAAGTGGACTTTCTCACCCCTGGTAGTTTTCAAACCAAAGCAGTTCTTCGCCTTTTTAAGTGCGAACGAGTTCCTGGGGATACCAAACAAAGCCCCAGTCAAAATGGCGTGGTCTCAAAATGGACGCTCATGTAATCCACGCTCACACAGAGGGGGTATCAGGCCTTTTTCACCCCCTCACATGTGGACTCTAACCCCAACTTCACGAAACCCCGTTTCGTGCTTTGGCAAAGAACTTTTCTGAGGTCCAGGACACGGTGCCAGCGCTGGAGGCCACGCTGCTTCAGGAGCCGAGGCCCTGGGTATCCGAGGAGCTTTTCTGGAGGGAGACGCAGATGGCAAGAGAACAATGGGCATCTTTTGTAGCTAGCCTGGGGAGTTTTTCAGGTTTAGTGTAAACTTTGTGGGTGGGTCTGGGTTAAAGGGTTCAATTTGTTCTATTGATTATTTTGATGTCTGACACTTTTCGTATAATTCTAATAGACCATAGTTTTATAGGGTTCTAGTACTTTTCAAGGTAGAAATGTTAAACTTTTATTTTGATTTATATGTACATTTTATTTACCATGTCAGAACTCGTACTAAAGGACTACCTCAGCCATTAAGGATAGTTTTGATTAGAAACTGTTGTGATTTAAACCAGTGATTCCCAAGCTTTTGAGTTTCAGAACCACAAGGTAGACAACAAAGGTCCTAGATATTGAAGTACATAAACAAACATTTACAACAAAGACACAATCACATCACATTTGATTTAAACCAAAGTAAGACACATTTTATCAATTTCTATTCTGTGACATTTGTTAAATTAGATTTTTGTATTTTATGACAACAATTGATAAGTATGTCAGCAATTCTGTCTTGGCCAGGATGGTCTTGTAACAGACGAGTCCTTCCTGGTTACATTTTTTTAAAGTTAATTTTCAAAATTCATGCTAAATTTATCATAAGGTCCCACATTGGTGTCCTTACTTTAACTTTGGGAACCAATGGTCTAGATCCTAAGTATAGCAGTTTGTTTTTTTATTTGTGCTTCACTGTAATTTAAAAAACACACTGTTGCACAAGCATGCTAGTTTTTCATAAGATTTGAAATTGCCCAAGGTAATAAGAAAATGTAAATCTGGTTTGAAAAATATGAAATTTTCAAAGTTAAAGAAAAAAGTGTTGTGACTTCATCTGCAAGTGACCCTGCAACACATTCCCTTCTTATTAGTTTGTCTTGTGTATACCCCTCTGTCGGAGCTGATACACTTGCTTTTAGTGATGGGGTGGGCAGGGAATACTGGGGACCCCGTCCCCCTCTTGAGAGAGCTGAGCACCATGTTGGAAGTGGAGCCCCCTGCTTGCCCCAACACCCAGCCGTGTGGACTCTGTGATTGACAGAGGCAAGGGGATCCTGAAGTCAGCAGGTGCGTTCTCTTTCATCTGTTGCAGCCTAAACAGCTCCCAGACAAGTGGCAGCATGACATGTTTGACAACGGCTTCAGTGGCTTCAATGGTGCTGCTGGGGGCGGCGGAGGAGCTGGTGTGGAAACTGGAGGGAAGCTCCTTGTCTCCAATCTTGACTTCGGGGTTTCAGATGCAGACATCCAGGTACTTAAATACTCTTCCTCACAGGTTTGTGTGTTGTGATATTGGTCATTATAAACTCATCTTGGCCTGTTTTTGAAGGAACTTTTTGCTGAATTTGGAACTCTGAAAAAGGCTGCTGTTCATTACGACCGATCGGGAAGAAGCTTGGGTACAGCAGATGTCCACTTCGAAAGGCGGGCAGATGCTCTTAAAGCCATGAAACAGTACAACGGCATCCCACTCGATGGTACGCTTCTTGCATATCTAGCAATTGTCCTTAAATAAAATTATGTTTGTGTGTGTATTTTGCACGTCTTCCTGACATTGCTGTTACTACAGGTATTTCATTAAATTTGCATTTGCTAGTTTAAAGTTCAAATTTAACTCTGCATGTCCAAAATTAAAATGGCATCGTCTGTGGGAACTAAAGAAGAAAAGTCATTCAGTTCTGTGATTTTTAAAGCTTATTGAATAATTGCCTTAAGATTTTTATTCTTTTTCTTATTTCAGGGCGGCCTATGAACATACAGCTTGTCACGTCACAAATTGACACACAGAGGCGGCCGATGCAAGGGTAAGTTGCTGTTTATGGGATCAATATGTCTAACACTGAATAGTTGTAGTTATTCTTTTTTTCTCTCAGACTGAGCAGAGGCGGTGGAGGCATGAACAGGGGTCGTGGGTTTGGAGGCATGCAGAGAGGTCGAGGAGGGCGTGGTGCAGGTGGTCCACGAGGGAGAGGACGGGGCGGCCGTGGAGGCAGCGCGGGTGGAGGAAAGCAGCAGCTGTCAGCAGAGGAGCTCGATGCCCAATTAGACGCCTACAATGCTAGGGTTTGTTCACCTGACAACACACTGCTTCTCATTAGTTAAGTTGCTGTTTTCATAACAATTTTCTAATTTTGCATTTTTGTTTTTTCTCATTTTTCAGATGGACACCAGCTAAACAATGAAGAACTTCCTAGTAATCATCCCTTCCTTTCTGCACAGGAGGGCGTGGTTGTTACAGATGTGCAGAATATTTTACACTTGGTTGTCTTCTGATGTGATTTGACATTGTTCAAACTTCTTATTTTAAATACTCCAAAGTGTTTTTTACCAGTATTTTTTTTTTTTTCCCCCATATGAAAATGGTTTTGACTGTAGGTTGTTGAGCTGGGTTTCCCCAGTGTCCCTCTACCCTGTAGTTAATAATACTTGTAATAAAAGCCTGCAGTGATTATTGACCGAAACTTGTAATGCTCATGTCTGTGTTGCCTGGTTTGTAAAACTACCGTTTTTTTTCCCCATAACTGCTCCTGTATTTTCCTTATTTTTTTACTGTAATTTGAATTGGACTATTCAAAATTCCTGTTCAAGTTAAATGTTATGAAACTACTTATTTGACAAGTCATCACACATTTCTTAAAGCTTTTTAGGTTGTACTTGATATATAAGATAATTCAAATATGAGAAATACAAAGGATCCAGTGTGAAAACTTCGACTTTGAATTAGCTTTTGCTGCAATGCATCCGGTAGAGGTCGCTCTTTATCCTTTGTTCTTTAAGTTAGTCCATTTTATGTACACCGTGCCGGTTGCGTTCATAGAAAACTAAACGTATCATATACTTGTAAAGTTTTTTAAAACTGCTGTAAAGTTGCATCAGAATAAATAAAAGCTCAGGTAAACAAAATGAACAGTTTCAAAGTTGCTTTTCCGGAAAGGCGGCTCGTTTTTACCCGCGTGAATCGTTTCATTTTCCGGAAGCGCTTCTGCAAGTAAAGATGGTACGACTTCCGGTTTTCACATTAAAAGGCGAATATAACTTTTTGCATAAACCAAATTTCTTGAAATTGAAAGCTCTTAATTCGGTTAACAATGTTTTTGCTGTTGGGAAATTACTCCAATACATTAGATATTTAAGAGAAAAATGATATCTGAAGCTTTGATGGTTTACAACTTCGTTTGTGGCAGTGCCTGTTCTGCTGGCTTTTAAAAACAATCTTGAGCTCGTGTTCACATTACACAATGCATTTTAGAAATTAAATTCTAATAAATAGCTTTTTTAAATAATGATTCACTTTGATATTTTACTGCAGTGAAGTCATATGAGGTAATTCATAGTAATGTACAATATTAATGCCGACTTGTGCTTGGTGAATACAATTTTAACATTGGCTTTTTGGACTAGGGTTTTTATTTTTTGCTGGTACCCTAACTAAGGTATGTTTTATTTTGAAGTGTACAGACCGGATGTATCTACTAGCAGTAGCTTGTTCACATTTTCCTCCGCCGCTTCACTTCACTCCCATTCACTCTCCCAGCCAAGCAGAAGTGAAACGGTAAGACATGATAAAACACAGCAGACTTTTTAAAAACAGCAATTTTGCATGCATACATCCGAGTTGCTAGTTGTAGAGTTTTTATAAATAAATATTTATGAAATACGAGCAAATTTGCCGTATTAACGTGACTTTTTTAAAGGAACTACTTCACGAAAAAAACAACTTTCCAAGGCTGACGCTGTGAGTTTTCATTCTGAATTTAGAATAAAATTATGGAAATGATAGTCGTTCTGACTAATGTTCTTAATTTTATTGGTAAGCCAAGTTATCCGCCCTGAATGAGGAGTGTAGAAGTAGTTGTCAGTGAATTTCCGGGTGTGGAGCTTGATCTCATCAGCCTGTGAACGCGGTTAGGTAACGTTAACACCGATTTTAACTAAACACGTATCCGGTGAATGAAGCTACTACCGAGCTATCAAATGTTAGATGCAGTGAGGCTAAGTTAAACTGTGTTATTTAATATGTGGTCGGTTGAAACAGGAACATTTTTCTGCCACTTCCTGGAACTTGTCTGCCTTTAAATTAGATTCGACTCGCACCTAAAACAGCCACCATTTTGGCTTTTGGAATGTTTCCTCGGGCAAGTGCACATGCATTGCTTTAAATTAAATCAGTTAACCATAACAGGTTGTTTTAGTTATATTTGTGTGCGAGAGATCAACCAAACTGCGTAGCCCTCCCTTTTCCTTCCTGTGAGTGGAAAATGAGTTGAGGAATTCTCAAGTTTTTGTTTTTGTAGAGGTTGTTTAACTTGTGTTTGAACATTTTATTTACTTCCTTCCAGTTAAGAGAATGTGCAAGCTTGCAAGACCGGATGTCTCATTTAACTTCTTTTTTTACCCTCTTTGGTATGAGCTGATAAGCCAAATGGAGGAAGAAATCAACCAAAATAAGGACCTTTGTGTTGAAGTTTAAACTTCCCAACAGTTCACATTACAGAGCACATGAGATCTAAAACTTAAAAAAATAAGTTATTTTTATGGCAGATTTTGTCCTTGTTAATGTAATGATTTTTTTCACATTTCATTATCTGGAAAACAGTTATTTGTCATCCTATCTGATCCAAATGCAGCATTCTTTAGCCGTCTCTTTGTGACCTGTTTTGGCTCAGAGGAATGACGGTTATCTCCTGCCCTCTTCGCCCACAGCAAGGTGCATTTCCTCCTCACGTTATTCTGGCCTGTCAGCCAGATCATGTGTTCTTCAGCCTCCTCTTATCTTCACTGCCTCTTGAGACGGGCTGACTCAGAGCAGGAGGAGTAAAACTGGATGTCTAAGCTCAGCTGGCACCTTGACGTTCCCATTCCCTCACAGCTTCCTGCAGGGATTCATCACTGGCTATTTTTGCAGCTTCCTATTTGTTCTAGACCTTCCTGAGATGGAGTCATGTTTTGTTTCTTCATATCTTGCTGCCTTTTGTCTGTTGAGCTCATTCTGTTTCTCACTACAGATGTCCCTCACCCTAAAGGCTCTTGGGTAGCATGCATCTCACTTTTCTAATTCTTGTGCTAAGTTCTACTACTGCGTTGCATCAGCTCTCATCCTTTAATGTAACACTTCCTCAGAGCTTTGGTTTGTTTTTTCTGCATTCCTATCCAGCCAGATGTTATCTACAATTATAACATCAACTCAGTCTCAGCATTTTTAAAAACAGATTTTGTTGGTTTAACTTTTTAAGTTAACACAAAGAGGACAAGCTGTGCTGCTTCTCTGCACTGGTGTGGTTTGGCATGCTAAAGGATGTGAATCATCGCGCTCTCGCATGAAAAAGGAAGTTTACAGTAGTTTCTTGACAGAGAAAACGGCAAGCGTGCAGCTCTAACCTCAAGCAAGACACCTCTGTTAATTTCAGATTCATATCACCTTACATGATAATCAGTGTTGGGGAGTGAATACATGTATTTAGAATACATATTTAGAATACTGATGTATTCAGTTACAGTCACTATTTTTAAACAGGGTATTTAGAATACAGTTACTTTCGTAATACCATTGGAATACTTGTTTTCCACTTTCCTCCAGAAAGATGAATAAATTAATTTCGGGCAGTGTGTCTCCGTGTTGTGTAGGTCATCTATTCCATAATTCCCTAAACAACGTGCCTATGTTACCATAACAACCCTACCAAAACACAGGGTACACTTCCGATTAGCCGGCATAGCAAGGTAACAACCTAGTAGGCTCGTATGGATTCGACCAAAAGGTGGAGTGGTTGGAGTCACAACCGCAGCCGATTAAACCTACAAGCAGTGGAGGAATAAATGCATTCACGTCCTGGAAATTCAAGCTAACTTTCACTCTTAAAAAGGAGCGGGGCGAGCGAAATATGACGGTTCAGTGTACTACTAGCTGCGTCCAAAGACTCTAATCTAATCTGAAGAAACACCGTAAAGCAAGTTATTTTTTAGCTTTCTAGTTTTGTTCCTTAGTGCTTTATTTAACAGTGCCTGAATCGTGTTAGTGATGTCATTTCTCACATTTACAGTGTCGGTTTTGTTTCTGAAATGACGTTAGCTTGATGATATTGTTGTGGTTTCATGTTAAGAGCTTTCCATCTGGAGTCCAATGAACATCACTTATTATAATAGACTTAAATCATGTTTCATAGGGGAAGTATTCCAAGTATTTAGAATACAGGAGGAGCGGTGTTATTGGGTTATTTTATAGTTTTGCATTGTTCTCTAGTGTAATTCAATGCTATCTGTGTCATTTTTATAAAGAAAGAAGCCTTGATGCTTATAATGTAAGCTTTAGAAGTTTGTTATTCTAAAGCTGAGTTTGAAACAGCAGATTCTCATTAGTATTAATGATATGCACAGCCCTCGCTTCTGATTGGCTGCAGGTGTTTGATACTGAATGTGACGATAAACATGGCAGCTAGACTTTATGTGGATAAAGTTACAGTCGAAGGACAAATTAGAAGAACCACTTCCTCAGCGTTTTACAATGAATGATTCAGAAGGGTAATACTCACAATTGAATTTACATTTTCTCCTGAAAGCTCAGCCAGCCTCAAGCAAACAGCCATTCACTCCCCGCATGCGGGCTGCTGTCCACACCGAACTCCGCTTTCAGCTTCTGGATACCGGTGCTCGACACGCGGGCTGATACTTCCCACGTCCCGCATTAGTCCTTCGGCCAAAAGTCAGCTCTGTTTTCCACCAACGAGAAGCGAAACTGAAACTCTGCAGGTCGCCTCACATGCTGGCTGCTGCCCTCACGCACACACACACACACTGCTCTCAGTACTTTGTGTGTCTTAACCAAAATACCTCAGAATAAGTTCTAATTTCGCCAAGATTAGCCAAAATATATTACAAAGTTAGCCAATAACTGCACCCAGGGAACGAAATTAACACTCACCACTCGCTAAATGCGACCAAATTGCTCCACTTGGCAAGTAAAATTTGGAGCGTCATCCGCCACATGGCGAGTACATTTTTGCACCAACTTAGTTCTGTTTATCAGGTGGATTTCTGTGACGCTCCTCTCCTGCCTGCATGTGACGTACACGAAACGCAAGAGTCGCACCCTGAGGCATTTCTGCCCATCTATTCACAAGACAGCAGCAGTTAGCTTCGTGCTAAAACTAGCAGCGATATGTGGCGGTTTAGAACTGGAGTCAGCCAGTCTTCAAAAAGAAAAGTAGTCGAACTGGAAGAGAAACCACCAGGACCAGTGGCAACTAGAAGATTTAATGAAAAGTGGCGAACTGGAGGTGGCGGTGGAGATAATGTTGACGCTGGCTACAGGGCACAACAGGTGTTGTGCGAAAGTCTGTTCCCCTGAATTTTTCTGTTCCCCCATGTCAAATTGCGAGCTTCACAGCACTTCTAAAAGATTTCTACAACACGTAGTCGTGTCAGAGTTGATACTTTATTTTGTTCCCATTAAATAAATTAATACAAATTTAAAATTGAAATTTTTATTCTTTTTTTGTTTTGTTTTAAACACTGACAGAATCGCTGAGCGTTTTATCCGCTTCCTACACAGGTGAACATAGTATTTCAGGGGAGCAGATTTTAGCAAAACACCGGAATCTGCTCAGATGAGCTGCTCCGTTTTCCTCCAGTACGCTAAAAGACCCGTAACACCTCACTGGTCCTAGGAAATAAGACGATGAAGGGACTCCAAATGAGGCTGTAAGACTGTCAGAAGCAGGAAGGCAGATTTTATGGAGAGAAAACAAGGAGTCTGACTAGATTTCATTAAGAGAGTTCATTAAAAACATTTCTAAAAAATAAAATAAACAATCTGAAATGAGTAAAAAGTAGTTTTTATTAATGATTGTTTAATTAAGTTTCATTCCTTTCTGTTTGGATCTAACATAATATCATATTATAGAATAACGTGCTTTGGGTAGATCTAAATCATTTAGAATTTTGGCCGGTAAAAAGTATGTTTGGCCGGTAGATTTTATCATCTACCGGCCAACTTGGCCGGTGACTCAAAAATTTAATTTCGGACCCTGGCTGCACCTACAGAATTTATGAACTTCCATGCAAAAAAATGAATAAATAATGCCAACTCTGGGGTTAGAACTCCGTACCTGCAGATTTGTAGTCATTGTTATATAGCTGCTACGCCACACACCAGGTACAGGTCTGTGCTATAGCTACGCTATAGGTCTGTTTTCCGCCATGTTGAATTAAGAAAAAAACAAAAGCTAGCAGCTGGGCGGACTGAAAGGCGTTACCATCTCAGCGAATACACGTTGTGATGTCACAACGTATACAACTGCACAACCGCAATTTTAAGTTTCTTTTCTTAGAAATTCTGTTTTTTTTTTAATAACCAGGAAACAGAGTTTTCATGTTTGGCCTACATGACAGGCTTAGAGGAACCTATTAGAAACTATGAAAACCTGAAAAAAATGGATTCTGACAAAACCACCCCTTTATGCAAAGGGGTGGTTTTGCTATTGTGTATTGTATTTGCAGCTTGTTTGTATGCAAAGTGACCTGTCATAGATAGTTTCCTGAATGGCCTCAGTTCAGAGACTTGGGACTGATGCTGGGTCCAATCATGATGTATTTTACAAATCATTAAACTTACGTCAGTTTCAAGCGTGAATATCACCAGCGTCCAAGGGTCAAATCCAGTAGATATGACTGAATATTATTACTGAGGTAATCATAAAGCAGTGCTGTCCAAACATTTTGAGACATGGGTGAAAATCAAGTTGGAAGTGTTAGTAGTGGGTCAAAAAACAAAGCTTCAGTAATGCTGCTGTAGTTTTTGGAATTATTCTAAGTCAGCAAGGGTTTTAGACCTTGCATTAGTAAAAATCTCAACAAACATTTTTAAAAGTGTTTGTCTGCATCAGCAGCTTGTGCTGGAGGGACACAATTCTAGCATTCTTGAAACGTGATTGAGTCACACAAAATACGTTGTAGGACCTCAAATGGCCTGCAGGCCACACGTTGGATACCTCTAATGCAAAACTGATGGCATTGCTTAGGTTTATAAAACAATGTTTGCATGAACTGCTGTGAAATTTAGGAGGTTCGAACTGTTCTGGAACTGTCATCCCAGTTGAATATGAACTCAGTTTCACTGAACTGGTGCTTTTAGGAAGCTGCAGTGTGTGGATGCACCAGGAATAACTTTTACACAGAAACACACTTCAAAATGGCCGAAATGACCCTTTAATTTCTGAAATTCTACTTGGATGTACACGTGAAAAGTATTTCACTACAAAGACCAGACCTTCAGTTGCATCAGGGCTGTTGAAATCTATACGACTCAGGAAACAAAGAGAAGTTGGGTGGAATAAAAAGGGCAGGTCCTAAGGTCTCAGTCACTCGTCTCAGCGCGGCGTTGATTGAGAGACGGCGATGCTTTGAGAGCAGAGAGGGTCAAAGCAGAGCTACAGAAAGTGTTTCTTCTCAAACGTGTCTCAGTGAAACAGCAGTCATGTCCTGTTAAGATGAGCTTTGTTTCACCTTTGACCAAATCAGGCTGTAAATCAACTGAAACTACACAACTTCCTGTTTTATTTTTATCTGTGTAACTTGTACTTTAGGGCTGTTTGAGCAGCCACTTCTTTTCCTTCTTACTTTACGTTGTGTTTGTTGATGCTCCTCCTCTCGTTCTGCTGACCTTTCACTGAAAAGCCTCAAACATAAACATCCATTGCATCAGTGATATTTGTGGCTAGAGCTTGTGAGATTACATGAACTCTCTCTTTACTTTTCTTGAGCTGTGTTTACATAAGAGGGATGCTTTAGCTTTTTTATAAATTTAAACATGAAATTAATATGATTTTTAATTTATTATGATAAAAGTTAAAGATTATCAATGATTACAAGCCACTTTAAAAAAGGTAGCAACCTAGAAATTAGGGAAGTCGTTTGACTGTTGGATGAACTGACTCGTAATTATTCTTCATGTGATGCGAGAGTTTTTTCTCCAAAGGCATTGTGGGAGTTTAATTTGTTAGTATTGTTTTAAAGCTGATTGTTAGAAATCAGATTTAGAATATTGTAAGGTTTTGGTTGTGTATCAGTGTTGTCTTTACACTAAAACCCTGACCACAACTAGCATGTCCTTGAGGAGTTCTTGAGTTGATGTGTGCATTACAAAGCCCTGTGCACAATTTAGTGTGCTATTTTGTCTGTTTTTAAAGTGCTTTTTTTTGGTGTAAAACCTATGATTAATTACTGTGTTACCAATTAAACAGCACCTGTTCAGGGAAATGGTTTAACTCCTTCAGAGTGCAGCACATAGCGTCCTCGTCAGTTTTGCATTTTATTGTTCTTTATGTGAAATTCTGTGGTTATTTACAAGAGTTTGGAGCTGCTTTCAAAGGCCAGTAATTCATTTTGTAGTTCGGACTGTTTTGTTTAGGGGAAAAAAAGGTTTATCCAAATGGAACCAACTTCAAAGTGGATTTTCACAGCAGTTCATGCAGATGTATTAAATAAACCTTCACACCACCATCAGTTTTTCATTACATAATTACTTCTGTAGCAATATTGAGAAATTCCTGCCTGACTTGACCTCTGAATGCATTTTGTTGCTCCTGGTTAGGGCAACATAATTCTAATTCAGGATTATCTTTGTCATTACTGAAATTAATGACTATTTAACAAGACTGAATGTTCCTCCTTAAATCCTTAAACAAGGTATTTTCAAGGTTTTGAAAGTGACTGAAATTGGTTAACACACAATACTTTCATGATAATCCCAATGCAAGTCGCCAGAAAACTTTGAAAATTTACTTTAAGTGTTTGAATGTTGAACACCATCTAAAGTTCACATTTTAACGAGACTGCAGACACTGATTCACACAATCAATGACAGAGTTTAGTTTAGTGCTGATTTAAACTTGATGAGGAAAAAATACAATTGTTTTCACAACAAACACATGTTTAGGTCTATTTTGCATAATAAATAAATATTTTTGCAATATTCAGGCATTAATTAAAATCTTTAGACAGCAGCTAGACTTAATTTTACTACTTGATCAATCAGTCACATCAGTCAGTGAGCACTCATAAGCTTCTTCGGGAATGTTGGTGCATAAAAACAGATCCGTATGGAAAAATAAAACTGAAGCTGTAGGATTTATAATATTGGAGGCTTATTTTTTATTGTTGTCATACACTGTCAGTGTGTTTTGCTGTCATTCTGCTAACTTTACTTCCCCTGAATTTTTAAAACACCATAAAACACGAGTTCAGAAGGGGACTGCGTACCTCGATTGGAAGGCATGATAAAACAAGAGCATGCTTTCAGTGCGTAATGGGACAAAATAAAAACATAGTTTTTGTTGATTGCACTGATTTTGTGATCATTTTTAGCTAAAAATTAAATTTGATCAATTGCACAGCCCTAAGGAACACAAACGCCCCGGTAACCATAATCCAACCTTTTGATGGACTCGGGCATGTTGCTAAGAAACAAACCTAATCTGAAACCTTAGCTGCTGCTAAGCTTAGTGTGTTTGTTAGTTTGAGCTGCTGCTCGGTTCCAGACAAACTATTTCCCTCAGGAGAGAGGGAGGAGGAACAAAGAACAGCGCAGGTGAAGACGCGCGCTCAGTCTCGTGAACGCTGATCTGATTCCCAGCCGGCTGAACAATGGCACGGCCTTTTCCTGGCAGCATAGCATGAAGCCACTTAACTCATTGTTTTGAGTCAGAATGAAGAAACTGCTTGTCGTTATGACGGTGGTGATGTCAGTGTTATATGCAGCATGCTGGCTATTAATTTAACCAAATCAGCAGTTTCATTGTTGATTAAGAAGGCATGTAAATGATGTGGCTGGCAGGCGTTGCGTAACGCACTGGGATACAGTCTCTTTAATTTGTCAGTGCTTGTTAGTTGGGTGTTGTTGGCAGTAGACGAGCTCAGAGAAAACACAGCTTTGAGTGCTAATCAGTAAAATCATCACCACTCATAAAGATTTGCATGATCAGACTTTTATTTCTGCCCTGACTCGGCCAACTTGTTCAGTTGATTTAAGGACGGTCGTATAGACAGATTTGAAGAAGTGATTTTTGTTGCCGAGCAGCCAGTCGTTTGACGGAGCACTTCCTGTTTGGTGACATCTCAGTGTGCTGCAGTCAGGAGACGAGAAAAGCAACCTGCTCCTTGACGTTACATCGCCTCAGAGTTATCCACTCCTGTTTTTCTCGCTTATTCTCTCTGACTGGTTCTCACGCAGCTGACCAGCTGAAACATACGATTGGCTGCTGAGGAATTTGTGCTTTTATGGCAGCACAGAGGCCCCGTTTGGAACAGGGAAAACAAGCGTTTACACTCAATTTCTGAGTGGATAACACCCAGATGTATATGGAGTGTTGGACTAGTTGACCAGTGTGTTGTGATCCACCCGGGTTGAGCAGGAGGCTTCAATATTTGCAGCTTAAATAACCGACCTAAATGTAAATGTGTTTCTTCTGACCTTCCTCTTTCACCACGGCCCAGTTCTGCTTACAGCTTGGATCTCATTTCTCAACACCGAAAGCACAGGTCTGAGCTGTTTTCATATTTATCTTTTCACTCCTCTCTCTCTCTCTCTCACTGAGGAATGTTCTTTAGGTCGAAGCTTGCTTCAGTTCTGGGTTTTTAGGAAGCTGACTTGTTGCAACATGCAAGGTGGAGACTTTTCAGGGTGTAGCAGCTCGTTGTCAGAGTTATACATTTATGAATAAATCTGTTGTATTTCTTGTTCATTTGTAGCATCACTTCTTCTGGTTTTAGTAGAAGTTTGGTTTCTGCTTTGTTTTTTGATAAAGTAAAGTGGATCAGGACTTTGAGAGCCCTTTCAGTGAGCACATACTTTGTCTTTAGTTTTGATTTGTGTGTCAGTTTCTTGAGGATTTAAGGCAGAACAGGGAAAGAACAGACGTAATCCAGCAGGTGGTGATGGACACATGTGCACCAGCTGTTATCAGGAACTTACTAAATTTATATCTAAGCACCAAGTTTTCAGAAAACAAATATTTCTTACATAGAGGCTTTTAATCAGCTGACGAATCTCTAGCACTGCTGACTCCGTTTCTCCACCTGCTGGAGGCTGATCAGTTGTGATGGAGAACAACTGAGCACACTGGGCTCTGCTGCACTGGATTGTTATAAACTCAGTGAAAACGAGCTAGTGTCACATGTCTCAGATGTTTAGTTCAACAGATTTCTGCTCTGAGGAGCTACAGAAACATAAACTTGTCTTTTGCTTAATATAATGGCTAGAAATGCCCCAATTAGAGGTTCTTTTTAGACCAATTTAAATTTTAATAAACCTGAAACAGATTTAGTCGAATCCTATTTCACTTTAAGAACCATAATTAACAGTATGGAAGATGTATTTTTCTTTGTGTTTGGTTGCATTAAAGGTTTTACAGTTTATAATTAGATATTTACAGAAAACATGCTAGTGTTTGAACAAATTAGTGCTTAGCTATGGTGCATTTATAGATAATTACCTAAACAGTGACTAGAAGCCAGAAGATCCTGGTTTAGACACATGAAAGCATGTTATACAGTCATGGTGTGTTTAAGCACAGTTAAATATAAGGAAACAATTTGTGGAATCAAACTGGAGACAGCACCTAGAAAAAATGATCTGAGGTGTATTTGAACTTTTTTGTCCTGAAAACATCCCATTTGTTTCCTTGGAGGGGGCGGGGCCTAAAACGTGTACTGCTTGCATCGTTAGGTCCTACATTTGGTTCTTTCATGTCAGACTGCTGCTTAGCTATGGTGCGTTCATGGACCTCCCAGACAATGTGACTTTATAACATTGGATTGTGAGGTTGGGTTGGTCCAGCTAATGGGTTGTGTCTCTAATTGTCTCCATTATAAACTGCTCCAACATGTGGATGGTCTTCACCCTGTGCTGTTGCTGCTTTCCTTCACCTGTAGATTTGATTAAACCACTCATCTGTGTGGCTCTGAGTCATCCATCTAACCTCTTCCCTTCTACCATTACAGTTTAGCTCACAATGGCAGAGCAGGACCCCACACCAGAGCAGCTAGCAGCGATTGCAGCAGCCAATGAAGAGGCTGAATCTGGGATCAACTACAAACCTCCTGCTCAGAAGAGCTTACAGGAGATCCAGGAGCTGGACAAGGACGACGAGAGCCTGAGGAAGTACAAGGAGGCGCTGCTGGGATCAGCTGATGTAGTCGCAGGTTAGTGACGGTGGTCAATTTAACCTCGCAGGGCTTTTTAAAAAATTAGACACACATTTTTAACTCGACAAAGTGGGGTTTTGCATTCGTAACATTATTTCCAAAAGCAGGTTACATTGTTGTGGGTGTTTGTTGTGTCAATACATCTGTTGGGAAAACAGTTCAGCCACTCGGACTGTTGGAAACTATGACATCACATGCACTTATTTAAATTTCCTTCATTCTCCTACAAGAACAAATCAAATTCATGCTGTCACATGTTTTGAGTTTTAGCCTAAATTCTGCATGAAGTGCAGATAAGAGAATAATAATAATAAAAGAAATCCATCTGAATTCCTAAAATGAGTTGTGATGAACTAAAACAAGTACATCGTGTCGTGTCGTGTTGTGTCGTTGAGGTAGAAAGCTGCTACTTCATGATCAGACACTCTCATTTTTCTGTAAAGATGACATTTAGTTTGTAAATTTTACAAAACGAAAGTCACATCATAGCGAGGCTGAGTTGTCCTGCCGTCAAAAGATTGACCTGACTTGACCTTGTTGTTTCAGATCCCACCGCTCCCAATGTCCAGGTGACACGGATGACCCTGATGTGTGAAACGGCGCCTGCTCCTCTGGTTCTCGACCTGACGGGTGAGTTCTGTTCCAGTCAGATTTGGGGGGCAGATGTATAGAAGCCATATTTGGACAGCTGTCCTGCACTCGTTGCACTCTGATGGAGCCTCAGAGCACCATTAGTTGTGAACAGTAATCACTACCATCCGTGTGTCCAAATATAGACTAGAAGGCCTGTTGGGTCATTAGCCCACTAATTAGTAATGACATGATTCCAGTTCATGTGGGTTAATGAGCCATTTCCTGGTGGTGCTCTCAGTCTCCCCTTAGTGGTCAGAATGAGCTACAGCAGGACAGGAGGAGAGTTGTTTACTCTGCCCCCTGGTGGGTGCTAGAATTACTGCAGACGTTCCTCCCATGAGCTGAGTTACTTCTTTTAATAACTGTGATGCTTTATCCTTCCAGGAGACTTGGAAGGCTTCAAGAAGCACCCGTTTACACTGAAGGAGGGAGTTGAATACAGAATAAAGATCAATTTTAAGGTTGGTGCTTCATTTCCTCTCGACAGCTCGTCTCTGTTCCTCTGCATGAATGAAAACGTTTTGTCGTACTGCGATATTGTTTGTGAACAGGAAATAATGCATGTTGGTCTCTGCAGGTGAACAAGGAGATCGTATCAGGTCTGAAGTACAATCAGCAAACATTCAGAAAAGGAGTCAGAGGTGAGCGGCTTTTCTTATTTACCATTTTGAAGTGTGATTGGGAGACCGTACAGCGTTTGATGCTTTTCTGTCACTTAAATGTTTCAGATCAGTAAACTAGTGCCAGAAGAAAAAAGCCTGAGTAAACAAAAAGGCAGTTTTCAGGGTAAAAAACCAACCAGATGTGAAAATTGACCTCTAAAGTTTATAAATGAAACTAGTAATGGGTTTGATGAAGCTTTCTGAAATGCAGGTTCTCGTTGTCTGATACTGAACTTAGTTCGCTGATCTGAAATATTTAAATGTGACAAAAAGATAAGCGGCAGGTTTTTGCCAGTATCAGTCCAGGTATTGCATCAGTGTGGCTGTAACGTTGTTTTCTAGAATCAGGAAGTGACTTTGCTCATCACATCCACCGTTCTCTCCCTCTCTAACGTCCAGTCGATAAGTCGGACTACATGGTGGGAAGCTACGGCCCGAGACCAAACGAGGAGTACGAGTTCCTCACCACCCTGGAGGAAGCACCCAAAGGGATGCTGACCCGCGGCACCTACAACATCAAGTCCAAGTTCACTGATGATGACAAGTGTGACCATCTCTCCTGGGATTGGGCCCTCACTATCAAGAAGGACTGGAAAGACTGACTCCCCCTCCTCCTCCTTGTTCACTCCTCCATCATCACCCTACTCCGCTTTATCCAGCTCTCTTCCTGCTGTCATTCCATGATTTCTTTCCGGATTCTGTCCTCCTTTGTAGGCTTTCTGCTCTCTCCGTCCTTTAGCCTGCAGCATTTTTCTAGATCCCAATCCCTTTCATTACAGAACGCTTAATTTGTTTACACCTGCCTTTTCTGACAAGTATTAAATCCTCAAAAAGAAACAAAAAAAAAGGAGAAAGCAAATAATGTGCACAATTCCGATTTTTCAGGTTTGTTTATAAAGAAAAAAAGCAGCTCTGAATGTGATTACCTCTGACCTGCTCCACTTCTTTTTTCTTTTCATGCTGTTTTGTACGTACGCCATGATCTGCCTTGGATAGCATCAGAGAAAGCAGTGACGCGGTCGCCGAGCAACCCCTGCTGGATGCAGCTCCTGGACTCGGCCCAGCTAAAGCCTCTGAGCAGATTACTCGAGTCTTGTTTTAAGTTTTGGATCAGATTAGTGGTTACCTCTTGCTTTAGCTGCGGCGAGTCCTTTCCTGTTCAGGGTTGGGTTACTTTGCAGTTTTATTAGCAACCATGTGGCCTTAACAGCAGCTAGAAGCAGGTAGAAACCTTCAATGAGCCATTTGCCTTCAGATTAAAACCTTCATGAGCCTGTTTTTAATCAGAGAATAAATGGACACAGAATGAGAACTGAGGGTTGGAATCATCTTTATTTCAGGTCTGTAGATGCCGTTACACGTACTAGCATCCTTATTTCTGTACTCGTAATGGTTTGAGAATCTGCTAGAGGAGTGTGATGTCGCCACAGCTCATGTTGTGTATGTGCCTTTATGCTCATCCTCCATCACTGAAGAAAAATGAACCTTAGCCTTTAATTCAGCCATAAGGTTTTTTATACCCTCCATAAGTAAATGAGTTAATGTGGTCCATTTGGCTTCATTCACAGTGAGCTGAGATTCAATCTGTATTACCATCAGTTTACTGATCTTAGGTTCAAATTAAAGTGTTCGAACTGGGTGTGTGTGTGTGTGTGTGTCATTTTTCATCATTTAAAGCTCGTTTTATTTTTAACTTGATTTTATTGCTACAGATGCGTTCAAAGCCGATGTGCAGCTAGGTTGTTTTTATCAGTACATCCGAGTCACACAGAAGGGATTTCATCCACAACAGAAGAATTTAACATTTGGCAGCTTCCTTTTACAGGAACAAACACTAAAGCGTTTATTTGTTAGTCTTTCTGCTCTTGGAGGAGTTCACGTCCCTCTTGGTCTTCTGCAGTCGGGAGAAGATCTCCTTGAAGAGCGCCTTGTACTCCGGTGTGTTCTGACTCAGGCGTTTGTCCACCTGCTCCACCTGCCTGCTGATCCCCTCCAGAGCCTCTGGGGTGGAGGGGGTTTGTGGTGGTGTAGGAGGGGCGGCGGCAGCAGAGGCCCCAGACGTTGAAGGCTCCATGGGTATCATGCTGTACTCCTTCATGGAGGGGTCCCTGGAGACGGGTCTGGAGGTCTGAACCCCAGCGTGGCACAGGCTCTCCTCGTGCCGCCGGCACTTCCCCAGCAGCTCCTCGTACTTCTCCAGCAGGGCGTGGTACTGCTCATCCACCTCCCGTAGGATGGACATGCCCCGTTTGCGTGTGCCGTTGGCGTGGAGGCTGTAGCCGGCCTGTCGTCTCCCTGATGGAGCAGAGATGGCGTTCAGGGCGGTGTCACTGCAGCTTTTCCTCACTGGTCCCCCCTGCTGCCCTGATCCTCCTGCCTCTCCAGCATCCCCCTCGCCTCCCTCCTCCAGTCCCGTCCCATCCTCTGGAGTGTCCATCTCAGGGCCGTCGCCGAGCAGCGACTCCAAGCCGTCCTCCATCAGACACACCCTGGACTTCCTGAGCTGCTGCATCTCCTGTAGCTCGGCTTCCAGCTCCTGGACGCGCAGCTGGCATCCCTCTGCTCCCAGGAGGCGCTGCTCCAGACGCTCAAACTCCTGCAGCACAGCTGTGCACTCCCGCTCAGCACCCTCACGCTTGGACCGCTCCGAGGCCATGGCCGAGTGGAGGGACGACACGATGTCCCTGAGACGCTCGTTCTCCTCGTCCAGTGGCCGTCGCTCCACCAGGTCCACGCTACCCGGGTTGGCCAGCAGGAAGCCGTCCTCATACCTGGATTACAAACAAATACACTCAGTTTAAGGTCTCGTATCAGGTCTAAATAAAGTTCCTACAGGTCCAGCTCGACGTCAGAGGTTCAATGTTCAGAGAAATGTTTATTTTTAAACTGAGACTCTACAAACATCGGTTAAAGGTTAAAGGTCGTGACTAAGAAATTAATGTCTGCAAACCTCAATGAACTGGTCAAAAACAATCAAGTTTAAAGTACTGCTGCTAAAGGAGGTGGTGGATTTAGTTGGGTTTTTTTTTTTTCCACTTTGGCTTCATTTTTGTTGCGTTGAATGAATAACAACATGGTGGAATCTGCAGCCATTCGAGGCGTTTTAGGAGTTCAGTGAACGACCTGGGGGCAGAGCAGAGCTCCTTCAGGCAGGGGAATGAGTGGATGGTCTTGCGGCGCTCCTTCTTCTCTCTGTGCACCCTCAGCTCCTCCAGTGTTCTCAGCTCCTCCACCCGAGTGGTGAGACTATCCACCAAACTCTGCAAAGACTCCATGGTGCTCGTCAACCTGCAACACACAAACGTTTGCTCAACGAGGCGGGCGGCGTTACGAAACAGAACACTTAGAACACAGGCAGCCATTGAAGATATGTTTAGTCCAGAAACGTGATTTGTAAATAACTAATCCCTGATTGAGACATTTCTATGCAAACATGGTGGCTGGTTAACTTCTCACCACTCAGGATCAAGATTCTTTGAAAGAGTTATGTGGCGATGATGAAGGGGATCAAGGTTCTTGTTGTTCTGCAAGGGATTTAAAGGGTTGTTAAAGAGGTTTGTGGAAATTTTAGGGAGAAAAACTACTTCCACTGAAGGACAATGATAAATAACATTACTCAGTTTTGGAAATTTATCATAATCACAATCACTGTGATGAATATAGAAATAATTATTTAACACAATTAACCTTTGAGTTTCACATCTTAATATAGTTGTCAAGTTTGAATAAATACCTTCAGAAATATTTTCAGATTGGAACCAGAAAAGTTTCGCCGTAAAAGCAGAGTTCTGATTCCGTCTGTAAAGCCTAAAATATCCAGAGCTCATGTTTTAAGGATACTGCTGTTATTAATGTGCACCAGCAGGTGGCAGAGTCGAGCTGTTTAGGGGTGAACAACAGAGTGGTTCTGGTTTGTTAATAAAACAGAGAAGAGCTGCTACCAGGACGTTAGTGCACCTAAAAGTGTCAGCTCACCTGTCGATCTTCTGCTGCGAGGCCTTGCTCTCCAGAACCAGCTTTTCGTTGGTGATCTCCAGTTCTCGGGCCGTCACATCCAGCTGTTCGTACACCTTTGCGTGCTGCTCGTTCACGTCCCTCAACGTCTCCAGCTGCTTGGACAGGTACTGCAAAAAACACAAAGAAACTTGCTAACTAGCTTCATATAATCAACGGCTGTTACTAAATTATTTATTGTAGGTTCAAACTGATTCAACGTGAAGTAACCTGTGCATGAGGCTGTAAAGTAAGCCGATCAAATAAGGATTTGTGCATTTCTTTGGAGGAATGCAGGGGAAATGTACTTTTGCAGCTTATAGTTTAGTAGCTGTGGCAGATTCAGGCGTTTGTCGTATTATTCTACACCTTCTCACACAGTCGGTGCTCTTTATTGATCAATGACCAGTACTTATAAATGATGCTGTGAACATGTTCATACTATTTACTGCCTGTGATGTTCTGATTGGCTGGTTCTGCAGCGGTTTCGACATCACTGTGATGTAAAGAATTTAAATAAAAAACATTTGTGATATCTAGTTTAAGTCACTGCCATTTTAGCCCAAATAAAACAACGACTGATGCAAAGTTCAGCCCAGCCTAATGAAAAATTAACGACTCCTGATGCTTAGAGAGAGATTTGCATTGCACCGACTTGCAGGCTGCAGCAGCTCATGCAGTCACACCTCTATCTCGTGCACTTGCTCCTCATTGTTGATGTACATGTGCTGCAGAGAGTCCTCCAGCTCTTTGTTGCGTTCCAGGAGAGTCTTTCCAAGCTCAGCGGCCAAGTGTAGGTCTGATGAAAGCAGAGAGAGAGAAGGTCAGATTTAATCAGCAGACAAGAACACGAAGGCCTTTAGGAGCAGAGCGTACTGCAGCTTCTGAAACCAAAATCAAATATTTAAGAATGGAAGATTAAATCCTGATTCAACTCCTTTATCTATTTCCATTACCATTTTTCTTTGACGATATCTAATTAAATAACAAAAACAGAATGGAAACCAGAAGGATATACACATGAAGAGGAATTCTGAATATTTGAAACACAGTGTGGAGATAATGGTTTTTTTTATTTAAAATTGACAAAATGTAGGAAATATGGCAAAATGATCATATCATTATTTACATTAATAAAACATTTAAATAAGCTAGCTGCCTATTGGTGACAGCTAACCACAGCTGGCATTTATAAATGTGGTGGAAATCATGCTCGAGATAATCACTGAGTAAACACATCTTTAGCATTAACACACACTCTCACCAGGCAGGAAGCAATCAGGCTCAGAGTGTGTCACCTGTACAGAACAGCGACCGAGGTCGTGTCATCTGCTCTTCCAAAGGTCCAGAAAATAAATCTGCCCTTCTGAGAACAGATCCCAAAACTGTCTTTACCTTTACCAACCTACAGTATACAAGTTTCATCCACTTAACAGGAAGAAATTCAGCTCTAAGACTGAAACAACAGTTACAACCTAAATAAAACACAATGACAACAAAACGAAAGATCCAGCACCACAATGAGAGAAGTCTGCAAAACTCAGAAAATCCGCAAAGACAAACTTTGCTTCAAGCAGCCGTCCTACGTTCTAGGTCCTACGTTCTACCTCTGCTGATTTAGAACAGAACAGAATAGAATAGGAACAGCCTTTTTGTCCCTCAGTGGGGAAATTCAGGTGCACCAGCAGCAAAGTGACAGCAAGTCAAATCACACACATGAGGGTAAAAAAAACTAGTAAGAATAATAGACTGTAAAGTAACTTACAGCATAAAAATAATAATAAAATTCTGTACAATCATTACAAATAGCACACTCTTGATTTACAGAAATGTGAAACTGAATAGAATGATTGTTTTTACAGGACTGAGTAGGACAATGTGCAGATAACAGCAGGGATGTAACACTTTGAGTTTGTAGGGAGCACCGATGGAGTCTAACAGCTGCTGGGAGGATATGATAACGCTTTTGAGACTCATGTTTGAGTCCCAGTATAAACCAGAATCAGGACACCCATCATTCCCGTTTCACACAGAATTCATTTTCCTCCCAGGTATCCTGTAGCAGTGAGTATTATACACAGGCGTAGGCACTGGGCGCTACATTTGTAAAAACTTATTGTGGTCCCACCCACTTTACACTCAAATGTGATTGGCTGATTTGTCCGTTGAACTGTTCATTCTGCTGATCCTTTGACCCAGCTATGTCTAACCCAGTACTAATGAATGAGAAGGCACACAAAACACATTACCGATAAGGTTAAGATTAAAA
The DNA here is from genome assembly GCA_006937965.1 of Callopanchax toddi. NCBI lineage: Eukaryota > Metazoa > Chordata > Actinopteri > Cyprinodontiformes > Nothobranchiidae > Callopanchax > Callopanchax toddi. The sequence goes on along the minus strand of SSNR01000107.1, from coordinate 624,329 downwards.
TAAAAGTTGTAGTTGGATGTTTTTAATAAATAAATTTAAAAAACAGTAGGAATGTATCTGCTATGAATTCAACAAGCAGCATTATTTGAGTGCACATCCCTGCTGCTACGTTTGTGTCTTTACTGCAGAGGAAGAGAAGCTGCAATTTCCCATTTCAACAAAGCAGAACTGATAACGGTCTGAATGATGGTGAGCTGAGTGAGCGTGAGGAGAGAACAAACCCCAACTCTGTCGCACCGCTGCTTCTGTTCTCATGACTGACACCAGTTATGTAATTTATGAGTTATAAGGATATCTCTGCTCTCCCCTCTGTGGTGTGAGAATCATACTCAGCAACACAAACATGACATCACCACGCCATCTGCACGGATTTCACTTCACATGTTTGTGAGATCATTATAAACACAAAATAAGCACAACTGGCTGCACAGATGTTGCATAACGGCACCATTTCTGGGGTAAAATCTACTGTGGATGCAGTGGTTGGACTTTAATTATGATTCAATCTGAGCCTAAAATCCAGAATGAGGAGGTTTGGGCTCCTAATCAGCTCAGCTGGGGGATGTTTAACCACTTCAAATGAGATGAAACAGACAAATACACACACACACACAAAATCCACCTGTCTCTCCTCTATGATGATGGGGCATAAAGCAGATTTAGATCTCTGGGTCAGCAGGTGATCAGGAGATGGGGTGATATTGCAGAGGGATGACACACACACACACACATCAGAGCACTCAGCTCTACTCTGAGGAGCAGTGAATCCATTAGGTCATCACTCTAAAGGAACATTTCCCCTCATTTCCTGTCTGGATGTGAATATGTGACCTGATCCTACAGTAACCTGCTGGGTCTCACTCTAATCTGGTCATTATTTTTCTTGAAAACATCAACGCTTTCACTAAATGCATCAGTGTTTTGGTGTGGAAGACAGATAAACGTAGCAGGACGCGGAGCTGAAACAGAAGCAGCATTCACTCAGCCAGACAGCTGGACTATTTACAGGGAAAATCACTGACAGCATCAGAATAATTAGCAGAAAAGACGAGCAGCTCCTTGGATGCAGAGGACTCGTTATCTCACAAAGCTGCGATATGAGGAGAAGATGCCTCACCCTGCTCCAGATCCCGCTGGTCGTACCACGGCTCCTCCTCGTCCTCCTCCTCCGTGACAAACTCCTCCATCCTTCCCGCACGAAGCATCGATGCTGTGAACTTCTTCTTCTTCTCCTCCTCCGCCGGCGGTGTGGACAGGGCTCGGCCCGGAAGTGACAACAAACAATAGCGGCGGCGCTGCCCCTCCGTTTAAAGACAAATGACTAAATGATGGAGCTCACCTGCTTCCTGAAACACCTGCTGGCGTAAAACACGTCACGTGCAGATGCTCAGAGCCGCAGCCGGTACAATGAGAGTCGGTTTGTAGAGAGGACGCTACTTTTCAGAGTGTTTCTTGATGTTTGATGCGCAGCGGAGGCTTTAAAGGTGTCTGAACGCTGCTGCTGCGTTCAGGAGCGGTGGGAAAGTACAGTTTTAAAAGGGAAAAATACATTATTTATAATAATACACCATCTAAATTCATATTGATTAAGTAAAATACTATTTTACCACACATTATTATTACAATAAAATCAATATAATCGTGTTTACATTATTGTAACCCATTCTGCCACTATTAACAAAAACTTTTTTCTTTTTCTTGGTGTCGGCGTTAAAGGTTTAAAGGAATTTTTTGTAAATTTGAAGTTTGTGTAAACGTTAAATTGTACCTGCTGTAGCTAGCTTCCTGAACATCCTCTGTTCAGAGAAATCAGGACTGATGAGCTAACAGCTAGCCTGACTGCAGCTGAGATCAAAAATATATAATAAAGACATAAAAAACACTAGCTATCTGAAGTACTTAGATTCTCCACCAGATGGCAGAAGAGGATTTAATAGCTCTAAAATACGTAGGTATTCTAATACATTTGGTATTATAGTCATATTAAGACACGGCACTTTTTTTAAACATTGTCTTTATTGTTAACACTGACGATCTCTATGTCGAGCATTCTGAGTTTCTTCTCGACTGTGAACACAGAAACTGTAATGTTTCAGTCCTGAAAGGCACGTGGTTTAAAAGTAAACATTACAATAATAAAAAAAAACTAACATATCCACTGATGGATTTTCCTGCGAGAGTCCAAATAAAATTATTAGCTTTATTTTAAAGAAAACCCACAGTAAACAGTTTATTGTACTGTTAGCATGTCGTCCTGGTTTCAGCAGCAATAAATGCAGCAAGTAGCAAACATTAACAAGTCTTTAAAGCTCCCAAAAACCATGTCGTTTCTAACAAGCATTCATCTAAAACGGTACTTTTATCCTCGTCTTTTTCAAATATGCTTACATGTAATTCTTTACTGGAAAAAAAAAAATCTGAAAAAAGATCCAAACTGGAGAAGTGAGGAACAAACAGCTGATGTTTTCACATGAATAATAATGGAATGGATCCAAACAAGAGGTGTGACTCGTGTCTGTCCATGATCTTCTAACCTCACATGCTGACAGTTTTATTTTCTTTTACAGACTTTACTTTGATTTTGCACCACAGGACAACAAAAAGAACAAGGTAAACTTCCCACTGTATTGTTATAAAGCGCTCATCTTTACACAGGTATGGTCAAATTTGAAAGAGAAAATCTTGCAGATTTGAAATATGAACAAAAATACAAGTGTTATGCTACATCCTTCAAACAGAAAACACACAAATTATAGTAAAAATGCCTAAAATGTTAGCACGGCTTTGTTTCTGCCCCTTCAGGCTAGAACAGTCTCAGATTTATCACTGATATCAGAAACGACAGCAGCAAACAGCCTGAGAGAAGCGGAGTCGTCACAAAGTCTGAGATCTGTCAGGAGCTCGCTGATGAAGAAGCAATCAGCCTCTCCGATGTTTCACAGCTGTGTAGAAGTTTAAGGTTCATCCAGTCGGCCTCGCTCTCGCAGCGCTGGACTCTGCTGAAGAACCTCCTGATGAGAACTTTGGCTTCAGCTTTAACTAGAACCAGAGATGAGAGTTAGAGAAGAGCTCAGTGTAAACGGGTGTTTTATCCGTTTAGGACACCGCGGTTACCTTGGTCCTTTCCCAGACTACAATCTTCTGCTAGAAGGTGAGACAGGTGGCGAGCAAAGGACTTAAACAGCTCCTACAAAACAAAGATCAAACAATCAAATTCACGTTTAACATAAAGCTCGTCTCTGTGAACATACACACCTTACTGGCAAACTTTCCCTGAGAGTAGAACGGGTCCAGATAACGGACAACAATGTCAGCTGCTTCCTTCAGCGTCACCGTCTTCAGGGGCGTGCCAACCGGCTGCAGGGACTTCTCCTGCACGTTGGGGTTAAAGGTCACCCTCCGTTTGTTACCTTCTGCAGGCCGGTAGTGCTTCGCTGGAGGAGACAACTCTTTGTCTGCGTCATCTGTGACCTGGAAACAAAATGTGTCATCACTGATGAGGGAGCAGGAGGTAATGTTTAAAACCTGACAGCTAAAGAGGGTTACCTCTTGATTTAAAGGTGGGTTAAATTCTTCTTTTTTGGGATCGTTTTGTCTGTGACAGGTTAAAATCTGGTTAAAGATTCATAAATAATGTTTAAAATGCAGACATGTTTTGAATAAAATTGGTAAATTACTCAGCGACAGGTGTCGTATCCTGTTGAGGTGTGTCTTGAACCACTTCTTCCTCCATCTTCTCTTCATCGTCATCAGATAAAACGATAACGTCAGTTTCAGGTTCTACCAGGATCAGATCCTCAGGCTCTGACGTCACAGGGCTGCCCTCAGGCAGCTCCTCCTTTAGTTTTTCTTCAGGAATCTCATTTGGATTCTGAGAGAGCACACCACCTGCCTCCTCCTCCTCCTCCTCACTGCAGCTCTTCTCCACCGTTTGTGTTTTTGTGAAGTACTGTGAAATATTGCGGGAACTCTTCGCAGCCTCCGCCAGCTTCTGCTGTTTTTTGCTCGTGGCTCGACCTCCTTTGGTCGGGCTGCTCAGTAAGGCTCTGAAACAGCCGGTTGATGAAACAGCTGAGGCTGTTTCTGGGTTTGCCTCCTTTGTTTTCTCCCTGATCTCTTTGCTATCCAATTCCCCGGATCGGTTGGCGAAAAATCCACAATTTTCCATCTGTTTGCTGGAAGCTGACATGGAGGGCTTCAGGAGGGCTTTGGTGCTGAGGACAGGATTAGAGGAGCCTCTCTGTTGTGCTCCTACTCTTTTTCTCTTCATCTGTAGCAGCAAAGGAGACAATTAAGACATGACACGCTTGGGTTGTCATTTTTAATACACTCTGAAGGGAAATATCAGCCATTCTAAAGTGTGATTCTATGTATTGTGTGTTGAAGAACTCTTACAGAGTAGACCTCTGATGCAGACATGAAGCCCTGCAGCTCCTCAGGATATAAAGACTCAGCATCCTCTTTGACTTTTGCCTCTTTTTGTCCTTTCTCTCCTCCAGCTGGCTCAGACGCCGCTTTACTAAACTCTGAAATCTTTAAAACACATAAAACCAGTCATAAACACATCTCGTTTTACTGTGATGACGCACAGATGTTTTACCTTCTTAAGGATAGCAGATTTGTACAGGTTGGAGGATTTGCTGTTTTTGAAGATCTCATGTTCAATCCCCACTGCCAAATCCAGACGGTCACAGCTGAGGGACGGAGGAGAGGAAAACTGAAGAGGAGCATCTCCACTCATCTGGGCAGACTAGCTGGTGAGTTTCTTACCTGGAAGCCTCTGCTGCCCCCTGCTGGCCTTGCAGGGCCTCCTGCAGGCGCTGCAGGCAGTGCTCCCGGGTCTGAAATTTGAGTTAAATTCAAGTGTTCTCATAAAAAAGTGATTTTTTTTCCACACTTTCTGTTCACAAAATCCCACTTTTAAAACAAATCATCCACAAACGGTTTGCTTTTTTATTTTTTTAAACGATCCTCTGTATGGAATGCTTTTTAAATCCAGCAGCATTCACATGTCGTGACACACAGGAGTCACAGGGTTCCTGTCGACTTGTTAATGAATGCAGCAGCTATGAGGAATGTGTTTGCAGTGTTCAAGTTTTGTCTTGTACCTTAACGGTGAGCCTGGGGATCCGCTGGCTGCTGGCCTCCCTGAGCGGGCAGTTAGCGTCTGAAAGGCAGCGGACGCTCGTTAGGCGACAGAAGAGCCTTGTAATCATTCTATCACTCTATCAACGTGTTACCTGGTAGAACAAACCCCTCCACTTGACAGCCAGAACCCTAAAGAACAGTGACACCTGTTAGCATTTCGTGACATTTCCTGTTTGGTTTTTTATGTTCTGCTGAAAACCGTTTGGCCGGCTTCCACTTGGGGCCTCTGAGGAACGGTTTAACTCGAACGTTGTGCCAGTTCCAGACAACATGTGGGAGTGTTTAACAAGAAAAAAGACAGAGCACACACAGGAGGGCCCCATAGAGCTCCAGCTGCCAACAGCTGGAATACAGATGTGCACATTTAACTAAGTTGTTTTGAATAATAGATTCAACTTATTGTCAAAAACATAAAACGTTGTTTTTCCTTTGAGTGGAAGTCTGTGTGATGGTTTTTATGATTCACCTTCCTCAGGTTCATCTGCTGCTTGTAGAAGTCAGTAAACTCCTTTTTCCTCTTTCCGACATCATCTTCACTACTTTCTCCCTCCCCTTCATCATACCTGCAGCGATAATCCACAAAACCACCACATTAGTCTTAATCTACTCTAAAGGAATGTTAGTTGAACACATCCACAATAGTCCAGCCTGCCTTTCAAAGCCGTAGCCCTTCTTCCCTCCTTCGTAAACGTTTGGCTGGAACCCGAACGGTCCTTTGGGCTCTTTGCTCTGAGCCGTGTCGACGTTGGCGCCGAGCGCCGCCGCTCTCGCACACTGGGCTCGGACGTCTTTGGGGTTCCGGCAGAAGTCGCAGGCACCTGCGCAGTTTGGAGCCTTGTCCCCGAAAAAAGTGGAGATGGTGGCATGGCGACAGCTGATGGGAGAATAAAACATAAAGAAATATCTGTAGCAGCAGCTCACTGGAAAACGACGAATTCTGAAGAGCACCAAGGCAGCAGCTGTCTAAATTCCTACATCAACTTTAAAATGATCTACGCAAAGACAAAATGTTTTGAGTTATAAACTGTGAAGAAGTGTTAATACAACCAATATCAAAAGAAATGTTAAAGCTGCTGCCAGTGGCTCATTAAGGTCACCATGGTAACCTGTCTCTCTCTCTCTCTCTGGCATCAAACTTACTGAGAGGCAGACAGGAAACTAAAAAGTATTATATGGTTACTGTGTAAAAACTAGAAGTCATTTTGTTTTTGAACTGAGTCAGAAGGCTCTGATGATCTCCCGTGTGAATTTGTAGGTTCCTACAGTGTTTTATGTAGGAGATGTGACAAGTTAAAAAGACCCTTCAATGTCTGAAGAAAATATTCTGAGCTCAAATATGACTAAACATGTGTGAACTCTGCACTCTGAAGGGGTTTGAGATAAAACCACGAGTCCTATAGAAGAGAAACAGTCGGTGAAAGACACGCATGTCTACGTTTTGACGTTTAATTAGTGTACATGCTAAAAAAAACTGGGAGTCTGAAGAGTTTGTTTGAAAAAGATATGAAAAGCTGCGAGTTAGTTGAACATTTTGTGGAAAATTCTCCAAAACTAATCACAACATTTAAACTGCGGTTGTGTTAAAATCCAGTTCAGTCAAATAAAGTCCAATTTTCTGATTAAACCCTGAATGACGTTTCTAAGCTCTGACGGGGGCGGAGTTTTCTCATCTGTTTCAACAAAATGCCATTGTGGCCCATAAGAAAGATTTCTTGCAGAACTTTGTAAATTTTGTCTTTCATACAACGTACCACCAATTCCTGAGTAAACTGTATGTTTTATGTATAATTTGCTTGTTTTTCTTTAAGCTCTGGGATGTAAAAACGGACTAAACATGAACAAAATAGCTGTAAGGGTGCTTATATATCGGAATACTGAATTATTTTTAGATGCACTGATTTTTTTCTAATCCTTCCATCACACACACAGACCACTGAGAGCATCACTGATCTATAAACTGTTGTGTAACCATCACACAGACTGGATCAATGAGTTTATTATGAGGAAAAAAATAAATAAAAAATTCTCTCTTTAGTCATAGTTACAAAAAACAGAGTTCACTTCAGCTTAAAACCAACAGCATGAGGAATCAATTACAGGAAATTGGATCCAAACTTGGATTTAAGGCATTTTTCTCTATTTTTTTAAAGGAAAAAAATAGCTACCAACTTCCTTCCCCATCAAAACTTAGCCTTACATCTGATTCTGTTTTTATTCATCATGTATGAGAAGATTGCTGTCATATCAGAGCCAGTATTATGTAACATTCACTCGATCCACCAACCGTAGAGCCCGTTTGGGAGGCAGTCACATCAACAACGTCCTAACTATCACGCTGAAACGCTGCCACTTTCTGCTGTGTGAAACAGAGAAGCCTCAGTAGGAGAGGAGGAGGAGGAAGAGGAGGAGAAAACACAAAGACTGAAGCAAGAGTCACTCCCAAACAGGACTGACAAAAAGAAAGAGGCTTCAGAGGGAGGAACAGAATAGTAAGGCACACAGTCAGAGGAAAACAAAACAAACAAAAAGAGATGAGAAGGAATATTTCCACTGCAGCCATCACCAATGTTTATAAAACTCTTCCTTCAGCTTTAATCTCAACCTGAGAGCTAATCTCCAGCAGATAATCTCCTCTGGATGACAACGCGCCTGGACGTTCAGCCTGTCGGCTCAGTGATTTTTAATACTTAATCTGGACGAGACTGGGTGTGAAAAAGCAGCTAAACCTCCCACAGGTAAGTGACTGTCAGTGTTCCAGTGCAAACACAACCAACAGGACTCAGAAGTACTGACAGCTGGGGAGCAATCAGAAGAGCGTGTTTAAAAAAAAAAAAGAGAGAGACTTTTAAAGTGCAAAAATACGTTAAAAAGTTCAACAAAACTGGGGAAAAGTAGCAGAAAAGTCACATTTAACAGCCTGAATTTGTTGGAAGTTCCTTGTTTTTTATATAAATTCTTTTTGCTTTTAGCACAAAATTGAATGAAAACACTGAATAACATTCATCTGTAGGAGAATGACGGATGTTTTAAGACCACATTCAACGACTCCTCAGTGAATCCGGCTTTGATTTTTCAGTTTGTGATTTTAGGAGCTGAATTAGCTTTATGGTGTTTACTTGGTTGTTTTAATATAACCCCTTGATGCACACAAGAATAAAATATCTCATTTTGCATTTTTTAAATTTAGTTGGGTTGTGATGTAATAAGAATACTAATGGAACAATAAAGTAATCACGTTTAAAAAATATCTCAGTGTTTTTAGAATGAATGTTTTTGTTGTTTTGTTTTCAGTTCAGTGCATGCTCAGATTTATGAGGTCGACCAGAACAAAAGGCTTAAAGAAGAAGAACGTTTGGTCTTTACTGGAGGAAATTCTACTAAAACTTGATTAGTTTAAAAAACCAAGTACAAAAAGCATCCTCCACCCTTCAGAACTCAATCAAACACAGATTAAATGTAAACAAGTAGTCGTGTTAAACTATTGATTTGAACTCAATCTGCTCAGAACTGTAGTCCTGGTTTTGATTAGTCCCTATTGTGTTTGTGGGTGAGGTCGTTAACAGAAACCAGGTTTCTCGTGTTCTGCATGATGTCATCACTTTAACACAGTTTCATGTAAACCAACTACAGCTGAACACTTACAGAGGTTTGTTGAAGTGGGTTTGTGTAACATTAGTTACCTGTTGGAGCTAGCTCTCTGAACAACCTCAGTTTGGAGAAACTGAGATTAGTTCTGATTGGATTGATAGGCTAATGGCTAGTCTGAGTTACAAAGTGTTTCTGCCGTCCTAAACCAGCTGTAAACTCAAAACTTGAATGTAAACATGTCCCATAAAATGGTTATTTACATTAAATTATGTGGTTAGCTGTGAAGCTAGCTACAGTAGCTGGAAGTTTAAAACAATTTTGCCAGATTAACCATGAAATGTGAAATTTATGATAATGTAATGGCTATCAACTGCATAAGCTGCTCTGAAGCGTTTAAAATTGGAATTGTTTTAAGACACTTTAAAGGCATACTCAGTAGCCAGGTAAACAATGTAGCTTTTAACGTTTTTTTTAAAGCCTCTTAACAACCTTCCAACATAGTATAGCCATAAATATATTGTGGAGATTTAAAAAAAACCGAAAGAAATCAATAAAGTGGTTGTCTCACAGTTCTCTAAAAACTTCAGCCAATCCTATCGTTCGGACCGAACGATAGGATTGGACAATCCAGCTGTCTGTCTGCCGCATTTCCTCACTGCTTGGATTGGCATTAATCCGCCCGGACACATTTTGGGGCAGAACATCCCGGAAGTGAAAGTGAAAGTAGAAGTAGGACAGAGAGCTGAGTTACTGTTTCCATTTTAAGATAAAAATACCAGAGTCCCCCCAAAAACACCTTTTCAGCTAGCAGAAAACTAAAAATGTTTGGAGGTGAAAAGAGGAAAAGCTGGGGGAACGTTTCTACGGCTGGAGTTAGACTCTGCTTTGTTATCGTCGCAAAACGGAGTCCCATGTCTGCGGGAAGGCTGGCGTATGGATTTTACCCGACGGGAGGGGTGAGTTCACCGAGTTGTGTTTTTGTAAACTAGCTAGCGAGACCTCGTTTGTTTACCTGGCTACCGAGTATGGCTTTAACTGGCTCGTCTAAAATCAGAACTAATCTCTATTTTTCCTAACTGAGAAACCACAGTGTCACACCCATTAAGAGACAATTCAACAGAAATCACTTCTAACTGGATCCTCCTCCACCTTTAGGAAACATCCCCGTCCGGAAACACAAAGGGACAGGCGGGACGTCAAAGTCAAAGTCGTCTAACAAGGGTTTGTTAGACGTCTTTGACTCACTAACAGGCAGTAAAACTCTTGGCTTTGCTTCTGCTCGCCGTCATCTTCCCACGGGTTGAGAAACGACCAAACTGCACCGTAAAACTCCCCATTAAAAAAAGCTGGAAGCAATCTGCCTTTCTCAAGTCATCCATTTACACTCAAAAGTGTGTTTCTTTTTATCTGAGAGTCATACTCATGACATTAACCAGGCTAAAAAAAAGTGTGTGACTGAAGCTTCCTGTCCCCCTCACCAGGATGGATGCCAGAGAGGAGACGCTGAGCCTCCTCAACAAGGTTTGGCTCAAGTTACAAAATCTGCCCAACGCCCACTCAGTGGAGCTGGTAGCCTTCTTCATCCTCCTGATCTTCATCCGTGAGTCTTTGACACAACTCATTCCTCGTATCATGTAAAGTTTGAGCTCTTTACAACGATGTCTATTTACTTTCTCACAGTCACGGTCCTGCTGATGGCGGTTGTGACCTGCGCGACCTGCTGTGGCTGCTGCTGCTGCTGCTGCCGTCATAAAACCAAACCAGGCAAATCTGACATTTGAACTTTTTGGATTTTCTGCAAATCAACAGTGCACACAGCTTAAATCTCAGGAATCCTGCTTATGTGAGAAACATAAATCGTGCAGGGCGTGTGTTTAGAGAGGCCCAGCTTCTGAACAACAGGGAGGTGCCAAACACACCTGCTGAAGGTGCCAGGCTTTCAGGAGGATCAGCATTCCTCAGAGCATCCCTGCTGCCTGAGGCGAGCTGAGGAGAAGGCGGGGCCTATCACAACCTGTCTAATGTACAAATATACGGGATTTGACAATATAACAGACTGATGGATAAGGGAGGAAGACACAAGATGAACTTATTAATGCAAAAATATGTACCAAGTATGTATTTAGACAGGATCTTCTTGAAGGGGAAACCGTTTTAAACCTGAAAGTGTTTGTTGACAGCACAAAACTAAAAAGAGTGCATGTCTGCCCTCTGCTGGACAAAAACCAGAACTCTAATGCTTGAAGTCATTGCATTTTCAGGAAAAAAAATCTAAAGAATCTATGTTTATACCTGTTTAAATGTTATGTAATTATTTTGCATCTAGAACATCATGTCTGACCTGAATTCTTCTCTCACCTCGCTTGCTCACAAAATGACACCATGGCTTCAAAGTCTCTGATGGCTGCTTTGTCTGAATCCGTTGCAGAACCTCGTTTTTCCTGCAGAAAAGTTTTAAAAAATGTCATAAAACTTTCTAATAACAAAGCTATGTCCACCGGCTGGTAATCTGACCTGTTTGCGGGTGACTTCCTTACGGATGAGGAAGAAAAGTTGCTCCTTATCATTTTGGGAGTAGTAGGTGCGACACAACGAGGTGAGACCATCTCGACCTGCTCGCCCCGACTCTTGGTAGTAGCTGGCCAGAGACTTGGCGAGGTTCCAGTGAGCTACGAATCTGCAAAAACCATTAGCTTGCTTTTAAAAACCAAAAACTGAATCTGACAAATCTGAAAAAACAGCATCTGTTGTCTAACCTGACATTAGCTTTATCTACTCCCATCCCAAAGCTGATGGTAGCGACAATTACCAGCACCTTCCCCTGCATCCACTCATTCTGCACCTCTGTGCGATCTCCAGCCTTTAAACCTGCAAACACCAGGAAACGTAATGCCTGAGCCCCAAATGCTTGTGTTTCACACACACACACTTTTAAAGAGTCTCACCTGCATGATACGCTTTAGACCGGATTCCAAGCTTAGTCAGCTGGTGAGCCACCGTTTCACAGCCGTCTCTGGTTCGACAGTAAACAATCCCACAGCCCTGTTCACAAACAAAACATGGAATTTATACTGACAAATAACCAACATATAGAACATGTAAGGATACATCAAGACAGGGGTATTACAAGGATGTAGTAGTTATTGAAAATGGAGCTGGGTAAAGGGGTAACGTAAAAGGTACAAACTTCCAGGATTAAGGTCTTAAATTTACCAGAAAAAATGGATGTTTCACAAAACTGTTGAGTCATACAATTGCGTTGGAAAAAAGACTAATATTCTATCCAATTATTTTGTAAATTTACCAGATGTACGTGGAGCATTTACAGGAAAAATCACACAAATTTCATACAAATCCTTGAAATGTGTGAGTTTTTAAAGTTTCCACGTAGAAGAACATCCAGATATTCTTCTTGTAAATGTACAGCTTTAATCTCAGAGAACATTTCCCTTTTATTCCTCACAAATGTATGATTTAACAATACCAAAACATTTAATTTAAACATCAAATTTAGGACTTTGAAAGTTTTAATTTTTTTTTTTTTTTTTTTTTACAAATTTTAGAACATTCTGCCTTTATTTCAAATGTATGACTTTCTAACATCAAATAATATCCCAGGTTTCAGCCTACAATATCATAATTATCTGTTTTCCTGGAAGGATGTGTGAAAATTTAAAAAATAAACAAAAAATAAATGAATCCAGGTATAATTAGTGTAATCAGTTTGTTTTTCTTTGTTGTGCTGCTTTCTAAGAATTGTTCCATCTTTTATTTTGAGGGGAATAGCCTCTTTATTTGCCTGTGTTTTTCCTCTCAGGGCCATCCTGCTCATATTGATTGACGTTAATTCGCCTGTGAGATGTCGTTCGCCGTTAGAAAAGGGAAACACCCACAAATTAGTCATATCCCCTGAGGAGAGCTGAGGGTTCAAACATGTTTATTCCTGTTTCTGAGTGATATTAAACGAACCTAAACGTATTTATGAGTGGTGCAGTTTCAGCTGATGTGTTGGATTTTCTAGGTCATTAAGTTGAGGGTGCTTTCTTATGGAGTAAAAATCTAATTTCTTTGTTTTTGGTTACTTTGTAATATTAAAAGATGAGGAAAAAAGAAATGTTTAAGTTTATGTTCTTATTAAAATCTATAAGGTTTACAAACCTGTCCGTTAGACCGACTCTCCATTGCCAGAGCCTTTTGGATAAAAGCCTGGAGGTGGACGTAGGGGTTTGGCAGCAGATCCCTGAAGATCACGTCGTAGCGCAAATTACTGCGGAAAACAGGCGTAACAAAAGACAGCGGCAAGCGCAGCTTCAAGGACTGAACAATGTCTTTTTGGACGTTCTTGGCTGCTGTTGCAGTCAGAGCCAAACAGGGAACTCCTGGTAATCGAGTCCGCAGGTCACCCAGTTTCAGGTAGTCTGGCCTAAAATCGTGGCCCCACTGAGAGACGCAGTGGGCCTCATCCACAGCCAGGTAGGACAGCAGACTGCGGGAACACAAGCCCGTGAGGCAGGGCTGGAACGAGGGCGATGCCACCATCTCTGGAGTGATGTAGAGAAGCTTCAGCTTCGGGCTTTTGCTCCCCAGATCAGCCATGATCAGACGTCGCTCATCCGCCGGGATTTTGGAGTTGATGGAGCAGGCGGGGATGTTAAGCTCCCTCAGATGGTCCACTTGGTCCTGGACGAAAAAAAAAGAAGAACAACTCACAAACTGGACTTAGAGGAAGTTTAAATACAAGGTTCCAGTGGATTTTGAACTTCAATTTTTTTATTTTTTCCAGACTCAAGTTTCCAAAGTTCTCTGTCAATTTCCAAGACATTTCTTAAAACCTCCAACATGTTTTTAATACAGCAGCTGGAGCTGGAAGGAATTTGTGTTTGCTTGCTCTAAAAAACACATTACATTACACCTGAAGCCTGGTTGAAACACTAATTAACACCTTTTCTCATGCTTATTAAAACCTGGAACTATTATGTAAAGGAATATTCCATGTTTTTGACACTGAACAGGAATTTCTCATGCAAAACAGGAAAAAAAAATTGCAAAACACAGAAAATATCGATACGTATATTTACATGTTCTGAAAGGTCAAACATATCAAGCATTTTCTGGGTGAATTTTCACATTTTACCAGGACTTTACGCTTCTGATAGCCAACGTGTTCTTAGATAATGTACGGTATGTATACACTCACAAAATGATGGGTTTATTTCCTTGTCAAGTGATCTCAGATGTTATTTACTTTAAGGAACAAAAATGGTCTAATCTGTGTTAAAAAATGAACAGCAAGTTCAACAAAAGTTGTGACCTTTATTTAATTACCCTTTTGTCATCATGATTAAAAAACAGTTTCTACTTATGGAAACTTGATTTTTTTATTTTTATGTTTTGTTAAATTACCATTTAAATTAATTATCTGTTAAAATTTAAGCAATGTGAGAGGAATAGTCTTAATGGAAGGAAAGCTATCTGTTTCTCTGGGCTTTTTAAAATAAAATGTATACAAATCTAGTTTATAGATTATAAAACAGCCATGGCCAAAAATTTGAGAATGACACGAGTATTAACAGTTACAAAGTTTGGTGCCTCTTTTTATGATGCAAGCACCAGGACTATCTCCTAAAGTTGATCCAGCTGTGGAATCAGGAAACCACCAGTCAAAGGGTGCAGCACCCACAGCGAGGAGAACACCTAGAAGGTTGACCAGAGCAATAAAAAAGTCCCTTCTCTCCAAGAAAACCAACAAGGACTGACAGATATTCTGACTGGACTTCTGAGAACTGGGGAAAGTCATTTTCTATGATGACTCTCCTTTCTGATTATTTGGGGCATCCGTCTTGTCTAAAGCATTCTGAGACCATTCATGTGTGGGGTTGCTTCTCAGCCAAGAGAGTGGCCTCACTCACACTTTAGCCTCAGAATACAGATGTGAATACAGAATGGTACCTAAACATCCTCCCAGAGGAACTCCAGAAAACTCCCCAGACCACAACCCAACTGAGAACTTTAAGTAACCCCATCCCCTTTCAGTCTAACAAGCTTTAAAGTGATAATGTGCAACTTTTTCATATTTTTAAATCTTCTCCTTGAGCCAGTCTGTGCTAATCTGACTCTTTACAGAGTTAATGAAAAGTCACTTAGCCCCATCTGGTGATTAGATCCGGAATACCACGATTGCAAGATCTCCGTCGCCGTCACGGTACCCAGGAAGTCACGTGTCTCACGAGGGTTAGGCTAACCCAAAGTGGCTAGCTGTTATGCTAGCGCTGGAGTGTTTTTAGCTCATGATTCCTGATTTTTTTCAATCTATCCCTGCTTGAACACAGCTGATTTCTTTGAAAGAGTAAATAACCGCTCCTGTAGAAAGCTATGAAGGTTGAGGAGACATTTCAACAGGTAGATTTAGGCGTTTAGAAGCTGAAACGATCTGGTAACTTGTTTAATGCAGTGATTTAAAACGGACACCAGAGGGAGCCCAAAACAAGCAAAACTGCATATTATCACTTTAAATCATATTAAAAGCAACACAATTAGTTTAAAGACCATTCTAAGGATTCCCAGCATCAATAGAGATCTGCCATAGACTACAGTAGTGTTTTTGTTATAGATTTATGAAGGTTTGGTTTGCATTAGAGCAGCAGGAGGAGTGGGGCTGACCTGAATGAGAGCGATTAGCGGGGAGATAACCAGAGTAATGCCCTTAGCCAGCACCGCAGGGAGCTGGTAGCACAGAGACTTCCCTGCTCCAGTGGGCATACACACAAACACGTCCCTGTCACCTGAAAAACACCACAATTAACCAACAAAACACACAACATGCCTACGTTTAACAACAACAGTAATGGCTCTGTTGTTAAGCGGGAGTTCACTTGATAACGTCGAATTAGCATAAAAACAGCTCCCAGACAGACACTTCTCTGACCGACCTCTGACGACAGCTTTGACCACATCTTCCTGTAGTTCAGACCTGAAGTTGTCGAAGCCAAAGTGGGATTTTAAAGCCTCTTTTAAACTTGTTGTCATCGCTCGTCCGTCTTCAGACAACTCCTTCTCATCGTCGCGCACTTATTACGTCATTCACGCCGACAAAAGAGAAACTGAAAATTAAAAAAGAAAATACTTTAAATAAATTTGACGTCTTTAAAGATTATCTTTAAGTTTAAAAACACATACTCTTCCTCTTTATATTTTATTATATTTTCATGTGAAAGTGAATCGTTTTGTTCATTTTTTAAATTTGTTAAAATATATATTTTAAAAACAAGTCTTAAAAAGTCAATGTTTACTGCTCACGTGTTAATCGCATAGTTTAATAAACTTTTAAATATTCATATTTTTAATAATATTATGTGATTATAAAAATATCAGTTTGTTGAGTTCTGATTGGTCCTGCTAGTCCCGTCTTCTCTAAGGTCACAAAATTACCCACAACACCCATGAACACGAAAAGCCCCTCATTGCCCGTTAGTTAGCCATATATAGCACCTTATAATAATGTCATAATAATACTCATAATTTTAGCCAAATGCTACATTCAGAAAATACATTTCTAGGATAAAAATTATATGTCTCACATTTTAAAAAGAACTGACCTGTTTTTTATTTTAAATCGTTGTTACCATTATTCATGGATATTTTAGCTTCTAATTGGTGAAATCTTGCTGATACTTTAAAATCTTTATACATGAGATGTTTATTTTATTAGATAATTAAGGCTCTGAACACTAGTTAGAATAATTTAACATAACTTTTGACATTGCTCATTTGTAATATTTTAAAATAGAATGTACACATTGTTATATCTATTTTTTTAAAAGTTGAAAAAACAACCAGAAATCAGTTGATTTTATAAAGCTATCTTATTTAACTCCCTCCTAATTCTGTAGCACCAAAGAGGAGAAATGTTGAACAGGATTTGGTAGAGTGTGGAAAATGAAATATGTCTTGGAAATAAATAAAAAATATTATCTCTCTATGAATATGTGCAAGAAATTTAAGGAATAAATAAACAGTTTTTGATCTATTAACCGGTTTTGAAGCAAGAAAGCTTAAGGTGATTTATTTTCTTGCTCTTCCTCAAACTAAAGTGATATTCTTTGTTTATTTCTAGGTAACTTTATTTTTATGTAAAATCAGCTGTACAAATAAACACACATCAAGTTCAGTCAGTATTTGGTTTCTTTATTATTCACAGAAGTTCATTGACAGATTATTATTATTGCACATTGGGTTTTCTTGCTCAGTTATATGAAAATACAAGTGAGCAAAGGGCAGCACTAGAACTCTATAGAGGTAAAGTAGCAGCAGCATTCACGTTCAAGCAGAAGCAGAACAGAGTGGTCACATAGTGGAGCTAGTATTGGTCTTTTACTTCAGGATTTCTGAGATTATGATTTGTTAAACGCTATCATGATGTCTACTGATGGAGGACAGCCTACCCCCACAGGCAGGATGTGGGGCAGAGACAGTGGGTCTTTGCTGCTGGAGACCTGATCACCAGATCCTTAATGATCTCCACCGTACCAAATAAAGGGAACAGCCTCTCAGTGAAGATCTCGTTGTAGGTGTAAATGTGTAAGCGCTTGTCCACGTCATAGAAGGACAGCTGGCCGTTGTCGTAGTCAAGGTAGACGCCCACTTTACGGGGGATGAGGCCAGGCGGTAGAGCGGTGAAGGGCACCGTCAGCGCCTTGAGCTCGGTGCCCCTCTCCAGTCGCAGGGTCAGGTACCCTGTGTCAGTGTTCAGGGACTTAAAACCCTTCCTCAGAGCTGACTCTTTGGCTAGGCCCAAACGCCAGTCACGCTCTCCCACCTCCGCCTCCCAGTAGTGGCGTCCCGAGCCCAGGCCCTCCACTCCGACGGCACACCACCAGCCGTCGAAGCGCTGGTGGTAGTTAGGAACATCCTTCCTTTCAAATCCGCAGCGCATCTTCTTCTCGTCAGTGGAGATGAGCAGATCGGGGTTGGCCGTGTCCAGGTCAAGGGTCACGTCCACTTTAGAGAGATTAGCAAGGTTAGAATTCCCTAACGGGGTATAATACCAATCAAAACATAATATCATACCTGCAGCATCAGAAATCCAGTCCCACACTGCAAAAACAAAATGTAAAAAAAATTAGTGCAACAGCTCAGAAGTCCCCTAATTAGCTACTTTATAACCAAAACTACCAGGCACGTTGGAAACAATGGCTGTCTGTGCTCACACTGTGGTCGAAGTTCTGGGAAAATATGGAAAACTATTTTGCTCAGATATAAAAAACAACTTCCTCTTACTGCTACTTCTCTGCCTGAGTGAGCTGCAGAGTGCAGGCAGCGCAGTGCAGCGACAGTACAGGATGCAGTGAGCTTCAGCTGCAGTTACACAAAAAAGCAACGTGGCACCGACCCATGCGGCTGTGCTGCTTCCAGATTAAAAAACATAGCTAGAAGTTAACGGACCATGCATGTACCACTGCCAGGTAGATACAGAAATAATACATTTTTCCTACTCTGTCATTGTTAAGAGCTAATTCACATTAGCAGCAACAGAACTTCCATGTGGAACGTTTTCCTTTCATGAACCTGTAACTATTCAAAAACATTGTTTTTTAATTTTTATGTTTCTGAGGTTCTACCAAAACCAAATAGCTAGGTCAAATTTTTTCAAAAGCTGAGGTTTTAATTAACTTTTGAGACGACATTTAAAAAGATTACATCTCTCCAAAACATTAAGAGCTACAGGAAGGATCAAATGTGTTCCTGGTGAATTAAAGAGAGAAAAAAAAAATCCCCATGGGACTTTGTAAAATCCCAGTGACAATGAAGTTCATTTTTATTATACCGTACATAGAAACACTGAAATAATGTTCCAGCTACTCAGAAAGCAATAAAAGAGTCAAAACATGTCAGGTTTCTTCTACCAAACACAGACTTGTTCTTCCTGCCTGTGTTTTATTTACATTAAAGAACTTTTTAAAGTTCCTACTTAGAGGCTGGGGTAAAAAGAAAAAAATCAATCTTCAGCAGACCGCCTCCATTAATTAATTAGTTATAAATGAATTATTTATACATGTGATCCAGGTGTAATCTAAAACCAGTTAGACGGTGCAGTGTAGGAGCTTTAAATCATCACAGAGTCCAGTGTGGACATCAACAAATGTCTCACTCACCTGGCTGAGGAATGTAGGATATGGCACCTGAAAGGAAATTATATATTTTAAATTATAATGCAAAAATCTCTAAATATGCAACAAAATCGACAGGAGGGATTTACAAACCAATCTTGTGAGTCCTCTGCTTCCACAAAAGCCACTGCTGAGGTATTTTGTCCTGAGAGAGGAAATTAAAACGGATGAAGAGCAGATCAACAAGGCGTTCTGGTTATCACGCGGATTCTCACCTTATCGGGTCGCTGAGACACTAAAGTCCACATAACCAGCTCCATAGCGGTCAGCAGATTGGGTACACGCCCCCAGCGCCAGGCCGACTGCAGATCCTCCAGGATCCTCGCCAGCGGTTCTCCAGGCCACACACTTTGCTACAGCGTGATCAGATAATGTGTGTGTAAAACAGACGAAACACTAGAACACTTATTAGAACATGAAGGCGTCCCACCTCAGGCTGAGCTCTCAGATCTTTGATCCAGTTGAAGATGATGGTTTTGGCCTGCTGCAGGTCCTGTCCTGTAATCACATCAGGCTGCTTGTCCACATCCGTCTCTGGCCAGCCGTCAGTCTGCATGAGCCTCTTCTGCACACACAAACACAAACATGCAGTTTTATATATTTTTGTTCATATACGTAAATATAAATAAATGTTTTTTTCCCTTTCACCTTGTTCAATAGCATGGATGCCCACTGCAGGACGAAGAGCCTGCAGAGAGGAGACGGCCAGGTGTCATCTTGGTTCCAGATGTGCTCCAGAACCTCAGATCTCTGCAGAGATAAAACACAAAGAAACACGTTTGTGTGTGTGTGCAGTGTGCACAGGAACACACAATCAGATCGTGAGAATTAAAGAGAAGGAACAGTGAATATTTAAAGGTTTTAAGATTGATGTTACATGATTTGGATATGAATTCTCTTGTGATCATGAGTTACTTTGAAAAGTAAAAGATTTTGATATCGTCAACCACTCACATTCACATAAATCCATCATAATATGCAGAAGAAAACAAACTTCGGAGCATGACCGGAGCATGAGCAGAAGACCGGAGTCTCAGTTCAGATCAGGACATTGACCCAGAAGCTCTAAGTAGCTCATGGAGTTTTTATCATGGAGGAAACTAAATGGATATTTATTCAAAGAATCCTTCTTGACAGCTTGTGACAACCCAGCCGATTGATTCTATATATTGTGTCCTGATTTAATCAACTCGATGGTGAGTCATTTGGTTTGGTTTGTTTAAAACGCCTATGAGCTAGCTCTGTCCTGATGAGTGAATTTCTACCTTAAACAGCGACATGTCCTTGTTATTGTTGTGACCGAATGTTAGAGGAACACTTATAGTGTTGATTGAATACTTTGGCTCATGTAGTTTAGCCCGTTTTGAGGAGTTTTTTGTTACTTTTCCTTAAAACGCACGGCGCTCTATGGGAGTTTTGTGAGTGGTCTAAAATCATAATTGAACTTATTTTGCTGGGACGTATCAGTGGATTTGACTTTATTTTGTTGTTAATTCACTTCATTAGTTGAGCTGATTGTCATGACTTGCTTGGCTAGTGGTTGTTGTCTGAATTGTAACATTAATTATCTGACTGTATTAGTTATAGATGTATTTATTTGTTTGTGGTGTCAGTAGAAAGATAATTGTGAATATTAAGTAATGTTTTTGACCTTGTTTAGGTCAGGTTGTTTTTTCCCTGAAACTCTTACAAGTTCTGTTGTGACCACATTGTGGTTGTTTTTTATTTTTATTTGTATCTGATTATATTGATATTATTCTAAGGTCTCCTTATGAAGACTTTATACTTTCTTTACTGTTTGATGTGTAGAATTAGACCTAACAGCGCCACATTTGTAGTGAACTGGTGGTAGGGATTTTTACCAGCAACATTTTCAGTCAGATGAAAATATTTTGCTGCCCTAGTGGTGATATGTGGTTTTTTGCACATCTGAAAACTGACTTGCAAAAATGCACCCCACCAAAAAAAAAAAAATGTCACCATCTGCCACAGGTTGCCACCAAGAGTGTTACACCCAGTAATCCCAAATAAATAAAATCATAATTTGAAAAATGCATTTTATATCTACTCAGGCTATCTTTAATATTGAAACATGTCTGCTAATCTGAAACATTTAAGTGACAAAAACATAAATAAATCTGTAACAGCACTGCATACACTTTATCAACATGCAATGTGTTCTGTTACTTCCAGTATAAACTCACGTTTTTAGCAGTAATTTGATACAGTTTTTAAAGGTTTTGTATTCAGATGTTTTCATATGCACATTGGCACACAAATGAAAACAGGCATATGAAAATAAAGTAATTATAACCCTTTAATTTTAAAAGAACATTGGTGCTGCTTTAGTTAACATGGAGGTTGTACCTGGCACACCCGGTTCAGGTCTCTAGCCAGCTCCACAACAAACAGCTGATCTTCATCCAGAGGCTCCCTCTTGTCCCTCGTTGCCCTCTTGTTGGACTCCTGTGAGAAAAATACAAATGAAAGAGGCTTTTTGTGAGAAACTACTTAAAATGGGAAGAAAGTCCTCCTTCACAAGTGCTTAAGGTCAATCTGGAAAGGAGGAGGTCACTTAGTCTGATCAAGATGCAAATCATGTCAACAGAAGAGAGAAACGCCCCTCCAAAACACAAACAAACACACAACTTGTGCGGTCATGTGGTAGAAATATTTCCATATCAACTCAGACATCAAGGTGACCCCAAACCGGGTTGAACATTAAACATGTTGGAGTGTAACAAATAAAAGCGCTGACCTTAATCTTGGCCGTGAAGTTCTTAGCCGGCTCCACCATGAAGTGAAAACACTGCATCATCTTGTCTGGTCTGTTTACAAATCCTGCAGAGACACACGCACATGAATAGTGTTTATCGGGTCTAAGCAATGTGACCTCTAAGGTGAAGGGGAGTTTTGGACAGTGATTAATCAGGTTGTTTATGAGCGATCGCTTGCAGAGGATGAATCACCATGGGAATTATTCTCAGAGGGAAGTGGACTCTGAACTGGAAGGCGGGTAATGTGTACAACCAAAACACCAGCTTGAAGATCATCGAACATGTAATGGAAACTTCACCTTCTGCTCTGAGAAAGCAACAATATGTGACCATAACAACATGTTTGTAGAAATAGGGATGAAACGGACACCGATTTCAATGGTTAGAGTGGTAAAATGCCCCAGTACAGTTAGTAGTACCACTTTTAAAACCAGTAACCGTTAAAATGAAGAACTAGGGTTAGAATGTTGATGCGATGACAGAAACACAGATAGATCAGCTAAATATTTGAACTGGAATGATGAGTTTAATGGGTTATGAGTGAACATATACTTAATAAAACCTAAAATATGAGGCTATTTGGTTTGAGGAATCTTTGTTATCCTGATAGTCAATATCACCAAATTAAGACAAACTTTCTTTAAAAACTCTTCACAATAAGAGCCCAGACAAATGATGTGCTTAAATAAATACAACATGAAATGTTATGGTTATTGAAATAATGTTTCCCATTATATCATTAACCAAGATACACTTTTTCTTAAAAACCATGATGCATATTTTCAAACAATTTTATCCCCCTTTATATGACAAATAAAGTTCAAAGATTTAATATTAGAAACAACAGAGACTGTGAGTGATCATTAGCATAAGGTGGGGTTGGTCCTGCAGGCTGACACAGTTCTGTTTTTGGTGAGTCATGTTTTTCTATTTGTACAACTCTCAGATTCTCCCTCTTGTCATCTGCAGAACAAGAAACGGTCCGAGTCTGTGTTCTGGTTGGTTCTGAACCAGTCATTCAAACTCAGACAGAGGATGTCCCATTTACACCATTTCACCCCATTTTATTTAAAGACACTCTGCAGCTCTGCAGGTGCAGTTAGGTGAGGCCCAGTCCCATCAGATGCAGCTGCTCTGCGTCTTTATATGTGTTTTATATAATAGACTTTAATGAAGTTAGACTAATTGGTTCCATATTTAAACTAAATGACTCCGAACAAGCTTGTAAAAGCTCAAGCAAAAAGCATTTAAGCATGTTGTAAGAAAACATGACCACGCATTTTTTTACATTTTTTGCAGCGCCAACAGCTGATGACTGCGCATAAACCCGCTGAGTAGCTTTGCGGCAGCTCTGCATCATATGTGCACCGACAGCTGAAACAAACGCTGCGAACATCATTTATATTTCTGCAGATAGAGATAGTTAACGCGTTTATCCTGATAGTGACACATAATTTTACCGTTGCGTTGCGTCATGAATTAAAAGCACACACGTTCGATCGTAATGCGTCACTGACATAAAGCTTACCTCAGATTAAAGGTTTCTTGGTGCTTGTTGTGGTTCTCTTCTTGCCTAAAAAGGAGACTTTTCTCTTAGTCTGTAGTCTGTGCTGCAGTCTGACCTTGTTTACACACCAGACTGGCATTCGGCTGGTCGGGGGTGGTCGGATTTCTCCGTCAGTGACGCAAGCACGCACCGACGTTCCTAGGAAACTATGGCGGCAAGTTTAAGATGTAAACAAAGAAAACTGTATTATTTTTGGAACACATACAAATAATACATATACTAAAAATACTGTGTATTTGTTTCCCTTCTATTTTAATGAGTACGCCTCAACGTTAAAGCTTAAAATTATTTTATTCAGGTTTAGCTCACAAAGGAGCTAGTAATGGGATGTATGTCTCTTTAAAGGGAGCCGTTCACCTCAAAGAGCCGTTCAAGGTGCGTTCGAGATGAGCCAGTTCTGCGCAGATTCGATCACCGGTGATCAGCGCCCATTGCACGCCGGTTAGATTTCTGTCCGACTTGACGCCGACTTGCTCTGATGTCATGCCTACGTAGGCAACGATAACCTCGTGAGATCAAGGCGGACGCAGATTTTGGAGCAAGGCGCTGCAGTTGTTCTCCACCGGCTGCAAAACCGAGAGCATGATGGGAAACGCCTGGCTCTCACCTGATCTCAGATCTGATTGGTTCACGTTTTGATCCAAACATCCTGTTGCAAAATGCGAAATGTTATTTGTTTAAATATATATTGTAAATTCATGCCACGTTGATGATGTCAACTATAAAGGCCACAGTGAGAAATGTGATTTGTTTCAAAGAGTTTTCAGTAGGGACTGGTTCCATTTTCTATAAAGTTCTAATAAAACTGTCTGATTTTTATAATCAGATCATTTAGTACAGAGCAGTATCTTGTTTATTTTCTTTGACTGATATGATCTCTCTAGATATATGTCTATTATTTAGTTTGCTTTAGTGTTGATACTTTATATTGTTCACTCTTGAATTTATTTTGAAATACTTTGAACTTCAAATAAAGATTTTGGAAAAAACGGAAAGTCATCTGCTATTACGGACATTAACGCGATATCTTCAGACACATCATCACCCACGAGCTACATTTAGGAAAATCTGTCCGACTTAAAAGCAGACTTTTAGCCGCTCCCCCTGCTGCGTCCGCCTGCTCTCGTCTGTTTTCCAGGCGAGGCGCAGTTCATCTCGAACAAGCCGTGTCAGCTGATGTGAATGAAATTAACAGGTGCAACAACGAGACAACCCCCAGTTTTGTAGCCACAGCCTATTTCCTCCATCTCTGTAACTGTTTTACTGTTTTTCAGTAGTTTTGCATTTGACTAGGGTGAGTAGGGTCAGTGTCACTACTGGTAGCATGAGGCAGAATGTGTGTTGTTCCATATCAGTATGAATATCCAGTGGGACTGCTTACAGTATCCTAAATGTCTTCTTAAATTAATGTACAAGTAAATTCATAAAATGCTTTTACTTTTTAACATAACTATTAGTCATATTTTACCTTCACAATCAACTAACCTGGTTAGAAACTAAAATAGCCAATTATCCACCATGAATCACACATTTTATTCCCAAAATTGTAACTGTTGATGTGCATGTCATTTAGTAGTGAGGTGTTGTTTGCAGACTAACGGGCTGTGTAAGTACAAGACAGCTGTGGTAGTTACCTTAAAGCCTCTCAATCTTCTTCCATTGTTGGAAAAGTGAAGCCAAAGGATTCTGTTCACAGGTGCTGCCCACTCACCTGGACACAGTTATAGTGGTTTTAAGCAGCAAATAACTAATTATAGCTAAATGCAATGAAATAAAAACCCCAGATTTTGTTATTTTTCTTCATGCAATCCATCAGGTGCAATAAAATACAAGGATTAAGCCATCTCAACGACACTAGTGGACACCACCTTTTTATAATCTGATGGTGTATAATCCTGGAAGAAATTTAAAAACAGGTCTCAGCTCAAGAGTCAGCGCAGGATTTTTCTCAAAAAGACACATCAGTGAAAGCACAGGTGTATTAACGAGGGTTGTATTCCACTCCTGCGGCTGCCTTTTCTGAAAAAAATTGCTAACGAGCAGACCTTCTGAATGGAATGCAGCCATTGCTGCTTTTTCTATCTGCTGTGAATCAGGCCCAAACCATTAGACATGCTGGGAAAAGACGGACAGTCTTTTCAGGTTAACAACCTCATCTGGAAACATGGTGGTGGAAATATTATGGTTTCAGTTTGCTTCTCCGGTCCAGAAACTGGGCTTCCTGCCATCAGTCTGTTAAAGTGAGCATTGTTCACATTAATGTTGATGTTTCTCACGGATAGACGGAGTTCTGCAATATGAGAATGTTTTCCATTAGTGACAATCAAGTGAGTTACAGGCTAGTAACGGTTTTAAACCACCTCTAATTTTTTTAAATATTTTGCTTCCAGGGTGTTGGTCTTTCTTAAGTAATTTAAAATTTATTTTGATTAATTGTTCTCTGAATTTTCTGAAAGTTTTTTTGTTGTATTTTAACTGTTTTTCATTATATTCTGCTGCAATCAAACTGACACACTTTCTAAAGTCGTTGAGTCACCAGTTAACATGCATGTTTTGATTTTTATTCATATATATCAAAAAGCCATATTTTAAAATATATTCAGGCATACTTATTATTTATTTGTAAAAGAAATCCTAATTTATGCTCAGTAAAGGTTATTTCAGCTGTCATGTGACCACTTTCACATGGTGCTGCACAATGACGATCAAAGATGCACGGGTTCTGGTTTTGATACCAATTTACCTCAAAGAACTATAATTTGCAGAATTATGATTCTGGAAGTAAAGAGAAGTTCATGACATGGACTAAAATCTGTCAAAGCCTTTTTTTTTTTCATTATTGCTGAAATGTTGCATTCACAGACCCCAGAATTATTCAGATTTTTGAGTTTCAGGCTCACTGAACACTGATTAATACAATCATGTAGAATTTTTGTCAGATTCTGATCACCTGATGATTTTTTTGGTGCAGCTGTAAGGATAATAGTAAATATTTTTAAATGAGATTCCAGTTCGTATGAGTGGTTGACAGAGTCTAAAACGACTTCAGAGGGAAATGCCAAACAGTCACAAACACAAGCATCTTTGTTTCTAAAAAGGTGGTTCTGACCTCTGTGTTGCCTTCAGGCTCCTGAGAGTTCCTGGTTTCTGTGACAATGAGGTCCTCTCACAGAAATAAAGGCTTTTCACAAAGAGCTTTGGTCACATTAATAAATGTCCCTAAATAAAATACATTGTCTTTTTGAGATTTCCTTTCATGTTGAATCACATTTTATTAGATAAAAATCCTGTTAAATTTTTAAATTCAGATTAGCTTTTAAGTGACATTTTATGACATATCAGGTTTTTAATGATTTTTTAAAAACTTTTTTTGCATTGATTGTTCTTTTTTCTTACTGCATTCTATTTTAATGTAATTTTTAATCTGTGAAATGTGTAAATTTAATAAACTACTTAATTACTTTAGTGCAAAATAAAGGCATTGGTTAAAAAATAATGGCTTTTTTTCTCTTCTTAATTTAAACCCAGAATTTCCTCACTTTTATCTTATGTCATCACAACTCTCATTCAGCTAAATAAACGTGTTCATCTGGTTTTTGACCTGCAGAATGTGACTACATGGTGCTATATAATAGTCTGAAACTTATTGCAGTAAACGCAGTTCTTTGTGATAATAGATTCTGATATTTGCAGCCACAACCTGAACTAAAGAGCCTCTGCAGGGAAATTAGTGAAATGGTTTCCAAAAATTCTCTACTGGTTCCTAAAAATAAATCTCTTCACTTTATTACTTGCTTATTGAGAAAAAGATTAAAGATATTAATAAAGATGGCTTTTATTGCAAATTTATTATCATCACAAAATCAATCAAGGACTGTTGGAGCTGCAAAAACTCACAATGTTTATGCCCAAACTACGTAGCTAAAAATGAATTTATTAGTGGAGGAAAACGTGATGCAATAAAACTCTTTCACTGCATTATTCTCCTTTTTCTGCAACACCATGTAAGAATTTCCTTTTCACGCCAAAACCAAAAAAATCTGCTTCAGATATAAACTAAATCTCCCACTGAGACAACATATCTTTAATTATTTTAGCTAGTTTTCTGTGAGACTTGTGTAACAATGTTCTTATTTTTAAAGAAGATGATGATACAGGAAGACAGGTTTCATGTTGGGAAAGTTTATACTTGAGGTATATTATTCAAAAAATTAAATGAAACAATCCATGTGAATTATGTATGCCCTGCTGAGAGTGACTGGTAACTTTATCAAGCACAACAATCCATCAACAAAGTAACAAATCGATTTATTACGTTTGTTTTTTCAGGGGATGTCAATTATTTCCTTCTTCAATAAATACAAGACATAAAATGAAGCCATGTAAGTTTCATGATGAGCATTTTGACTCACAGAAAACAAAATGATGTTTTATAAAAAAGAGAAATCTGAGGTCCTTAATAGAGAAAAATCATCTGAGTCAAAATGGGCTGTGATTAATGTGAAGTTAAAAATAAATCCGTTTTAGCAGCACCGTGCTTCCTCTCCCTTTCAAGCAGCTGCAGCTCTGCATCAATGTTCATAAACAGATTATAATCCACATCAGTTTTTAGGAGAACTTCAGTCCTGCAGCCTCCTCCCTGTGTCGTAAAGATGTTCCAGCCACCTTCATTTAGGAGTTCATCTCATCCAGGTCGTGTTTATTAACTATGACGAGGTCTTTGATGGAGAGGACTCCTCTTTGGTTTTGCTCACTGTCAGTTTTGAGGTAACTGAGTCAGAAACTGTGCAGGATTTAATCATGGTAACTTCCTCTGCCTGAAAGGTTTCCTTCACGTTTCCCAGGCAGTCAGAGGATTTGATCAGCATCATACAGCAGGTGGATCCGTGCTGCTGGCTTCAGCGCTGACCTGATGACCCGCGTCAGGTGGAACAATGGGTCCCATGTTGGTGTAAAGACTCTGAGGAGGGGAGACGTCTACGCTCGGTGACAGGATGTTGTACGGCAGCTCGACGGACTGACGAATGCTCTCTTCGTACGTCGGGGGAGGCTGTGGGGTCACAGAAAAAGATATTCAGACAGAAAAACTATTCCTGCTGCTGGAAGAGAAAATAAAACATGAAGCATCTATCTGAGCCAGCAGAAGGAGGTGCATTTATATTCGTTTCACGAAATTGTTAAAACAAGTGCACCACATATTTTACAGAAAGCCCCGACTTTGACAGCTCTTTGATGTTTCTGGTGCTGAATTTAATGCTAAAACATGACATCAAAATCTGATTTAAATCATAAATATAAAGGGGATTATTATCTGACAGATCAAACGCAGAGAGCATCTCAAACCCTCAGCCGGTTGAAATGTACTTTAAAGAACAAATGGGACATGTTTTTATTTACATTACCAATTAATCTGTTCTCACTTCAGCTAGCTGGAACTTTTTTTATTATCTCTCTGATAAAATCGAGCCGATTCACACTCCCTGACTGCGTCCTCTTATCTTTTAATTGCTTGGGGACCCTAAGGCGACAGGAGCAACCCAACAAAACCTGCCCTCTGTCTGATACCAACACACACAAAGTTTAACTACTGCACACTGCCTCAGGCTGCAGGACAGATCATATGAATGACCCCCAGACAGGCTAAATGAGGGGGGAGGGCCGCGTATATTGACTAAAAAGAATGCTCTGGCTGAAAAACGGTCAATGTTTCATATGTGCATGACAGGGAGTCAGGGAGGGTAAAAAGCAGAAGACAAAGCTGCATTCTTGGCCACTGTTTGCACTCATGGATGCAGGCCCTAATTATGTTTGATGTGCCTTTTTTCTCATTACCTTGTTTGCTGAAGCGATGTGCGACCCAAAAGCTCAGCGAAAGATCAACACAGTGAAACCTCATCCAGCACAATGCAGCAGTGAGCGTCAGATGAGCTGATAGTGCATCCTGTTTACTCCTCTCTGAATGCACATCTTCTCTTTCAATAAGCTCTTGTTACAAAAATTATACGGCGGAAAAATAATCAGAGAAAGAGCATACTTATTACGCATAATAGGTGGCCTCTTTTTATTACCCACGGCTTCACCGTGACTATTATAAAAGTAAAAACGTTGTCCCTGAAGAGCCCTGTAAGTGCTGCATTGTGAAAGCATTTGCGGCTGGAAAAATCGCCGTGACCAGCTCTCAGATTCGTTCACACTACCTCGGACACAATGGGTCCATTGAGGCCAAAGCGGTCTGCGATCATCATGTGGATCTGCCTCTGGCGGTCCTTCTTTCGGACACTCTCGTAGGAGGGGAGCCTCGGCAGGGGGGCCTCCAGTGTGGGGAGGCTGTAGCTGGAGGGCAGGCCGACGTAGAACAGGTCACCTGACCGCTGAGGTTTCCAAAAATCACATGTGACAGAAAATAGATTTAACTTATTAGCTGGAAATGTTTAGGATCTATAAAGGGACTTGTGCCTTGGGTTTTCTCACCTGGGTGTTGCCATCATCGATGATCTGAGTTTGCTCCAAGCAAGCAGATCCCACCAGGGTCTGTCTGCTGCTGTAGTACTGAGGAGGAGCATCCTGGAAACATCAAGTCAAATCAGAACAGGCTCAATTTATAACCGGAGGAAAGCAGCAGCGGAGATAATGGATAGGAACTGAAATCGCACTTATTGAAGAGAGTGTTGTGAAATGATGAATACAGCAGCAATGCACCTTACTCAAACTATCTCAAACAATCTCTATTTCTCAAAGTTGAGGTTGTTTAAGCTACTGGGTTGGTAAAAAGTGCAAATGACACTCACGAGGGCGTTTCCAAGATGTCTCAAAAGGATCTCCAGGGCTCTTAATCCCCTTGTTTTTGTGCTGCTGACTTGCTCATAAAATCAGTGGAACAAATTTCCTCTCCATTTCTCCTCGTTCAGCTCAGTTTTAGTCAAACATTTAGCCAGAAAAGTGCAATGAAAGAAGGGATCAGGTAGCTTTCACATGTCAGACATCCTGAGACCATACGGAGTGGATTTTTGATTTCACTTAGCTATTTGGGATTAACAGGAACTCATAAACAGTAAAACAAATACTATTTTGAACAATTAACAGTTCAATAACAAATGTAAAGCTCCCCTGATAATAATTACAGGATAAATAGAATAAAATGTTCTAGTGAAAGAAGCCAACCTGTATGTGGAGGATGAGCCTCAGAAGGTTGTTTCTATGGCAACAAGAACATTTGCACAATTCCGATGTAATTACCATATATATGTCACCTGACCATAACTTCTACCAGAAGAGTTGCTCGTACTGATTCAGTGTCATTACAACTAAAATTAGAATATTTCCTTGCACTTTTGCAGCAGTCTAGTTACAAGCTGTAAGATCTTTGATCTATGATATTAACTCTTCATAACTTTCCCACAGAACCAGACCTAGACTTTCCCTCTAGTTGTTTCAGTTTTGTCACCTATACACCGAATGCTACAGGTCCTCATTTCTCCAACCATAATAAATCAGAGGTCCACTCATTTCTGCCCAATTAACCAATGTTCATGCCTGGTTTAATCTCTGTAGGAGCTGGTTGGTTTTAGCAAAACCATAAATTATCTGATCAACTACAGGATGACACGACCACCCTCCGATTTCCGTGACCCCCTCTTTCCTCCCCGTCTTTAAACAACAACAAAAGTCAGCGTTTCACTGTATGTGGTGCAGGGATCCTGAAAAAGGACCGCCAAAAAAACCAGTTAATTGGCTTGCGTCTAAATGAGCGTCCTTTGTGAGGAGAACAATGTGATGCACTAACCCCCTCACGAGCAACAAGCCACAGCGAGGTGTCCTTTCAGCTCCTCGTGATACCAACACTTTACACAAGTGGGCCGATAACAGAGACAATTTGTTGCTCGACTGAAATCCAATCCAGCTCGAGAGCTTTTAGGGGACAGTGATTCAAATATGGAATTAGAGGAATTCACAATTTGTTGGATTCAAATCTAAAACACCCACTTCATCATTTTCCTGATGACATCATTCACACGTCAACTGACACACAGTGACGACCTTTGCCACAACTCTTCACAACACTTCAGAAAAAAATAGAGAGCACCAAAAAGGTGATGGCAAAGGTCTCGTTTCCCTCATCGGTTTTTACTTTAAAGAGACGAAAGAACGTCCTCAGGAAAGAGACCCAAAAAAGAAAAGAGGGGTCGTCCTTTTGTCGCCTGCCATTGATTCAACCAGTGTGAAAAAGCACAACCATGTAAAATTGGTGTTGAAGTCGGGGGGGGAGGATCCCAGCAGCTTTTTTTTCCTCCATTGCTGCAACCTAAAGGAGAGCCATTGTCCCTCTTGTGTCCCCAACACCCACAGTGAGGTCTCTGGTCTATTCATGGAGCCAAAAGAAGCAGGGAAAGGTATGTGACGTGAAAAATCCCAAAGGGAGGCGAAACTTTTCTCCTCACTTATGATTAAATCTGATGAACAATTTTCAAGAAAAGCAAAACGATCTTATAAATGAGCATCTTATGTCTAAGTCAACTGGTATCATCTCATAAGTGGCCAGCCCAAACGCTGATATAAATCAGGGAGCAGGACTTTCTCCTCCAACCCTCAGCTGGGCAGAACTTCCTGTCAGTTGAAGGAGGGAGGTATGACTTGTGTTTCTGTGGTCCAAAGATAACTCCAACTCAACCCTTGGGACTACTGCAGGTGAGAAACGAGTCAGGAAAAGGAAGCAGTGTGAACGGACAACCAGTGAATAGTAACATCTTTGTTTACACTCCCACTCTTCCTCATCCTGCTGACAGCTTTCAGACAGACATCAATGAGCAGCTTAACCAAAAAGGGTTCGTTTTACAGATACTGGCCTCATGTTTGGTGTTAGCTAAAATTCTCTGACAACTCTGAGCACTAAAACATCCCGCATGCTCTTTAAATTTTGCATGAAGTGGTGCAATATTTTATAAATTTGACCAAAACAGCCCATAACTCCAGCATTAGTTTAAAACTCTGGTGGTTCCTTCAAGCAATGCAAGGCCTTTAATTAGGATGTTTAATCTATAAATAAATGACTAATAATGCAACAGAAGGATCCATTCTATTGATCAAAAAGATTAGCCGGTTGTTTCACATGCAGTCCAAGTGCTGGAGCTAGAAAGGGGGGAAAAAACGTGATTTGCTCTTGATTTAATTCTATTGATGCTGAAGTTGCATCAACATGCATGGTGAGTGCTAATTCTGTCCAATTCCATTAGAGTTCCCGTGGCACGCAGAGACATTTCTGCAGGGCAGCTAATTCAAACTGAGGCAAATCCATTGCTTCACAACGATCATATCAAGCTTATTTAAGTCTTTTCTGCCACAGCCGTGCAAATTCAATCTGACACTTGTTAATGGTGCGACACATCTCTCCCTCAGTGTGGTCTGAAGTGCTGTGCTGCAGAACTGAACGTACAGATCACCTTAAAAAGTAAACTCAGCACAAAGGAAACTTTTACCAGTGTGTGTGTGTGTGTGTGTGTGTGTGTTCCCTTATAACAGCTCACCATATCTGGCTCCTGATAGGAGCGATGTTTACAGCACTGAGGATCCTTGCGGTAAATAATGGACATCAGCAGGACAACAACCACAAAGAACACCAGGGAAGAAACTGTTTGAAACAAGAAGACAGTTAATCACACACTTCAAATGCAAATTCAAAAATTTAAATCAAGCTAAATTATTACTTTTCATGGCCAGTTTTGAAATAAAATATGAGTTCTTCAACTTTTATCTTTAGTCTTATTTCCCATGTGTGTTATAATTGTATGCTATGTTAGTTATTAATGTAAAAGTTGTGGATTTTATTGTATAAATGTTGTCTTTGAGTGCTGATGATGTTAAAATCATTCCTGTATTAAATCAGTGTGACATAAAGTGTCACTAACGGGCAGAATCTGGGTGTTTCTTCTCAGATTTCTCTGGACAAAAGTACAGGAAGTAAAGTCTGAATGATCTACTTACAGGACGCAACGAGCGCAGTGAGCTGATCCGATGTCACCTGCTGTGAGGACGGACTGGTGGGACTTGCGATCGTGGACATTTCCTCTGCGTAAAGCGGCAAAGTGTCCTTCGGAGACCTCCTCGAGCTGCTCAGCCTCGAGGCGGAGGATCTCATCTTACATCCCAGAGACCGACGAGACACCGGCTCTCCGTCGCTCCGGTTCCGGTCCGGACTGCTCTGGATGAGAAACTCTCCTCTCTCGGTAAACACCGCAGCGTCACTGACTGACGCCCTGTCCCAGCTGCGTGACGTCGCTCCGGGTTCCTCGCGGACTTTAGTGACATAGATTTTTTTTTTTCTGTGTGCAGATGAGATACTGACAGCTGTGTGGCTCGTTGTGTGTTTTGGGTTTTATATGATGTGAAAGTTACTCAGCTGCTTCCTCTACCGTTTAATTAATGGTATCCACTGGATACCATTATCCACTAGTGGTAACTAGTCTGGATAGTATCCAGACTAGTTACCACATGCCTGAGTCTGAGTCCCGTAACCATGGAGACCGCAGGGGTCCCATCCTGAGAGGATTTCTGTGCAGACAAAAGAGACAGAATGTTGAATTAGTATTCATGGTTGGAAAAAGTTTTTTTTCTATATAAACTGTTGTAATAGTTGTTTACACATACAGTATATATACTGCAGGTCATTATGTATTTGTGTCATTTAGAATAAACACATTTAGCCACATCAGAGGTGCTGATGTCTTTTTATTTGACTCCACTCATGAAAAGTAAAAAATAAGAAACCAGTTGTCTTTTTCTGTCTAAAAGGTGAAGTCACTGCAGGTCACAAGGTCAAATTGGGAACCATGACATGCAATTCTTGAGCCCAAGTCCCAAGATGTTCAAGTCTTAAGACAATCAAATCACAAGTCATGTCCAAAAACTGCAAACTGTGAGCTGAATCTAAGCCTTAAGGTTGTTTGAAGTCCTAAAAAATGTCACTCCTGAATATATTCAAGTCCTAAAGCTTGAATAAGTCAAGTCTGAAGATATGCAAGTCCTAAATCAATTCAAGTCCCAAGATCTAGTCAAAGTCCTGAAACATGCAAGTTCTTTAAGCAAGACACACAATTCTTGAGGTAATTCCAAGTTTCAGTCTCGAATCAAGTTAAGGCATACAAGTCCAGAGTCAAGTTAGTGCTATCAAGTCTCAAGTAGCGTCCCAACCAAGACATGTCAGTCCTAAATCAAGTCCAGTCTCAAGACATATCACTTTGAGTCCAATTCCTAATCTTAAAGTTCTAAACCAGACATTTTACAAAACATGTCATTTCTTTACAAAGTAGTAAGACATCATTTCTGAAGATTCTCTATGTTTTTAAATGTACATTTATTTGGTTTCCAAGTCGTGATTTCTTATTGTGGGTCTAGTCTGACTTGAGTACAATCATGTGGCTCGAGTCGACACCACACTGAACCAAACAGTATCAAGGATGAAGAAAAATCTGAGATTACATACATGGCATGTGAAACTCTTACAAAGGAATCAACATTTCACATCTCAGCTCTACAACTCCAGAGGTATCAAATCTGACGCACCGGTTTCTAAAACATCTGTCTCCTGTCCTCTGGTGGAGGATCTAAGAACTGCAGGTAGAAAGTGCCAATTTGATTACTTCTTGTTGTATTGTTATATACACTTACAAAATAAAACAGACAATTATACCATTATGATATTAATATTAGCGAATAAAACATTTTGAAAGACAAGAACATCAGATGATAATTTTATGGAGATTTTTCAAGAGTTAAAATACCCCCCCCCTCCACACACACACACACACACACACACACACACACACACACACACACACACACACACACACACACATACCATTAGGGGATTTTAAAGTTAGAAATACTAAAAATATAATGTTGTTACTGAATATATTATTTTTGGAATGTTTACAATTATTAAACATCATAATAAATGCACAGACCATTAACTTGGGACACATTCTAAGAGTTCTCACAGTGCATGTGAAAATTGCATTAGTAAATAGAGAGCTACAATTTTTATTGACACAATCAAGAGTTTCTATCTAACCTCTTTATATAAAAGTATCCATCAAAGTCTTGTTTTGATGATTTCTTTCTTTGTCTCTGTTATCAGTATTTGTATCCAGGTGATATCTGGAGTTGGATGTTAGATTACTACAATTTAGTAAATAAAAAGTAAAGGAAGAGAGAGAAGGCAGCTGCTGGGCCTTAGAGCGCCCTCTCGTGGACACTGAGTTCAGAACGCTCCTTGCGCGCGCTCGCTGGCATAGTCGGAGTCGGAAAAATGGTGGCCAGCGTTAGAGTCCTAAAGCTGCTCCGACGATATAAACCAGCGATTTCCGCCGCTTTAATCATCTTATTGATCCAAGGACTTGTAGTATGGAGTCTGAGAAGTCTGGAAGAAGGCGACGCAGAGGTAATACACCTTCCTGCTGATTATATTCAGACCTGACAGTGATGTATTGGGGTTTAATTGTAGCACTAGCGGTTAGCTTAGCTCACTGTGTGTTATTATGCTGGAACGCTAGCTGGTGCTAGCTGTTAGCGCTCCTGTATGTACTGTACACGTCTGTCGCTAACCACCATGGGAAAGAAACGTGCTACATCCTCACAACACGAGTTTTACTGCTCTTCATAGGACTAGTTGAAACGCTTATTGACGTGTAAATGAAGCGGTGGGAGTTTTAAATGTTTCGACGTTATTACAGTCACTGAAGTTTAGAAAACTTTGTGGGAATCTTACAGAAAAGGAAACTCAAACCGGCTCAACGCAAGAGGAAGTTGTTATTAATTTGGTAAACTTTGTCTCACCAGTAAAACGCTGAGCTTCCGTTTTTTAACAGGTCTGTGATACTCAGAATCTTTTTTCCTTTATTTACTTTTTATGTAATGTCCTTCTGTCTTCACGTTAAGCAGCGATTTACCTCCACACATAACAAGTAATTTGTAATATTTAACAGTCTCCAATAAACATTAATCCGTGTGTTATCTTCACACACCTGGAGTGTACTCCCCTGAGGACTGCTAGATTCCCCACCCCATCTGATTGAATGAGGTAATGCGAGCTGCTAACAGATGTCACCTGTGGAGGACTGTGAGAGTGCAGGAATGCGAGCTAAAACTTGAAGTGGGAGTCCAGCTGCTTTTCCCCCAATAATTTGACAAGTGTGGGACTGTGCAATATTTCTCCCCTTTTGTAGGATGACAGGACAAGTGTGAAGGTCTGTGCATCCAGGGTTTCCAGCAGACATGTCAGTGGTGAGCAGGGAAGAGATGAATGACCTTTTCCTCAGAGAAGGGAAAAAGAAGGATCAGTATTCGGCAGACAGCAGGCTCCCTGTGTCTGTTGGAGAGATTATAGGCAGCGGATCACTTCAGTTTAAACTATGAGCTGATTGGTGAACTCGAAGCCTACTTCTCAGGTGCCTGACCCATCTCTGTTTAGTGATGGCAGCTTACATTTATTAACCCACTTCCTTTAACAGTTTTAAAGTTGAACTGTGGTTTATTATGTTGCATTAATGTTCAGTTTTGTCTCCTCATTGAATGGTAATCCTGCAGGCTCTCAGTTGCCTAATCAGATTCGTTTAGACTTCAACGTCTCAGCCAAAGATACAGATCTGTTAGTTTTCATGATTAAAAGTTTAATCATTTAAGAAAGTCAAACAAATCCTTCTGAAAGTCTTGGCTGCATATTGAGCTTGCTGTCGGTGGTTTAGATGAAAGAATGCTGAATAAGAGGGGAAAAAATCTTAGATTACAATTTGCTTTAGTGCTCCCTGTGAAATTTGTTTTGAACTCCGTGCAGTCCAGTAATTTATGAGGTATTTTGCCAACAATCAGGGTTGACTGGGAAGATAATGCCAATGTTAAATTAAAATAAAAAAGTCTTGCTGACTGTGTAGTGTTGGGGTATGTGATTAAGATGACCCTTAACTACTAACGCTCCATATTTTAGTTCAGTATCTGTAAATTACAGAGTTATAGCCATTTTTTGTGTATCCTAAGATAAGTTGACTGAGGCATCTATCAGGTATAGATGCACACTACTTAAAAGTTTGAAAGTTTTAATAGAAATGCTGTAGGTTCTCTTAAAATGTTACTTTTATAAATGCTGCAATTCCAACATGGCAGTTTTTCTAGAGGTCAATTTCTCAAGATAATCTGATAAGGTTTCACCTCATTCTTCCTGGAACACCTCCTGAGACTATGGCTGTTCAGTAACATTCAGAACTTTTGCTGATTGCTTGTTCTTAAAATATTGGGCACATTTTGCAAATGTCTTTTAGGTCATTATTAAAGGATGAAATTGGCCCCAGTCAAGTGCTGTCCACAGGTTACAGCAATTTCATCAAATACCCTTCTTTAAGCACAACAAAGACACTTCTATCTTTCTGGCCATTTTGAGTCTGTTAACTAACAAACATCTGCTGATGCTTCAGATGTTAAACTGTAAACTCAGTCGGAAGTATTTGAAGAAAACCATAATTTTCATTAGAATTTTTATGTCTACATTTGATGATGTCTGCATGACGTGTCCATTTGCTTTATTTCTTATTCAGACTAATTTCATGTGTTTTTCCATGAGAAATAAATACATGCATTTTCAAAGTGATCCCAAACTTTATAAGTCTTAATAATGACCTGTTGGGAGTTTTATTAACATCCATTCAGTGGTTTGTGATATGGTTTGCTAACACTAGTGAAATGTGCATACACAAATTATGAATTTTTGGCGACCATTGATAATGAACTATTACAAGAATTGTACACATGTTTAATCCAAATACAATATTGTTCAAATGTACAGACATATTTTCTTCTATTAATAAAACTAAAATAAGAAATTGCAAAAAAAGAGGTTGCGTTGATAAACAAATCCTTTCCTGTTAATCCGAGCTTTAGACATGTGGCACTGCTGTTTAGTGGACTCGTCAACCTTTTATTCAACTGTGTTGGCAGACAGCTATGCAAATCTCAGCATGATGTCTTTGTGTGTTTGCACATTCACAAGTGCAGAATCAAATTTCAAGCTTGAGAATGCATATTAATCATCACTTCAACTGAACAGTTTCTTTATGCTCAGCGTTCCCCGTGTTATCTTACATCTGCTCTAATCAGTGGCTTTCTGTGCATGTGTGAACACACACAGTCACATGCATTATATTAAATCCCTTGTGCGGAACAGTGAAAGGAATCTTGCGAGGACAGAAGAAGATGACTCCGTCATCCTCGTATCACCCTCAGCTTTCCCGCCTTCTCCCGTAGAGCTGAGTGCTCGGCTCTGAGTCCCGCTTCAGCAGATGGTGACGCTGATATGGTTTCACTCCACTTTTAATTGGAAAGTAAAGAGTCTGCCTAGCTTGCCTTTGAATCAATACATTTTTGACATGATGGTTTTAATTAAAATCCGTGAAAGCCAGTGATAAGGATAATTGAAACTTTGGCCACTGCTGCATGCTTGGCTTATGTACAAGAACATTTCCTCGGATAGCTGAAGATCGAGGAGTTTCCACAAGAATCTTAGCCGACAAACCAAAGCAAGAAGAAAATGTTCCAGTTTTGTTTAAACAGCAGAAAATACAGCAGCAAAATGCTTAATTATTTTCAATTCCCAAATTAATTACAATCACATTTTACAGCTTGCTAAATTTAGCACCATTCATTAAATTAAATCTGTTTTTACCACATGTACACAGTTGTCATGTTTTAAGTCACATGTAGCATTCATATAACAGAAAATATGGCTGAAGGCCTGTGTTTAATCAGCAAGAGGTAAACTTGTGTAAGTTTTCTTTAAATATGTGTAACTTCTCCATAATGCCTCTTACTACTAAGGGTCTGAGAGAGCGCTCGCTCGGCCAACAGAAGCTGACTGTCCTGTATTGGTTGGCAGCTGGTGTTTTGGCAGTGGATCATCTGGCTCCTGGTCTAACCACACAAGCTCATTTCTTCTTCTTCTGTTCCCACCATCTCTGGCTGTCTGCATGCCAGCGGTGTGAGGCGAATGAGCCCACATGCTGCTTTAAAGAGGCAGAAAGCTCTCTCAGCCCACTCACTGTACCTCCTCCTTTTTTATATGCATATTTTCAAGCATCGTTTGAGTAGTTCAGTAATCTATTTTGCCAAAGCTGTGATAGTGTTTAGCTAGAGGATTTAAAAATAGCTTTAAATCTTCTTTTTTTTTTGCTTATATTTTCAAAGCATGCTTTCTATTTACAGATGGTATGTGCTCTTTCTTGACAAACACTTTGAGATCAAACCTCAGAAAACCTAAAAAAAAATAGCAGTTTACTTTAAAAAAACACAAATTTGTGAAATATTTGGTCTTAGACATTGCATCGATACACAACTACTGTAATACCTTTGTTTAAAAATGAAAACTTTAGAATTTACAGTCATTTTAGATCATTTTGATAAACAGTAGTTAATTTTTATAATGTAGCTAACAGAACCAAGATAATATTTAATGATGTTTGGTATTCATTTTAATATGGTAAAGTATATTTTTAGAAGTCCTATGATTCAGAGTGAATCATAGCTTTCATTTGACTCAGACTAGTGTTGTTTGAGTTAGAGCTGTGTGTATTTCTTTATATTATGTAATTAACTAACATTGCACATATTTGCGTCCATATTATTATGTATTATATAACATAATTTTTCCATTACTGTAATTTAACACCGTCTGTATGAAGGAGGTTTGCACACCAGACCTACTTGTGTATTTTTTACCTGCATTTTTCTCTCCTTAGAGCACCGTAGGAATTGTTGAGGTCTGCATGGCGAATCACCAGATTGTTTCTGAATATGTGTGACTATCCACTTTTGCAAATTAGGTCTGAAAAAAGGCAGAGGCACAGCTAAAAATAACCCAGATGAGAGGAGAAGGAAGGAAGGAAGGAAAAAACTAAACCAAGTAAACACATCCTCTCTCCCCAGGGCCCGTTCTGCTGTTGTCTTAACTGAAGTTTTTGTTTATTTTATGTCATTTTTGGGTTTTAAGTGTTGGAGACTGAATTTTTACTTTAATGGACTTACTGACAATATAGCTAGATTTAAAATAAATGTTTTGTTTTTGCTCATCTTACTTTTCTGTAGATAAAAACAAGACGGTCTAAGCTCCCTGACCACAACAGCCAGGACTCTAAGAGGGACAGTGCACTTTGGGATAAAACAAACGTTTTGTCTGGGAGAAACAGAGGCAGATGGAACGCCAAGTTCGAGAAAACGGGCGGCACAGCAGCCAGCTCGCAGAGGAAAGGGAGCAGCCGCCGAGGAGGAAACTCCAGGATCAAACAAAAGGCTCCCCAGGAGCGTGGGATGACAGCGGCTGGATTAGACGTCGTCCCACATGATCTATCCAGCAGCCGTAACTTCAGTGGCAGCCGCGGTGGCGTGGACGGACCGGCTAAACTACCAGCTGCTGCCATACCTGGGGAGCCAGGCAGTGTGGACGGTGCGCACCAAACTCCCAATGGTGACTTTATGCCT
The DNA here is from genome assembly GCA_006937965.1 of Callopanchax toddi. Taxonomy (NCBI): domain Eukaryota; kingdom Metazoa; phylum Chordata; class Actinopteri; order Cyprinodontiformes; family Nothobranchiidae; genus Callopanchax; species Callopanchax toddi. The sequence continues at coordinate 583,572 of SSNR01000107.1, read as the reverse complement.
AAATGTGACATCCTAGGGAAGGATGCTCTCTCAGCTCTTCATCGCGCTGCGTCACAGCACTGCAGGCAGGAAATTGCTAACATTGTCTGCCAGCATCAAGCTGGACAGCTCATGCCTGAAGTTCTTCCTCAGTTTTGTCCTCTAATTGGTAAGAATCGTTCCATTTACTATTCCTTTCACACCTCATACTCTGTTAACTAGTGACTCATATATTTTTGTCCAGGTGTGTCACAGCCAGTTCAGACAGCTGGTGAATTGGACTTAAGTCTGTCCAAGGCGGAGAACCCTGTCAGGGTGGCTTTTGTTCTGATGGTCCACGGCCGTGCTGTCCGACAGCTCAAGCGTCTCATCAAAGCCATATACCACAGAGACCACTATTACTACATCCACGTAGACAAGGTATTCATGTTTAGGCAACGTGGTTCAGAGCTACGTTACATCGCTTTCTTCTCCCACAAACAGCCCTGGATATTTTGGGGGGTAAATACTCATGAAGAGACTTGGAGATGTTGCAGTCAAGGTGCATGTTCTGAAATATTTTCAGCAAAGTCGTTTACATTTTGGCAGGGTTACTCACATCCTGATGGGTGATTATGTAGTAATGGATTTCAACACAACAAGCTGTCTGCAGAGCAGAGCGTGTGAAAGTGTTCCATCCGTTGGAGAACTGATTTGTGCTGAAAACGCTGAACTTAAAATAAAAAGCATTGCAGAGGTTCAATTTGTCCTGCACTTCACACAGTGTGTGTTAGAAGAGGATTATCCTGGATGGAGTTAAGTGTGGTTATTCTTAGGAGCTGGGTTTAGTGGTGGAAAGGTTGCTATTGTGTGTAGCTAAAAGGCTAAAGACGTGTGTGTGTCTGCTGAGCAGAGATGAATTCGGTTTGGGTAAACAGGGCTCCTGTTGTAGTGAAGGGTTGGTGAGTCCTGTGGAGTTGCTCTGTTCTGCTGCCAAAAGGACGGTGGAACAGCTCACTGGAGGGAAAGATGAACAATAAGTCAGGTGGACAGTCACATCCCTACACAGTCTGCTGGTCTTACCTCATCCATCTCTGAGGAAAACCCGCTTTGAGAAATGAGGCTCTGAAACAGGCCAGGCTTAAATCTGTTCTGTACTTTATCATCCAACTTCTGTTTTTCCTCCCTGCAAGTGAAGACTTTTATTCTCTTCTCTCCTTTACTTATTTCTGAATGCAGTCACATCAACCTTTCTTGTTAAAAGTCCAGTTTCTCTGACCTCTATTAGTTATGCTGGTCAGATTCATTACACACGGCTTGTTCCTCACCTAAAAAGGTTGGACTTAATGTCCCTGAACAATCTATTTTCAAGTGCCCGTTTCCCTTAAACTGCTCATTAATCGCTGCAGACCCTGTTTTTGTGAACAAGCTGCTTTGTAATTAGTCTAATTAATCTACAGAGGAGAAATTAAAAGAGGTTATCTTGAAGTTACAGTTTTGGCTTATTGGATGCTTCAAATGCATGTTTAATGTGTGTAGTTTGTTTCCTACTAAAGTTGGGTTTTCTGCTCTCAGAAATTGCTTTGTGTTTTTCTATCAACCAGAAGCATTTAAATAGTGAAAAACAGGTCAAAATAACCAGATTTTTGTCCATCTCCTTCTGTTATCCTTATGACTCACATTAGAAAGCACCGTGTGGTCGTTCTTCTCAGATCAAATTCTCTTTAAACACGAGCCAGCTTTGTCTGCTCTGTTTTGGCACTCTGGCAGCTTCGAATCCACAGGAACCATCACAAAACTAAAATTAGTTTGCAGCTTTTGTTTAGAATCAATCTTTTACATGTTTCTTTTACCTCTTTAAATAACTCTTGGCTTTAAAATTTTCCAGCGGTCTGGCTACATGCACCGGGAGGTGCTGCAGATAGCTGAGCAGTACCCAAACGTGGAAGCCACCCCCTGGAGGATGGTGACCATCTGGGGAGGAGCCAGCCTTCTGAAGGCCTACCTACGCAGCATGCAGGACCTGCTGGCCAAGCAGGAGTGGAAGTGGGACTTTTTCATCAACCTCAGCGCGACAGACTTCCCTACTAGGTTAGTGAGACATGCACACACAGCAGAGTTGTCTAATCCAAAAATAAGTTTAGTTCAGATTATTGGCCTTTTTTAAGTTTGCCCCTTAGAAAGTGGCAGCCATAGTTATTTTTACTGTAGAAAGAGTTTTCATGGGATCATATTACATGGGTTTTAATGTGACAAAGCTGGCAGTAAGCCGTTTTGTTAGTGTTTGTTAGGGTTTCTGGGGCAGTTTTAACTCTAACAAAGCAGCTGATTTCCACATGAACTGTCCCAAGGCATTCTCTGTTTCTCTGACATAAAAAGACAAACTTGGTGTCATCATTTCTTTTCAGAGTAATTCCTTGTAGTCTTAAAGGAATGTTTCTCTCATTTTTTTTCTCAAGTGTGTTTCTGTGTAAGAGGAGAGGTGTAAACGATCTCTTAGTTATTGTAGATAACATCTTGAAGACCCTCTGTTTGGAAAAATAGAATCGGTGTCTTAAAGGACTGATGAGCTATCAGCTAATTCAACCACAAGAAGACAGAAGTCAGTTGCTGTCATTTAAAAACCGCTTCAGTCTCGGAGGTTTCAAAGCAGGTTGTGTGATGCTATTTTCTACACCTTTACACTGTTGTCATGTTTGTATTTTACTGTTATTTTTGTGAGCTTATTTGGTCATTTACAAAAGTAAATATCACCACTAGCAGCACTTCAAGTTTGAAACTGTTTAAAGATGCCAGCAATACACTGGTTTTGGCTAGCTGTTAGCTCATCAGTCCTAAAGGATGCAAACTATTTCTCTGAACAAAGGCTGTTCAGGATAGAAATGCACTGATTCTGGTTGTACTACTCTAGTACTAGCCTGGCAAGCCAGACTATACTGTATATGTGGATATATAGTCTGGCCACGATCCAATGAAACGACTCATTCATAGGGGCGGGATCAACAGTTGTCAATCAAACCGTCTTCACATGCTATTGGATATTGCTAGGACCAATCAGAGCCACTTAGCAACGACCGGAACCAGCTGGTAGATTACCGTATCCCGTCAGCAAAGCGGCCAATACATCCTTTTTCAAAATAAAAGACAAGACTTAAGTGCCTCTATCTGTTCACGTTTTAAAGTCATCGGCTAATCCCGCCCACCAAACCATTAGAGCGCTGTGATTGGCCCGATACAAGACCGACCGGACCAATCGGTGGGCTGCCATTCAAAGTCTGCAGAGCAGAACTGATGGTCTAGTTTACTAGGCTGCTCTAGTACTGCTCTGACCGGTGATTATTATTAATAACTTTTACATGGAAGTGCACCTCAAAATAGACAAAACATCTTGAATGTTGATCTATTTCTTTTGTCTTTGCTGAACCCATCCTCCACTCTGCTCTAATCATGACGTCTCCCTGCAGGACTAACGATGAGCTGGTGGCGTTTCTGACACTCTACAGGGACAAGAACTTCCTCAAGTCCCACGGAAGAGAGAATGCCAGGTGAGTCTTCCATTTCTGAGATGGACAACCTGCTAAAACACACACATGAATGTTGTTTTGCTCAGAATCAAAAGATTTATCATTTCTAACAAAGAGAAACACCGTGGCTTTGTGCTGTGTTGAAGGTTTATTAAGAAGCAGGGCCTTGACCGGCTATTCCACGAGTGCGACAACCACATGTGGCGGCTCGGCGAACGCGGCATCCCAGAAGGCCTGGAGGTCTCCGGTGGCTCCGACTGGTTTGCGCTCACCCGCCGCTTTGTAGAGTACGTCATCACCTCCCAGGATGAGCTGGTGTTGGGGCTGAAGCAGTTTTATTCCTACGCTTTGCTCCCTGCTGAGGTGAGAATGCATTAAGCGGTCTCTTTATCTGTCTCCTGTAGTCGACACTCACAGCGTGAGACGTGTCGGCCCTTCGAGTCAGAAGAGCCTAGAGGCGTAGATAATCTAAGACTTTAAGCTTTGCTGCGCAGTGAGAGGAAGGTTTATTCTAGTTTTATCTGACTGTGTGGTTTTGTCTCAGAGGAGAGCCTGTTCATTGTAAAGCTCTGACCTTTAGTAATTGAGAGTTTGTGGTTGGAAACCATCGGTGCATGTCTTTTAAAGTAAACACGTATGACGACACAGCCTCTGTTTTCCTGCTCTACCTCATAGAAACACTATTTACCTCATGCTTTCTGTGCAGTCCTTCTTCCACACTGTGCTCGGGAACAGCTACATGTGTGACACCCTGGTGGACAATAATCTGCGAGTCACCAACTGGAACCGAAAGCTGGGCTGTAAATGTCAGTACAAGCACATCGTTGACTGGTGCGGCTGCTCTCCCAATGATTTTAAACCACAAGACCTCATTCGGATTCAGGTCAGTGCACCAGAAGAGGGCAGTGTCTGATTCTGTTTTCACTCCCCATCTTAGTCTCTCCTGTTTTATCACCACCAGTTTTAAGAAATTAGGTTTTTATGCTGTTTTCATTTTTTAATCCTCAGCAATTATCCCGTCCGACGTTCTTTGCCCGAAAGTTTGAGTCGACTGTGAACCAGGAGGCTATAGACATCCTGGACACTCACCTGTATGGTCAGTATGCTCCAGGGACAGTCGCCCTGAAGGCGTACTGGGAGAGTTTGTTTGAGCAGCTGGACGGTGTGGGCTCCCTCAGCGATGTGGCTCTCACCGCTTACACTTCGTTCCTCCGTTTGGGCCTCAAGAATCTGAGAAGTTCTCAGAGCAACATGGAGGCCTGCAGGTATACAGCTAATCCTCTTTTATACTGTGACTGAATATATTTATGTACATATAAAACATCTCATCTGTTTATATTTCCTCCCCTGTAGGTTTGAACCAGTAGGCTACCCTCTCTCTGTGCACCTGTACTTCTATGACGACCGCTTCCAAGGTTACCTGGTTCGTCAGGAAGTCCGCGCTCCAGAGTCAAAGGACAAAGAGACTCTAGAGCTGTGGGCCGTCCCTCAAGCCACGCTCGTCCTTGAAACAAACCTTAAAGAGTTTGAGAGGCTCAAGAACCTGGAAGTAAGCTCTCTCGGAGATTTAGCGCTAGCTTTTAAGATCAAGGAACTCAGACAAAACTGCTAAATGGAAGATTTCCTACCTGATATGGAATAAAACAGACCGGCTTTATCGAGGATGAATCTGAACTATTAATTAACTTTGAAGTTTGATAACATAAAGGTCTTTTTTAATATTAAAAAAGAAAACACTCATTCACCTTAAATATGAAAGTCGAAGACATAACGTCACATCTTATCATTCTAGTTCATTGTTTCAGATAGCTCTGTTTACTTTCTCCCTGCCAGATTGGAACAGACTGGGATCCCAAGGAAAGGATCTTCCGTAACTTTGGTGGAGTTGTTGGTCCTCTGGATGAACCCCTGTCGGTCCAGAAGTGGGCCCGCGGTCCCAACCTCACAGCCACTATAGTCTGGATCGACCCAGCCCTGGTGGTGGCAGCTTCTTATGACATTACTGTGGATGTGGATGCAGACTACACTCAGTACAAACCTCCACTGCAGCACCCTCTGAGGCCCGGCACCTGGAGGGTTCGGGTGCTAAAACAATGGAAGCGCGTAGCGGAGGTTCGCTTCCTCGTCACGCCACTAACTTTTAATAATAAGGAGCCACTACGCAGAGGTGAGACATGAATTTAGGAATTAGGAGCTTCCACTTTAAGAAACAGTTTCTCACTTAACAATTTATTATTGCTAATTAATATATTTTTTAAGTGCACCAGGTGTTGCTTTCACCGATAATCATTTAATGAGGTGAACCTCTTATTAATTTTACAGGATTATTATCAGAAGCTAGAATCCTCAACATGAGAAGAGCCTGAGATTAGACTCTGATGTTTTCCTCTGATTTGTGTCTTCCAGAGGAGGACAGCTGGCTCCATTCAGGACCTCCAGGTAACTTGTACTTGGATCAGAGCTTCCAGCAGCTGAGCTCTGTGCTGAAGCTGCCCCCCCAGCAGCCTGCCATTCAGGTGGCCCAGCGTCACGCTCAGCTGGTGGGACAGTCTCTTGAAGCGTGGGTGGACAGCCTGGTGGGAACTTACTGGGTCACTGGAGACCTGTGCACCACAAAGACTTCCTCCTGTCCAGCTTTGGGCTCTTGCTCCAAGACTAAGTGGAGCTCCCTGTCTCCAGACCCAAAGTCTGAACTGGGTCCTGTGAAAAGCGATGGGCGGATCAGGTAGCCCCAAGAAAATAGGAACTGCAGACCCTGCACAGAACCGCTGCTGCAGAGCTGAACCTGCACCTTGTTGCGTGGACTCAGCTACGAGCTCACAGGCACATGAACAGATGAGCGTTCTCAGTGAGTTAAAACAGACTACAGAGAAAAGAATGCTGAAAATTTGCACATTGACAATTACAAGTGCAAAAACTTGTATGATTCTTTTGCTAAATGGGTACATACATGCCAGATGTAACGTTGTGTTTTTAGCACGTTTTTCAGTCACTCAGCACACATCGGAATTATGAGTGCAACGTTTTCAAAAGTCCAAACGACTGGGCTCTATCTTCATTTCAAAGGACAGTGGAACCTCTGAATCTTATATTGTGCTTATTTTGAAGCATCCGTACGCGAGCAGACAGGTGAAGTGCACTTTACTTTCAGTTACCATGTTAGAGTGTTCGCTCAGTCAGTGTGAGGAGGAGGAGGATGGGGGAGGTGATGGAGGTTTCAAATATGTCACCCATATTTGCACGGAACTTGTTGACAGTAACTTCTGTTTTAGAAAACTTTAAATTTGTGACGTATCGTTTTCAGACTGTCGTTCTTCAGCATTTGTTTTACCCGTCTGGAAATGTTTCTGCTGACGTTTTTCAGAGTTTTTCAATAATGCCTCTTTTTTTTTTATCAAAGAAAGTGCCTGGACTCCTTCCGTCAGTGATGAACATAAGAATTTTGTCTGGAATAATTAATTTTTCACAAAATCAAACACTAAGGTGATTGGTGGGAAAACTCTTGTTTAGCAGATTTATAGAGGGATGAGAAGGTTGGCATTGCTTCAGATAGTGTTAGCTTAGCACTTAGCCTGCAACTGGGCAAAATCCAGTCCAATCCACCAACTATCACATCTAAAGCTTCTTTATTTGATGAGTGTTTGCAGAAAATAAGCAACAAATATCCATTTTGTTCAGTTAGAACACATTTAGTGAGCTTTAGGTGATGCTGAAATCTGATTTTTACATTTCTCTTACCCACTTTTGTAAGCATTATCTTTCATGAGTATGTTACATGCTGAAAATTGCATCAGACTTCTTTCACAAACACAGCAAAAGTACAAAATTTCTACGACTTGAAAACGTTTCTATGAAATGCGAGTCACAAGCCATTATACCTCCTGTGTACGTGTGAATGTCTGTCTGTGTACATTTCAGTTTTAAGGTCCTTTTTGGTTTTTATGATCCACCAGCTAAAACTGGTAAATACACTGTATGTTTTATTTTATATTTTTTATATTTTAGTGTCATCAGACAAATCTAAGCTGCCATTTCTGTGAATAAGATCAGTTGTGTTTTGTTAGCAAGACTCCCTGTTTTTGTTTGGTTCTTTTCACTTCTGTGACGTTAAAACAGCAGTTGGCCAACTAATGAGTTTTCAAGTGACCTTGTTTACCTTGCACTGCACAGTCGCTTCAGTGAAGCCCCAGTTTTATTGATATACGGAAAGCAAAACAATGTTATTTTTCTATCCTGTTTGAGATAATTTATCGGGAGTTGTTTGTTCATCTGTCAAAACTCCACAAACCGTTCGAACTGCTCACAAACTGTAACATATATATAAATATATGACAGTCCACCTTTCTACTGTCACTTGAAGTAGTTTTCGTGTGTGTTGCAGTGTGGGAGGTGGAGGTTTCCGTCCGTGCTGTGTTCACGGCCAGTAGCAGTCCGGTCGGTGAGTCATCATCGACTCTGTACACAGAACTAAGAGACCTGACCGACAGCTCAATAAATACGGTTATATGAGGGTTTTTGTTGTGATACTTCACTAACATGTCTGCCTTTTATGTTAAACAGATCAATTAACGTGAGTTTCTGTTTTAGAAGCAGGTTTTAATGTGTTTACGAGGAAAGGCGCTCTCCAGGGTGCTGAACGCTTCATTGAAGAAAATCTCAGCAGTTTTCATCATTAATACGTTCCTCTTCAGCTCATTCATATAAATATTACGTTTATTGCAGCTCATTTTACATCTTTGCACCAAATATAAACCATTTAAAAGAAACCTGCAGAGAAGGAGGTAATAAAATGAAAAAAGGTGAGGGAAGTTTGTGTTTCAGAGCAGAATTTTAAGGATGAATGGTTTCTGAGACCGGATCAGATGAGGTGGGTTTCTTCTGACAGCGAGTCATCTGTCGTTGAGTCAGACATGGAGGACATCCAGACCGCCAACGCTTTTCCTTAGAATAAACCGCTAACACATAGGAGATTTATTGCTACTTTATTGTTTACTGTCAAGTGTAAAATGATTGGTGTTTTAGGTGTAATTCATAATTATAATCAAAACATTAAACCCCTCCAATGAAATGTAAACTGATTAACATGTCAACCACCAGCATATTTTAAATGTCACAAGGAGTGTGTGCTTTTTCCTCATAATTCTACACACACACACACAGTCTGGTGTTCCATCCATTCACTGTCTCTTTGTCACACCAACGAGACGCCGGTTTGGAAACGACTGGCCCGGTAAAAGCTTACAACACTGATTGTGGGTTTTATCGCTGCAGCTCTTCTGACAAGGCCTCAGTAACAAGATTACTGCATATTTGTGAAACAATTATTACATTGCGGTGATGTGGGATCAAGCTCCTGCCTCTTCACTGATTAAATTTGTGGTTGTAATTTTCTTTTTCATTTTGCTGTTACAGCCTGCCAGTAAAGATAGAGCTCTCCACACATGGATGGCTCCAGCTTTTTGCAGGCTGCTGAGCCAGTTGGCTCTCAGGGCTTTAAGTGTCCTAAAAACTTTTGCTCGCGCTTTCATGAGAAGGATTTTGGATCTTTTGAAACGTACAATTTAATAAAAGAAAGTGAGTGTAACAGATGAATGTAAGATATTATATGGTATCTGAGTATTTAGTGTTGCTCATACTGAATTTAAAAAAAACTCTGATTTTTTTTTTAAAAAGTGTTAACTTCTGCATATATTAACGCTGTTTATGAATAAACTTTACAGCTGCAACAAGATAAACCAGAATATTTCTAAAGAGAAAATTTGCAGGACAAAAGAGTCATAGCTGATTTTAGAAATGTCAAAAGTCTTTGACCTACCAGGACATGCAAAGATCAACACTGGATCAGCTGTAACATCAAGTTTGTTAAAGGTCAGAGCTTCCTCAGAGTCAGCGTTATAACACATCACTGGTAAACTATGAGAAATCTCATGTTGCCATGGCGATGTAGTCATTTCTCTCACCGCAGTAAACCGTCACCTCCTTCCGTTCTCCACACAGTCAGCTCCTGCATGGAAGCAGACTTCTGATGTCTTCTCCATCCCAGCCGTGCTAACATGCAATAAATCCAAATTGAATGTAAGCAGGAGGCATGAAACCATAATCAGTTGATTTCACACAACATCCGTCACGCTGAGTCATCCAAAGTCTCACCCGGTCTGCGTGTTTTGGACCTCAGGTACAGGTCCTGCCTGTTCCTACTCCCACTGTTCAGGAGTGTCAGCAGTCTGCCTCAGAAAAACTCTTCCCTTCAAGTGTTTCATTCAGAAATGAAAGCGTCCTGCGCTAACAAGAAAGGATTACGAAACAGCAAACCAAGGGCACAGATGAGCCCACTCTGAAGACCAGAACACTCACTGCTGCAGACTCAACCGTGCGTGGTTGTTGTGGAGCTCAAACTCTAGAAAACGCATTCACTTGCATCTGTTTCTCAACAATTTTCATTTTTTCAAGGCAGTTTAGTGTCTCGTGTTTGTTTTGTAGGCATTTAGGGTATATTTGTACCATCTAAGTCGATATGCATTCTGTATTGTCTTTAGTTTTGTAGCCTCATTTTTTAGTTTCAGTCACATTTAATTTGCATCGTGTTATGTTGATTTAATGTCTTGTAGTGGTCACTTTTATATCATTTCTCCTTTTTTTTTATTTCTGGCACCACATTGATTATATTTTGGATCCCATTTAAGTCACTTTGCACTTGTTTTTTTATTCAATTACCACTGACGCCAAAGGATTTCTAAATGTGATAAATCTACATGTCTTTTTCTCGGTTTGTGGTCCAATTTTTGCACGGTCTTTTGTCTCTTTGGGGTTATTTTATGTCTCTTGTCTATCCTCTGCTGCTGAAAGGTGAAAGTGGACACGTGTAGCAAAATATCTCATGAACCATTGAATGGATTAACTCCCAGAAAGTAATCCCTGAATGAAATGAACGTCTACAGCTGATAACTTTTGGAGTCTCACAGATCTTTCAAAGACTTGTTTGTATTCTCAGCGCAGACATTTGCTCTTCTCAGCATTTCTCAGAGCAAGTAAGCAAGTCGTACTTACATAACCCTGATTTCCTCAGATTTTCCTCTACATCTGCTCAAACCGTCACTGAGGTGGACATTTAATGGGACGGCCAAGTGGATGTGAAGAACATGAATGTGAGTGATTAAATTGAGCATATTACAAGCAGCAGAGCTCTGTGTGCGCTGTCACTCACGAGCCATATGTGGGCTCTTGCAGATAAGAAGAGGGAAGCAGACTCTGGATGCTGGAGGAAGAGGAGGAGTTGTGTTAATGTGTGAGGGAAAAAAAGGATGTTGGCTGTCAGGTGATAAATGTTCACAAAAGAAGGAAGCATCTGCCGCAAAAGTGCTCTGAGGGTGGAGCTCTTGCCGTGAGAAGGCCACATTCAGAGCAATGGTTGAAAAATCAGTTCAATAATTAAAAACTAGAGCTTTTAAAACAACACAGGTTGTAGAATTCAAATGAATCAAGGTAGGAGCAATGCAAAAACTTTATTCCATTAAAACTGGTTGAGAACGAAATTCACAAAAATCAATCAAATGTTTTGGAATGGATGAGATAAAAGTCAAATTTAAAATCCATCGAGGCATCGAGCTTGATTAGACTTGAATACCTTTGAAGAGAAGTGAGTTTTTAGTGATGGTTTTAATCTTTCTCAGATCTTGGCACATGGATTGGTCATTTGTTCTCCAGCCATCCATTTTCACCTGCTTTGCCGTGGGTGGGTTGTGGAAGAAACAAATTCAGTATCCCTCTCTTCTCTGACGTTCTCCATCTTCTCCTGGGGATCCCAGTGCATTCCCAGGTCACATAGAATCCTTCCAGTGAGTTCTGGGTCAGGATGCCTGCAAATCCTCAAATAGAGGTGACCAGAAGGCAATGTTGATCTCAAATAACTCATTTTGATGAGCAGCTGTACTTCGAGCTCCCCACAGATGATGGAGCTTCCTCAACTGAGCCCAGCCACCCTATTTCAGCCTCCTGTAACAGTAGACGTTATTTACACTCAATAATTTATTTCTTTACCTTCCTGTTCCTGTTCAGAGTTATGAGAAGCTGGTTTTGATCTCTGTGGTGATTGGACAAGAAACATGGTAGATAATAGATAGAACTCCAAACCATCACAGGTCTAAAAATATGATGCAAAAAACTAATAATGCATCAAACTTCATATTTGGGATATTTCTTGGTATATGTAGGAGCGATTTATGGAAAATGCCCCAACCAACCAGAATAAATTTGATTAAAAATAACCGTTTTTGATGTTTTTCATAAATAACAAAGATATAAGTATTCAAACTGGCACTTAAAGGAGTAAAATCCTCAAAATGAATGAATGTCTGATAGTTTTAAACAGGAATCAAGTTGTTTAACACATCTGTACAAAAAAAGCAGGAAAATATATTGATTTGTGAAGATTTTATGGCAGTTTTTTTGGAAGTGAGCATTTTTGTCAGTAGTATTTCTTTTCACCGTGTTACATTGATCTATTAAGGAAAAATATGTGAATTTAAAACAAATCGAGAGAAATCTTTTCTTACAAATCTATGTGCCATGTGGCCAAAATGGACCCAAATCAACAAAAATGTCCACAATGATGCACGAGGTTTAATAGAGATGTCCTCTTGCTTTGTCCCAGATCCTTTAGACTCCATTAAAAACAGATTGTAGTAACTGAAGGGTAGACTGACGCACAGATTGGAAGAATGAACACTTCTGTCTTAAATGTCACTTCATCACCCTGGAGGAGGTTTTGTGACCTAACTGATCTGGAATCCAGTCAACTTTCATTGCCATGTTGTCCTTTACTGCTGAAGACACTGAGCCAACCTCCAGCTGTCACGCAGCCTCACAGAGCAGCACGTGGAGCAGGAGATGAACTCAGACAATAAGCCACTTGGTGTGCCCACGCAGCAGAGCGGCCTCGGGCGATGAGCAAAGCAGGAGTTCTGCAGCCTGCATGTCTTCCATCTCTTTCTATGCAGATGATCCTGGTGGGAGGACCAGTTTGACCAGAGCAAGTTCATCTTGGGGTCCTTCACCTCCACTATTGGTTTCACAGTGAGTCCACCTCCCACTCTGAGTCTGCTGTTGCCCCGTCTGTGTTTTTCCTCCTCCCTGTTATACTGTTGACTAGACCCGAGTGAGAAGGACATGTCACTCCTCTGGGCTGTTTGCACTCAAGTTGTGACATAACAGCAAAGCAGATCCCCTCGGTTTGTGTGCCGGGGCGAGTTGGACTTCCTCGATGTGTCAGTGAGCCACAGCATGAATCCATGGCGATCTCCTGTGTGGGATGTTGCTGTTTCTCACTGCATTCATTACAATCCTTAACAGTTTGTTAGGGGAAATTATTATGGCCAACGATGGCACTGCTGAGATTTAATTACTGGGAAGAGACCACAACTAATGAATATCAATGTTTGCTGCTGGATAGCAAAGCTGTTCCAAAGCGCGCTGATTTTATGCTTTGTGACAAGTTTAGGTGACAGGCAAGGGGCCGTGTGACGAAATTAGGCAAGCAGGAGAGATGTGGGATTTATTTACTGAAAGATTTATCTGCTGTGACACTAATAACTTTGGCTCCGTGCCAACACTGTCACAAATAAAAAGGGGAGAGGAATCAGCGAGAAACTATGAAATTGACTTTGCCGTTTTACATTAGCATAGGTTTGCATACAGCAAGTGCACATGTGAGTGATCCAAGGTTCAAAAATCCTGCACTACAAAAAAAGTCACTTTGATGTATTAAATCCGACTGGGTTTAAAGTCAAAGCTGAGATAAGTAAAGGGGAAAAACAGTTTCTGTTGGACTGTCATTTTGATCATCAAAGCACAACATCCAGTTTTGTGTCGTGTGAGCTGTGTTGGCTGTAAAACACTGTCAGCACTACATTTAATATTTTAACACCTCCTTGTTCAATCTGTAACACTTTTTAACCAGTAAAGTCATTTCCTGTTCCTGACAGACCTGGTCATGATGACATAAAACAGATTTTAGTCATTTATCCTCTTTGTTTTCTTTGAAATGTCAATTCACTGCAATAGTTTATTTATATATTAAAATGACCACAATGGAACATCTGCACTTAAACACAATGTGTTGTTGTCTAATAACATTGATTTTGCGGCTTAATCCTAAGCCATGGTGGCGAGGTGATCATAGGCACCACAGACACTCTTAAAGGCACAACACACAGTTTTGGATTATTTCTAGCACCCCCTAGTGTCCGTTTTAAATCACTGTTGTAAAAACGAACTGTTGACCCCTCCGTCCTGTTGTGCACTCAGTCATCAGATAAAGGTTTTCTTTGTTTCTTTGGAGGCATGATGAACACGATACCACAGATCAGCTTGTCTGTTCTGAGCAGGTTCCGAGGTGTAAACACGGCCTGCCGTAAAGCGTTACTGCTTCTCACCATGTACGTGACTTTGTGAGACTTCAGGGCACCTGCCCGGAGACTCCGAAGTTGCAAGTGTGGTATTCTGGACACAGGCAGCAGATGGGGCTGAGTGACTTTTCATTAACCCTGTAAAGGGTTAGTGATATTTTATTCCAGGTGGTGACTCCTGTTGATTTTTGTAATACTTACCATGCTGCTGTATGTTCAAATAAATATTTTTGTAAAAAGTATACTTTCAATTTATTATTATTGTTGCATAAAAAACACCATAATTAGAAACTTTCAGCTCCACAACATGAGTTCAGTCTCTGGGTACATTTTTTGGTTTTTTGATTGTTTTGACAGAAAAATTGTCACTGAACATTTTAGAACTTATTCCAAATTCCACTGACGTAAGTGTTGACGGATCTAGCGTCATCAGTTATGGCGTCATACTTTGCACGGGAAAATTGGGTTGCCGTAGCTGCAGCTCCCCCTTGTGGTGGCTTAATGGTACTATCACTAAACTCTAACAGTTTGGATATAAAAACATTTCAACGAATCAAGCAGCAGCAAATAACATTTTGTTTTTCACAGACAAAACATTTTAGCTGTAGCAAATAAAAATAACACAACGTGAAGGGAATCTCCTCCTGTTCGTGTTTACATGCTATGCTAGCATTAGCATTGCAGCTCAGCTAGCAGCTACAGGAAGTAGAGGGTTTTCTTCCAGCGTCCGCCATGCTGGTAAGTATATTAAAACCTCAAAACAGCAAAAAAAGCACTTTTGAAACATATTTTTTTACTCAGTAGAACTTTATTGCTGAAATTATCCAAACACTTTCCCTTTAATGGGTCTTTCTGTGATTATAGGCAACATTATCAGCTCCTGCATTCACACTAATAAAAGTTGGTCTGTTTTCTAGTAGAGATGTTGCCTGAAGGCGCTGATTACTGTCACTTATATAACATAAACGATCTCTTTATGTTGTCAAAGTGGCGACATTATTCCTGCTGATGTGACCACTAGGGGGAGACAAACACTGAGATGAAGGGAAGCTTCATCCTCAGGCTTTTATTCATTAGGAAACTGAGTCTGTGAAACCATTTTACATTTGTATGTATGCTAATTGTTCATTTTCTTGCTATGAAAAAGGATAATTAAAGCAAAAATGAAACAAAATACAATCACTACAGCCCAGTTCCCCTAAGCTGCAGGTTAAATGTCGTTCATAAAGTGTTTATTTCCCTGTGTGTGTCTGACCCTCCCAGTGGTCGCACACCACCTGTGGCAGATGAGTCAGTTTGACCCCCTGCAGCTCTGACTGGTGTGTGTGTGTGTGTGTGTGTGAGTGTGTGTGTCAGGTA
Organism: Callopanchax toddi; assembly: GCA_006937965.1. Taxonomy (NCBI): domain Eukaryota; kingdom Metazoa; phylum Chordata; class Actinopteri; order Cyprinodontiformes; family Nothobranchiidae; genus Callopanchax; species Callopanchax toddi. Next base: position 568,328 of record SSNR01000107.1, on the reverse strand, counting down.
AGAAGGCGCACCGGTGCTTCATTCGCCCGGTTCAGTTAATTATCTGCCCACGCCAGGATGCGCCGCTCCGCTCTGCGAGAGCAGAGAAATGTTTCCGCCTGTTTGTCATTTCTGCTCCCCTGACTGCTGGATGTAGACGCAGCCGATCGACGCTCAAGTTTCCAGCGTGTTTCCGTGTTTTTCTTTTCAGCGCGCCAGTTAAGATATCAGTATCTCTTTTTAAAATTATTCTTCCTCATCTTGTTCCACGGGAAGCGCCCCGGTGATCGTCTGAGGCGCAGCGTGTCATGCTGGCAGCAGCGGGGCTGGAGGTCGGCGGAACCTAGTGGGACTGACTGATCCCTCAGAACACACACCGATCACCCCGCGCGCGTCTCCTCCTCCTCCTCCTCCTCTTCTTCTTGTTCTTCTTGTTCTTGGACACATCTTGGACAGGCTCTCCCAGTGCCATGTCCACACGAAAGCCATCCCTGACGGACAAGCAGGCTAAAAACGGCACGTCAAAATATGTGTTGGAGAGATGCGCCTCTATTAACGAGTATTATGATATTGCCTTCAAGGTGTGTATTTCCGTTTTGATATGTGTGTGTGTGTTTTGAACAGAGCTAGATCTGCTGCTGCAACAACCGCATGTATGGGCAGCAGATGAGAGGCTGTACACCAGCTGACTGGTCTGTGTGCAGATGGGTTTTATTTGAGGGGCAAATCCTTTCTGATCCAAATATTTGCCAAGGGTGTACTTGTTGCTCCTTCTGTTGGATGTTTGCTTTAACACACAAGCAGACAAGTGCAAGAAGTTAAATTCAATCTCTGCTTATATCTGCTGTAAGACTCCACAAGGGCACTCTGCCTTACTGACATATAATATTTTAATCAAATGCAACTGAAATGATTGTGTAATTGCTCTTTATCCTGCTGTTTGTAATTATAATGATGAGCTCTGGTGAAGGATCTTTAAATGATGAGTAAAATTACAGCGTTGGTTGCGAATCATCTCAAATCCAGTCTCCATTGGTGGCAACTTTAACACAGTTTCAGGATTTGTTGTTGTTTAGGTTCTTTTAAAATGCCACCCAGCAGGGGGTCCAAGTGTTGGACTGGTTTTGTGCAGCTCTTGGTTGTAATTCCAGAATGGTAGAATTCTGGCCCTCCAGCAGCCTTCTGAGACACTTTTTACCATTTTTATGTTTAGAGTTTTACTAATGTGAGGCCTAGCAAAAAAAATGCACATAAATTAGAAAGTTTTAAAAACAGAAAATGTCAAGTACAATACAAAGTATGTCTTTTATTAACCATATTTATTTTGCTTCTAATTTAATTTTATGTAAATAGAACCACAAACCCTCCCTGACTTTTACTGAAAGCAGATTTGTGAGCACCATTCATAAAATTAGACTAAGTAAAGCAGCATTACCAAGAACAGTGACCCAGATCCTGTTCATTGATGGTGTTCTCAAATTTATTTTAAAAACCTCATTAACGAACCAAATCCAGGGAGTGTGATGATTTTCTTTTATTAAGACAAACGTACAAAATTATTTTCTCATAGATACAACAATCTACAGATCCTTCACAGATCCTTCACTAAAGCATTATTTATACTTTTCATTCAAATTTAAGTTCAATGTTTGTTGAGCAAGATTTAAAAAAAAGAATTATTGCTTTAAAAAAAAGTAACTCCAATTTTTGTGGCCTGTGAGGACTTTCAACTTGGCGAGTTTGGCTCAAGTCTCAAAGTTTTGAAATCACTGCTGCATCATGGGATTGAAGGAATTGCCTTCTGATAAAGACGTGCTCTGGTTTCATATTTGACAAAAGTTCTTTGAGATGGACAAAACCCACATGTCTAATGATCTTTTTCTTGTATGAATGAAAATGTATACAAATATTGTGCATTCAAGACTATATGGCTAAAGGGCCTAATATAGAGGCTCACAGGTCCTCATTCAGGTTACCACTGGCCAGTTTTTTCTAAAGTTTAGGCTCCAGACCTCACTCTGGGTCTTTAAGGTCTCCAGAAAGCAACTGAAACAGAAACATAATTCACTATAACTGATTAAGAACTACAAACAGTCATAAAAGGATGGAAGTACTAGCAAAAGAGGGAGTTGAAACTAAAATAACAGCAGTGCCCTCTAGTGGCTGGCTGCCGTATAGGTGTTAAGCCCAGCCGCCTCTATTCCTGACAAACATAACTACATCTGAAAAATGTTTTTCCAGATGCTGACCTCCTGTTGAATTAATAATTCTTATATTTCTTTCACGTGTTTAGCTGTAATTAGTGATTTGATGTTTAAAAACACCATGATCTCATACAGCAGGTGAACAGATGAGACTTTCAGCCCCACAGACTGACTTTGGTTCTAAAAATCCATCATGGCAGCGCATGTCAACAAGATATTTTGGCCTCCATTTTGAATTCTTAAACTAGGAGGAGCTGTTTCATCTTCAATCTGTTGATGTTCAGAAGCTGAAAAGTCTTGGATCAGTGCTGTAATCGTCTTTAAGGTTACGTGTTGTGCTTCTCGCTCCAGGTGATGCTGCTCGGGGACTCTGCGGTGGGGAAGACCTGCGTCTTGGTGCGATTTAAGGACGGGGCGTTTCTGGGAGGCAACTTTATAGCCACCGTTGGAATAGACTTTAGGGTGAGAAAGACTCTGACTCACCTGTGACGTTTGTGTGAACTTTTTTTGTTCATTAAAAATGTTTTGTTCTTGTTTATCTCATGGGGAAGTGTTTTTTTGTTTTGTTTTTGCATTTGAAAAGCAGCCTAACAACAAAACAAGTGGCAGGAGTGACATGAGCCCAATTATCACCTCTTTCCACACAGAACGCTCCGTCATTCTGTCATGGTGATGGCACCAAATGTACAAATCCTCTCACCAGTCAGTCAGGTTCACAGACCACTTGTGCTGCTAGGAGCTTTTGGACGGCTTCATAAATGTCTTGGCAGATGCCTGCCCACGTCCCCGTCTTTCTCTCTGGAAAGATTGGCTGCGGCTCAGCTCGGCTCGGCCCTGGAGGACTCACCCGGCTGTCAGACGAGCTCACACACACACAAACACACAGTGGCTGAGGTTCAAACTGTACAGATATATCGACACTTTGGTGAGGCTGAACTGGCCCCGCCTCCTTTTTTTAACCTCCCATCAAAGAAAAAAACTCGCACTAATGGAAGGTCAGGCACCAGGGTGCATCGTTTAGGATGATGTCTTTCTGTGGCGGTGTACACATGTAGGAACAATGCATGTCTGATGTGGTGAAAACTCCCTTTCACTCCTGCAAAAGCAACAGGTTCAGCAAAAAAAAAAGAGCAAGTAGCAGTTGTTTACACGAGCATTTGTTTAAAAAATAATCACAGTGGATTCATTGAGAAAAGTGTGTGATGGTGTCAGTAATTATCCCTTTGTTTCCCTGTTTGTTAATGAGCTGAGGGGGTGCAGAAGATAAACAGTTGAGTCAATATGCTGAGGATGTCCTCCTTGCTCGGTTAGGCAGGCTGTTGTGGCAGCTTGTACATGTCGGTCTATTTTCGGCATGCTTCCTTGTAGCAGTTACTCAGCATGCAGGCTGCTCTCGCGTCATAATTGGCGGAGGGAAAAAAAATTGGAAACCCATGGCAACTAATGCAAGGGTTGAGCCACGTTCATTCTGCCAATGTAGAGATTTCAGCAGGTGGCGGTTCGAGCTGCCAGTGATGGCTTTCTTTCTTTTCTTTTTTTTTCCTTTTGTTGTGGTTGACTTTTTTCCCCTGCTTTGCTTTAAGCAGATGTTTTTGTACGTTCACAGGAAAGGCTGAACATTTGTGACGACTTGCTGCTGATATCTTAAGCAAGGAAGTGCGTTTTTTCAGTCTCACTTCCTCCTCAGTTTTTTTTTTCTTTTGTGTGGTTTTCCCTTTGTGAGGTTCAGTCTCTGGTGACCTGGTTTATTTGTTTTTCTGTGGCAGGTCAGGTTGCAGATTTTAAAAAGGGCAATCATTTTGCCAACCTGCACTTTTAACACAACTATTGTTTAACAGGTGAAATCAGCTTTTATCAGTCACAATAAAAAGACTGGGTCATGTTTTTTGCCTCTGTTAGTTTGACTGTAGTGTATCATGAACTACTGGATGGATTTAATGAAATTATCAGAAATCCTTCATTTGATTTTCATCTGCAACTGTTGGACTTTTGGAGTCAACAAAATTCAAGATGGCTGCCACAGCTCACCAAAATAATCAACACAAACGTGGCCATAAATCAAGCATTTTTACAGATATTAAACTAAAATTAGCTGAGACATATCACAATCACACACTATGAACACAACACATTTTTTGAGAACTTTGCTTAAAGGTACCATAGGGAGTTTGGTAAACAATGTAGCTTAAAATGTTGTTTTTTCATGCCTCAACAACATTCTAATATAATATAGCTATAAATATATTGTGGCGATTAACCGAACCGCTCCAGTAGAAAGCAATGAAGGCTGTTTCAACTGTTAGGGGTTTCTGAGCAGAAACTATGGTGCAAATGTTTTTACGACAGTGATTTAAAACGGACACTAGGGGGTGCTAAAAACAAGCCAAAACTGCATAGTGTGCCTTTTAAATATAATTCTCAAAAGGTCTTAATTGGATCTATAAGTGATTAACTTTTTGGAGTCAACCTGATCACCAGAACTCATTTTGGCCAACACAAAAATGGTTAAAACTCAGTCAGTTTTACAGATGTTGAGCTAAAATTTGGTGTCGTAGTAGTCGAGAGACGCAACAAGAGCTAGAAAATCAAACCAGATGTTGCAATAATTGTAAGATTTTTCCAGAACGACTCACTCCCATCATTCCTCAACACGAGATTTTAGTTTAAAACTTGAACGTTAAAGTTGGCGGGCGATTCCTTCAAGGAATGCTAGGCCTTTAATTAGACCTGTCTTTGGTCTACAGGAAATCAGAGGGCACCCTGCAGGAAATGAACGGGGGAGTCCGTTGTTCTGCTGCCAGCCGTCTTTCTCACTCTGGTGTAATTAAGTCTAATCCCAGGACCTTGTTATTGTGTGGGTGTTGCAAATTACTTTCTCTGCCAGCATTCAGAGCCACTTTTAGTTCTCTTGTTTTTTCTGACACACGCTGAGTCGCTGTGCTTTTTTTTTTTTTTGTCTGCCGTCTTGTTCGTCATTCATTTCGCAGCATCCTCAAGTCTCCAAAGCATATGGTGAACCGTCTCTCACTCTCCTTGTCTCTCTAGAATAAAGTGGTGGACGTGGACAACCTGAAAGTCAAACTGCAGGTGAGAGAACACCTTTACTCCCCTTTTCCCTCATAACAGCTCAAGTAAATTGTATGACATTTACATTTTATTGCTTCTAATATGCAATAAATGTAACTTGTCACTGTTGGCATTTTTAAAATCTGAGGCCTCATGTGCCAGCATCATGTTAGTCTGAGACTCATACCTGTCCATCATGATAACTTGTTCATTCAACACAGAGAGGGAGGCGACAAAATGAGACTCCTCTTCTAAATTCAGTAAATCATCAGCCTCTCTCCTCCAGCACGAGGAGCTGCTCACGTGATAAAATCATCCTGTTCAAAAGTGACTCGGTCAGTGTGTTAGCCATGACCCTCAAAGAAAGTGTAAAAGGGGAAGGTTTGACGTTTTAGAGAGCCGAACGCGTTCTAGACTTAACAAAGTTTAATGTATTTATCAGACTCCAATCTAAAATATCCCGTAACTTTTTGTGTTTTTACATTTTTTTAATTGAAATATCCAAAATGTAAAAAAAGAAAAAAGTCACAAATTACAGCAGATTTCACCCAAACTATTAATTGAATATTGGAAAGCTGAAAATTGTCAAAAATGTCTTTCTTAGATGATGTGTTTAGGGGGAAAAAAAACTGTAATAATGATGCAGGTTTAAATTTAAAAGTAATTTCTGAAGCAGAGTTTTTATTTCAGGTAAACTTTTAGATAAGCATCACCTCCTGTCAAGGCTTTCTGATATTTAGTTTCTCTAAGAGCGACTCCGTAACTCGTACTCTACCTCAGGATGAGAGAAACGAGCCAATATCAAAGCAGGGTTGATAACGTTGGACTTTATCAACACTACGGTCTTTAATAAAATCCAGAGGGGCTTGATGTGGATTCACACACAGCCCTTCCTCTGCTACAGCTGACAGAAAGCTCACTATAAATGCTTTTCTGAAATAGTCTATATTTTTGTCTTTGAGAGTAATGTTGCTTATTAAATGAATAACTTAAAATGTAATTAAGTTCCAAAGGTAAGAACAGAGGTTTTACCATTTTGACGAAGAGCATTAACCCATAATGTCACAACACTGGGCTGCCCACAGATGTGCCTGCCTTTTAATCAGCTTAGTATGTTCCTACAAAGGCATATTAGGGCCACTGGGAAGAAGGAAATAAAGGAGGAGAGAAGGGGAAAAAAGAAAAAGTCAAGAGTCGCTCAGGTGAGCTACAAGTGAGTCACTCTTTTGGCTCTTTTGAACTCAAAACTTCCTTTAATCCTTCACAATAAGAGTCTTAAACATGTACAGGTATCCAAAACATCTGAATAGTTGAATAATGTTCTGTTCTCCAGTAAGACTCAAACTAGCTCTGGATGTTTTAAGGTTCATGTGTGTGTGTTGGAGACTCTTATTGTGAAGGATAGAAGGAAGTTTGTAGAGTTCCAGTGTGGACGCTGCTGAGGAAGTGGCCAAAACTCTGTGCTTCATTATAAATAATAATAATTTAAAAAAGGCTTATTTGTATTTTTCTTCATAAAACCCACCCAGAACCCTCTGTTGCAGTAATGACAGAACAAATGGAGTCAGGTTCAAGAGCATAGTGGGGTTAATTACTTCAGGTTATTCTTTAGATGGTCAACTATAAACTTTATTTTTGAAATTATATTCACATCATTAGATGAGACTTTAATCTCAGCACTTCCATATTGTTTTTTTGTTTGTTTTTTACCATAATGGTCCTAACACGCGTCATATACTCCTGCCTGGCTGATGCAGATTATTTTTAAAATAATTAATAATAAATCAGCTGATCAGTGTATTTTGTCACAATCGGGCAAAACATCTAATAAATTATGCTGTTTACAAAGAAACAGACTCTCATGGATGACTTAAAGCAGACATCTGGAGCATTTTCTATGTATCAAAGTTTTCTAAATGTTTTAAATGATATTTCTGATCTAAATCTGTGGGTAGAGTTCCAAAACATCTGTTAGTCTTCTGAAGACCCTCTTTCCTTCTATAGACCCCTTTGAATATTTTCTGATAAATAAAATTCAAGTTTCCGCATTGTGGGCTGTCAGTCACCGTGCACGAGCTTTGCACAAACCTGTAGAAGTGGGGGCTGCGCGCGCCCAGGACGCTCCGTGTCTCCCTGTTTATAGTCTCTTCAGCTCATGGAGAAGTCAGAGCTCATTTCTACTAAAGAGTCATCCATTCCCCGACTACTGAGGGACTTATTTTTAAACATTGCTCCTCACAGAATGTCTAGGCTTGCCAAGGATACGCGTTTATTTTGGACCGAATGCAGTTCCTCATTTCCGGGTTCTGCAGCTTCAGTGCAGAAGCTTGCACTTTGAGAGCGACGCTTCATCAGGACTCAGACCCTCGTACAGAGTGAGAACATGAATTGTGAGCTGTGAATGATTAAACCCTGCAATGTAATCATAGTTTGAGCTGGATCTCAGAGCCACAACGCACAGTTTATGCCCAGCTTAGAAACCGGAGTGACGCGCCGTGTGTGTACAGGTGGGGCTATAGAACGCGGAGGTTGGGAGAATGGATGTTTCGGGAGGGGCCGTGGTATGTTGGATCAAAAGACTGCTCTCTTGCTGAAATGCTCCACAAATCTGCTTTAATACAGATGATCAGATTTGGGTTTTATTATCAGAATATTCTTTTCATTGGATTAAAAACTTTAATTTCAGGGTTCAATTCACCTTTCACTCTAAAATCTTATTTGCGTTCATAAAGGTTTTTAATAAAATGGTGAAATGATTAAGTACAATGTTTTGTTCTGCAGTCTCTCCTGAATTTTTATGAATTTTTAACATTATTTTTCATCCTTTATTGTGTGTTGTTGTTGTCACCAACTTGTGTGTCTGTATTTTGAGTGTTTATTGTCCTAATGCAGAAGAAAACGCCTCAGTTTTTAGCAGGCTGTGGTGTAATGATGTAATTGTGTGTTTTTGTCCAGATCTGGGACACAGCCGGCCAGGAGAGGTTCCGCAGCGTAACGCACGCCTACTACAGAGATGCTCAGGGTAACCTCTCCTGCTCCTGTTCATTCAGAGTGTTAATGAAATGCTGTGTTAATGTATGAATGGAGGTGCAGTCAACCAGCCCTTCTCTTTGCTTTCACAGCGTTACTTCTACTTTACGACATCACCAACAAGCCATCGTTTGACAACATCAGGGTAAGACTCATTCCTGCTCCTAAAACCTGAGCGCTGCCTTTTGCCTCTTTAAATGCACGGCGTCGTTTGGGCCCATAATGCGTCTTCTCAGAACCTTTTTACAGATGACACGATGCCGTCGTCTGCTTGGCGACACAGTCCCCAGTTTCAGTAATGAAAAGCAATAAAAAGCGCTCAAGGATAAGCGTGTCACAGTGATGGATAGGAGCGTGGTTTTGAGGAGAGGGAAAGTGCTGCTGTTTGTTTTGGTTACATTTCTTTTTCTGTCTGTCTTCTTTACTTTTGAAGGCTTGGCTGACTGAAATACACGAGTATGCCCAGAAGGATGTGGTCATCATGTTGCTCGGCAACAAGGTGAGGAAAGCTTCCTTTTCCTGTGTGTGTGTGTGTTGCATAAAGAGATGAGGAGGATAACTGGTTCTTAAGCACAATTTTAACACACTCTTATCACACTCGGGCAGATATGTGAAAAATTAAAAGGCAGAAAATGTTTCCAGTGTGACACAAACGCTTAAAGAAACGAGTCGTCTCACTTTAACACTTATGAGTGAACGGGGTTCAAAGCAAGTCCTGTAAATTGCTGCAGGTAATCTAGAGAGGAAAATAAGATTCTTATTGTGCAGCTTATTTATCTAAAGGCTCCCTCTGGTGGTTCAGAGAGGACCTGGTAAAAGGTCGGAGATGTCACGTAGCAGCAGCTCTGATCGTTTGCTGTGAAAGCAGCACGACCGGCGGCAGCAATCTGTGAGAGCTCTGCTCTCCTGCTGGAGGTGGAGTTCCTGACGTCTCATCAGCCTGATGGAGCTCCGACTCAGGCAGCTGGCGGCTCGATAAGAAGGCTGACAGCGTGGTGCATCACTGTGGCTAATTTTATGACTTCCTGCGACCCTTGACCTCTGTCCTGACAGCTTGTTCTCTCTTTACAGTCAGACATGGCTGCAGAAAGGGTGGTGAAGATGGAGGACGGAGAGAAACTGGCGAAGGTAATAAAAGGTGCCTTCAAGTAGTTACATCCTCAACATCTCTGCTCTTTTAATGCTTTTTCCATTTCAGGAATATGGAGTACCGTTTATGGAGACCAGCGCTAAGACAGGGGTCAACGTGGAGCTGGCGTTCCTCGCTGTAGCAAAGTAAGTCCTAAAGCCGCTGCGATCAATATCTCTGCATTATCAAGTCGTGCACGTCTTCAGTTCACAACACTGTGAGCTGATGGGTTTCAACAGGCATGCAGACACTTTATAATAAGGTTGTCTTTATAATCAGCTTGTTGTGTCGCCATCAAGTGGTAAAAATAAATCAAACTTCTGATTTAAGGAGTGAAACGTTAAGAGGATGTGTTTCTGTGATTGAGACACTTCTTGTTTTTATGAGTAATTACAGCAGCTAGTGCACACTGCTGTAGAGAGGAATGTTTAATAAACAAGAGTAGATCTTGTGTCACACGTTTTGCATTTCTTACAGAACAGCTGAAGGTCTGTTTGACAGAATACCCATCAAACTGATTAAATATACATCAGTCTGTCGTTTCTTCATCAGCTCTACTTTCCTTGTTCTTTACTGTCGGATCAACCTAAACCATCATCAGACCTCTGAAGGTCTGATGTCCTCAGAAAGAAATTATTCTGATATTTTAGGTGTGTTTCTGTGTAAAAGTTAGAAATAATCAAGATACGTTCCCGAACAACCTCTGTTCAGAGAAATAGTTTGTCCCACAGAACTGATGAGCTAATGGCTACAATGCTTAAAGATTTCATCTGTTTAAATGTTTCAAATCACCAAGCAAAAACAAAAAAGACGAAGAAGCGTGGGACAAAATTCCTCCACGGCAACATGAGACCCTTTACTAGGTGTTACAAAGGCTGCTGCTGTCAAGGTTGTTACAACTAGTCAGGATTAGGTTGGTTTGGATTGATTATTTTTCTCCTAATAAATGAAATCATTAGAAAAGTGCATTTTATATTTACTCAGGTTATCTTTGTATGATGTTTGTTTTTAAGTGACAAAAAAGCAAAACGAGGAATCTGTGAGGGGCAAATACTTCTCACAGTAATATAGTCGGAGCATAGCTAAGAACCCCCAAACCCGGCCCGTCTGCTGTATAGACTCAGTCCATCTCCACCAGATGTGTTTCCAGTTTCAGCAGTTTGAGCTACAGCAGCTTCTAGAACTGAACAAAACTTCAACCTGACTCTACAAGCATCAGTCAGCCTCACTGCTGATCTACTATTTTTCTTCTTTAGGAACATCCTGACCACTTCAGATGTCTGTAGTTATTTGTTCTGCATCAAAGTAGCTCAGATCGTTAAAATCTAATTCATCTACCCGTTTTCTGAACCGCCTCGTCTGTAAGGGTCGTGAGGAGCTGGTATCTCCAGCAGTAATGGGGCGAGAGGCTGGGGACACCCAGTCCATTACAGGGACACACGGAGACTTACAACCATTCACTCACACCTAAGGATCATTTAGAGTCACTAATTAACGTAACATGCATGGGAGGAAGAGTACTGGTAGTAAATCCAGGCATGCATGGGCAGAACATTCAGTACAACCTCCATGCAGAGGCTCTGCAGCTGAATCCAGTCCATTGTAGATTTTTTTTGCCAAATCATAACAAAAGTAACCCCAGAGCACTGTAAAGTTAAATATATCAAGATAATCAATGTTCTTCTCTTCACCTGTCAGTTTCCATGATATTACAGCTGACAAAATCATGACTTTTCCTTAAAAAGAAGTGCACCCCTCAAAGAGAGAGCCTATAATAAACACACCTTTTCTGGTTATTTGTCCTTTTTAATTTATTTCTTTCATTGTTTCCCAAATCAATTTTTTTTTCCACCTCAAAAACTCCATCTCCTCCTGTATTAAAAAAAAAAAAAAAAAATCCTCTGCAGTGATAAAGTAAATGTACTTGTGCTGCTTGTGGTGGAAAACTAAATGGAAGGAGAGTCATTTCAATTTAGGTTGAAAATCTGTGCTAATAAACACTCCTGTTCCATAATAGTTGTAATCCAGGGAGCGGCTGACCTTCAGAGTCTAACCCTTAGTGTTTTACCCATTTTTATTTTTTTTAAATAATTTGTGCACTGATGCCATCAAGCCTCAGACTCCAGCGTCTAATCCTGGATAATAGTTTTTAGTTAATTTGCTGTCTGCTGCTGTTGTCTCCTCTTAATGTGATTGTGCATATTAGAGGCTCCCTGTGGATGTCAGTCATTTACTCTGCAATTTCTTTTCCATTTGCGTGTGCCATACGCTGCATGACTGACATAAAATATATTTTAAAAATGCTTTCTCTAAAATAACAGCTCATGTTCCAAGAGCTGCAAAGAACAACGTGTCCAGTGTCCACACCAATGAAAAGCTCCGAGTCAGGACGGGTTTCTATGTGACCAGTAGATTTCCTCCTTCCTGTAAAGTCAACCTGAGATAAAGATGAAATCATTTTTACTTTCTGAGTCATACAATACATTTACAACCCCTCAAATTTGGAATAGCATGAAAAAATTCAGAGTTTTGTGTCACTCGTTTTAGAAAATGAAGCTTGTATTTTCTATAGATTCATCGCACATTGCATGAAATATTACAAGATTGTATTTCTTGTCATTTTGGATGATTAATAACACTGAAGATTTAACACTGTCTGAGTCTTTTTCTCAGTATTTAATGAACACATTTTAGTCTCAAACTGTTCTGCTTTTGTGGCCTTTAATTATAAAATCAGTTAGCTCTAGCCTTCCTTTATTTCTTAGAAAATTTTCATCCTTCAGCTGATCCAGCTGCATTCTTCTGGAACATTTACAGAACATTTTATTAGATGTTTTCAACTGTCATTAGTCACAGTGTGAGGCATAATTAAAATATGAAAGGAGCTAAATGACAAAAGATGTGGCGGAGTGAAAGAATCCCGTATCAGAGCCAACTTCGAGGGCATGACTTGAATCTGGTCTCCATGGACCCTGAACAGGTAGACTCACACTCACATGGTGAACTCTAAATTCTGTCTTATGGCCCCTGAAAAAGCAGAAAAAAGGCAGTGCTTCTTTAAAGCCATAATTGGTTTCGCACTGGGTGTGCTGTTTGTACCAGTGACCAACACATCCACACTGGCTGACAAATGGTAGTTAAAGACCCCCTGTTTGTTAAACGACTAATTGTTTAAATTGCCAGTATGTCTTAGTTTGTTCTTAAGGTGTCAATCCTTCAGTCCAGTTAAAGATACAGGTGAGCTGCTTGGCGGAGAAGTTTTGGCAGGTCTTTCGTGGTTTTCACCCGGATAACTCTGCTGTTCACCCCAAAAAATATGGCACCATGTAGGGAATGAACAGGCTTTAATCAACCAATCACATTTCTTTACATTCTTCTAGCTAAATTTAGTTTAATCTAAAAAATTACCTTTTTTATAACTCAAAATCTGGCATGAATATGTGTTGAAATGTGTTTAATGTGTTTAATCTCACGTTTCATGTGATTGTAGCTCCAAGTGAAGCTGCAGTAAATGATAACACTCTAGAGGCATTTCTGATCAAATCTACATACACAGTGCTTCTGCTTTGTTTTTTTTTCCCTCCCTCTCTCCTCCTCTCTGGTATTCTTGATTTGCTCGTCTTGTCTGCTCTCCATCCCACACACATCCACCCCCTCAGCTGCTAACTTCCTGTGTCTCCCTCCCTCTCCTCCTTTTCTCCGACAGGGAGCTGAAGCACAGAGCGACGCAGCAGCCAAACGAGCCCAAGTTCAAGATTCATGACTACATCGAGTCTCAGAAGCACAAGTCTGGCTGCTGCAGCCTCGGCTAGCAGATGCTGAGCGCCAGGCAGAGAGACACACATGCAGAGATAAGGGAAAAATGTCTGTCCTCTCTTTTTATGAAAGCCAGTCCAAGCACCAAACCCTGAGAGGCGGATGTCCTCCACTTCTCCACAGAGCTTTTCTTTTCTTCTTCTTTTTTTTGGGCTGAATGAAAGTGAATCTGGATTGGCTGCCATCCCTTTGCTGAAATGTGAATTTAAGTCAATTGTGTAATGTGTAGAAATGTTTGTGATCTTTGTGGTGACAGTTGTATCAGTCAGGAGTTAGAACCTGAAATGCTATACCCGTCTGCAGGGACAAAGAGGAACACCTGGATGAGCATCATTTTTTATATGACTGTTGATGTGGACATAGCATTTTAAAGCCATGCAGCTCTGAGTTTCACCAGACTGTGAGCTGAACCCCTCTTGGCCTTCATCTTTAATCTTTGGGAGCTCGTGAGAAGCGGAGTTCAGTCTCACAGTCAGATTGTAGCTAACTGAGTCCGTCTGTTCACATCTGTATTGCTGTTAGATAGAATAAAGCCAGTATTTTGAGGGCAGCAGCCCACCTTGTGTGTCTGTACATTCAATTCAGGGTTATCCTGTTGCAAACAAAAAAGGCCATTTTTACTCATGAATTTCCCAACATGCAGTTTGAATTTAACCATCCACACATTCATGCTCCCAAAAAGATGGCTGTTGTTGTGCAGGCTGTATATGTCGGTTCAACACATTGTGTAACTCGTTTCTTTGTACGATGTTCATTATGAATGTTTGGTCTCATCTGTTCTTCTTATGATGCGTCAAAATGATCACAAAGTGCCATTAAAGTGCTTTGTTATCATATTATATATAAAGTATATTTTGTAATGTGTGTGGGGTTGATTTATTGATGTCCGTCTTGTCTTTGTGTGTGTGTGTGAGAGACAGATTGGAGTCCCTCCTGATTAAACTGGGTGTGTTGAGGTTAATAAGCCACAGTGTGGCAGCAGCTACCCTGTTATTTTCTGTGTAGTGCTGCAAAAATTTAACTTTTCTTCTGCTCAGAAGTTAATAAAATTGTTTCTCTTTTCCTGTTATAAAGGTAAACGGCTTTTAAAAGTTTGCTCGGAGTTCTGTTTTTGTTAATCGTGTTTGCAGAGGTTGCGATTGTGAAGATAGATGAACAGTACCAACTGAAACACCTGTACTCCTCTCCCCCTCACATCCATCCATACAGCATGAGTCACACTGCAGAAGCAGCAATGAATTTTCTGTTCTTCACTGCCAAAAAATTGAGTTTAGTGAGCTCAACACCCCCTGCTGTAATGCTGATCTGGACTGTTGACAAGCAGAAGTGAAGAAAGGTGTGAAGAAACGGGCTGCAGAAATTCCCTGGTTTGTTCATTTTACCGCTGTAATCTGATCTGACATCAGAGGGACTGTTTAATTGGTGGAACTAATGTAATTAGGACAAAATATATTCAAGTCACAAGCACTTAAACTCTCTTCCCATGTAATTAAAATGGTTTGGCCCCATGGTGGCCCTAAATCCAGGAGGTAATAACTCAGTCCTGGTGTGAAATATGATGCAACAGCATATGTTCAAGACAGGATGCCAAAGATTACCCAGGGTTGTTCCTCAAACATAAGTCAACACAACAAATGTGACTTAATTTGGTTAAAGCGCTACTTCTGCCATTTTGATGTGTGTTTCTGTGCAGAAGTTATGATCCACCTCACTGTAGATGAACAACCTTTATTTAGATACCATAAGTGTGTTAATGTCTGATAACATTGATCATCTAGTCTGAGCTCAGACTCAAGGCCAAATTGTTGCTGTCATCGTAAAATGGTTCCAAATTCTCATTACAGTTATTTACATAGTACTTTGTGGTTATTTATAGGCATAAAGCAGCTAAATGTAGCACTTCCAGTGCATTTAGGAGTCAAATCAGGCAAATCTCTGCAATAATAATGTCATGTAAAACTGACAAATGTAAAGGTTGAACGTCGCAATTATTGCAGTGAAATTTAAAAGATTTAAACTGTTTTCAAATGGCAGCAATTAGAATGTGGGTTTATTGTAATAACATGTCGGCAATGTCTAACTCCATCTGGAAACAAAACTTCCAGAAATGATCAGTTATAAACCTTTACATTGACTTCAACTTCACATTACATCATTATTTAGGAGAAGTCATAAGAAATCCCTGCTGTACTTGATGCTACATTTTGTAGCTGCTTTTGGGGATAGACACTTGTAAATGACCATAAAATACCATGTAATTAATCATGTAAAATCAAACGGACTGCAATGTAATGATTTATAAACATGAATTATGACATTTTGTAGGCTGGAGCTGTTTAAGATGGCAGCAATATGGGTCCCTTTGAAAAAGCCATTAGCTCATTGGTAACGTCTACCAGAATCCAACGCCATCTCAAAACAACTTAATATTATTTCATCAAAATGATCTGTTATAGACCTTTACATTGCCTCAACTTCACAGGGTTATTTTAGCTAAAGTAATAAGAAATTCCTGCTGTACTTGAAGCTGTTTTGTAGCTACTACACATTAAAGTGATAATGTGCAACTTTTTCATATTTTTAAATCTTCTCCTTGAGCCAGTCTGTGCTAATATGACCCTTTACAGAGTTAATGAAAAGTCACTTAGCCCCATCTGGTGGTTAGATCCAGAATACCACGATTGCAAGATCTCCGTCGCCGTCACGGTACCCAGGAAGTCACGTGTCTCACGAGGGTTAGGCTAACCCAAAGTGGCTAGCTGTTATGCTAGCGCTGGAGTGTTTTTAGCTCATGATTCCTGATTTTTTTCAATCTCTCCCTGCTTGAACACAGCTGATTTCTTTGAAGGAGTAAATAACCGCTCCTGTAGAAAGCTATGAAGGCTGAGGAGACATTTCAACAGGTACATTTAGCAGTTTCTAAGCAAGAACTATGGGCTACTTTATTTAATGCAGTGATTAAAACGGACACCAGAGGGAGCCCAAAACAAGCAAAACTGCATATTATCACTTTAAATACCATGTAATTACTTGTTTAATGTGAAACTGACAGTAATGTAAAGGTTTATAAATGAATCAACTGCTATGACACTTGTTAGCTTTTAAGACAGCAGCAACAACTAGCTGTTAGCTAATTTAACAAATATGGTATTATTTATAACTTTTATGCAGACAACACTTCAGAATTACCTAAATATCCCTTTAAATTAACCAGACACCATATATATAGATATGTTAAAAATGTAATAAACTTTAATTTTCCATGTGTCTTGGTCGGGTTGTGTGCTTTTAAACAGCAGCATGGGCCGGTCCGTGAACGCACCTCCTCCTTCCTTTTTGTTGTTGTTGCTGTGAGCATCGACCGCTGAGTGAGTTAATCAGGTTCGGTTCTGGACTCGGGTCAGGACCCTGACTGGAGGAGGAGGAGGAGGGAAACTTGTGAGTGAATAGAGAGTGGGACAGTCAGTCAGTCAGTCACCGCGGGCTTATCCCCCGACCAGGACGGGGGTTGGGTGTTGTTTTTAAGGGATACCGCTCATTCTCACACACCCACCCTCCTCCACAGCATCCTGACTCGGTTCTCCGGTCGTTTCCAGTGTGACTGAGCAACAGGTTGAGCAGAACATGCCGAGCAAGAAGCAGTTCCTGCGGCCCCGGCTGTGCTCGCTGCTGAAGGGGGACAACGGCTACGGCTTCCACCTCCACGGAGAGAAGGGGAAGACGGGCCAGTTCATCCGCTTAGTGGAGCCGGACAGCCCGGCCGAGTTCTCGGGGCTCCGCGCCGGAGACAGGCTCGTTTTCGTGAACGAGGAGGACGTGGAGACGGAGAGCCACCAGCAGGTCGTGTCCCGGATACGAGCCACCGCGGGCCGCCTGGAGCTCGTCGTGGTGGACCCGGACACGGACCAGCTGCTGAAGAAACACAACTTAAAGTGCCTGAAGGAGTTCGTCTCTGAGGGTCTCCCCTTGCCGTTTGAGGACGAGGAGGAGGAGGAGGAGAAGAAAAAGGAGGAAGACGAGTTAGTGGTGGTGAAGGAAGACACGGAGGGGACAGAAAACGGGGACGTGAAGCGGGAGGAGGTGGAAGTTGAAGAAGAGGAGGTGGATGAGCAGGAGGAGGAGGCACCCAGGGAGCAGACTCCGGTCCCAGAGAGGAACGGAGAGACCCTCTTACATGTGGAGGAGAAGCTGAGCGTCAGCTCCGAGAAGGTGAGCTCTACAAAGTTTCTGCGTCATGTCCCAGCCAGCTGCTCCTGTTAGCAGGGGGTGTTTTACCTGATTCAGTACCCCGGTCAAACCAGGCTTTACTGATGTCCCTCAGCAGGGAGAAGCTACAGCTGCAGGTCCACCGATAGGGGTTAGTTTGACCGATACCGAACATTAGAAATCAGAGCTGCAGATCACAGATAGACTATGCAAATAAATGTTTTGTTTCATAAGGTAGTTCCCATTTAAAATATGGAAAATAACAGCATAAATTAAACAATCATCTATTATAGGACACTTGGGAGAAATTGGACAATAAATAATCATATATTAGATAGAAGAGCATTTTAACTAGTCATCTTTAGGTGCTGCTGTTGTGTCTTCTTTTTCCTTCTTGGTAACAGATTCTTTTGAAAGTGGCAACAATCATTAGATTTATTAATCAGGCTGATCAGCTTGAATGCCAGGCTGTGGGCGAGGTCAGCTGCTGGACATTTGCTGTTGGGTGAGAGGGCAGTACTCACCTTCCTCCTCTGAAGTCACTCGTTTCTGAAGCTCCATCCTAAACCTAAAAACACAAGAACGTTCTAGCTCCTGACACATCAGGGTTCATCACTAAATCTTCAGGCTGCAGGTTCAAGCAAAGACAGAACACAGCAAAAACAACCCACATCAAATAACTCCCGAAACCCTCCACAACAAACAGCAGGAAATGGTTTGGTGTCTTTTTTATTTCCACAAATGAATCCCATTATGGGATTTGTTTTCAGCCTTTCATCTTTGAACTTTATGGGTTTCACTCTGCAGCAGCCACTTGTTGTTGTCTGCTCTTATTTTCTCTTGCCACGCTTTCTCTCTCTCTGTGTGTGTGTGTGTGTGTAAATTCACTCAAACCACTTGAGGAAGACGCTCTAGTCAGGGACATCTGTGCCCCTCACTGCGCCGCCCTGGATGTTCTGGATGTTTACCCCTGAGGCTGTTTCTGTCCGAGTCCGATGCTTGTCCTCTGATGGGAAAAAGGAGCATGTTGCACACAGACAGCCGCTATCACAAAGAGGCAGAACAAGAACCCGCTGAGCTTTTTCTAAAGTGTTTGCTGTAGCTGAACCACAAACAAGGATGTGCACTTTGTTGCTTCTTAGTTCATATTTGTGATGGATCTTTAACAAGAGGTCACAATGACAGAGGATCCAGTTGAATTTATATATTATATTTAACTGTACTGCTCTTTCATCAAAATGTGCATTTGAGTCAGGAATTCTTTTTGGTAGTAATGCGTCGTGTGATGTATAACAGAAAAATGTAAGAAATGTCCCTAAAGACAACAAGCGCTCACATAGACTTGACAATAGAAACATCATTCAAAGTCTGAACAGGTCACAGGAGGTGAAACTTTATTTGACTAACAGGCGTTTTGACATTTTACATCGTCTTTACAATCACAGCTTCATTTTTAAGCTTTTTGGAGATTTTTCTACATGTTCAGCTGACCGTTGATGATCAAACACTCTCATTTTCAGACTGTCCAAAATTTAAAATCTTATGCAAACAGACTGTTCTCCCACAATTTTAGTGGCACGTGTATGAATTAGTCATATTTTAGCTCATAAT
The DNA here is from genome assembly GCA_006937965.1 of Callopanchax toddi. Lineage (NCBI taxonomy): Eukaryota > Metazoa > Chordata > Actinopteri > Cyprinodontiformes > Nothobranchiidae > Callopanchax > Callopanchax toddi. The sequence continues at coordinate 549,287 of SSNR01000107.1, read as the reverse complement.
AATCTCTTTTTAACTTGTGACGTCTAAAATAAACAGGTTAGAAAATATATGTGACCCTCAGTGTGACTTTTAGCAGCTGTTTTTTCTGAAGCTTCCTGCATTTCCGTCTACTTCTCATGAAGTTTGTTAGGGAGTGAGAGACACAGGTGTGTGATTCCCATAGTGACCTTGTTGAGCAGCAGGATCTATGTCTGATACCGTTTATTCATTCAAATGTTGACATTTTGTCTTAGCTATCGTTACAGATCTAATGTTGGCATTTTAATCAGGAGCTTCTTTGACACCCTTCAAAAAATTCCTTACATTTTTTTTCTAATTCATTATTTATACCTTGTTTGCCTCACCCAGCTGTTAAAAACTCATAAAAACTGTTATTTAAGACAAAAACAACCCACTGACATTCAGCATTTCATCTTGATTAAATGACACTAAAGTAGAGGGCACCCGCTGCACATCCATCTTTTTCATAATAACAATGTAATGACAGCTTTGGTTTTTCCCAATGCAAAGTGGCTACATTTGGAATCGTGTTTCTTGTATTTAAGAGATTTTTTTTCCGATTCCTCCTCACATGGAAATAGCAGCAGCCCACGCTTGTTTGCACGCAGCACTTGAGCACTGCTGGGTTGTGTTGTTTGTCCTGGGGATATACAGCGATTGTTCTTGTGTTTACTCTTCATACGCTCCACAGATGCTCCAACGGAGCTGTCGATTCAAGCCGGCACGCACAACCCCACGGGGGAAGTGGCGCTGAGACGATATAACACTCCCTAAAAAGTCAGTTTTATGTCTTCCACTGTTTAGCATTCAAATCATGCTGAGCAGTGATCCCATTTGGGAGTTTTCCTTTTATATGAAGGTGCAAAGTGAGATTTCTCACATTGAGAAAGTCACTTAGAGGCGTCAGAGCACACAGGAGTGGGAATTGGACTCAAGAGATCCTTTTATTCCCCTTCTGTGTTGCAGTAAGACACCTCAGGGTGTATTTTGCTTTAACTCAACTGTTTCTGGAATTTTCTTCCTGCATCCTGTCCAGCATTCCAGTGTCCAAGCCCTGTCGCCCAGCCAGTCCAACACACACACATAAATCCCTCACACGGCCCAGACACACTCACATACAGCCATCTTTAGTTTGTCCGGCCTCACGTTTGAAGCGACACAAAAGACAGCTCCTCAGCTTCACTTTAGAAGTTGAGGAGCCGGAGCATGTGTGGTCTCCATGGTTACGCTGATGGTGTTTGTGCGAGCCATGCGTGTGAAGTGTGCGTGAGGATGAAGGTAGGTGGAAGTGAGAAAGTGCAAGGGAGGTGTGAAAAATGGATGAGCAGCGATTTAAGGTCAAAATGTTCATCGGAGCGCTGGAGTGAGGAGGATAGAAGCTGCTGTCGTCACCGCAGAGCAAAACAGACCCCCCCCCCCCCAAAAAAAACACATCAGCTGTTCCAAAGGTCGCTGGTTTGTTTACCGGCTGTAAAATTTTTACATGCTGTTGTGCAAAGAAGTGTGCTGCTGACGATGTCAAACGACCTGCAGCCCAGTTCCCCCCGATAAGAAAAAAGGTGGAAAAATGAGTTCTAGTGATTTACAAATCATTCATAGATGTAATCAGCTTCACATTGGATTAGGTGTTTGTTTTTCAAATCAAATTAAAGATCTGAACATGACTGGAATGGAATAAAAGTACATTCTATTAATAAACAACATTTACTAGATTTTAACATTAATAGCAGATTTTATTTTGTTATGAAATCTTTTAAACTCAGTTTGTTGCTGAATCCAATACAAATCTGACATAAACTAGAAAACTCATTTATTGTCTGATAATTACAAAAAATGTCATTCTGTCTGGAAGTCCCATGTTCCTTATTAAACAGATGAGGGACCACCCAGCTGGTTGTGAGAACACGTTTTAACAGCCGGCATACATATGGATTAGATTAGTGCTCATAATGTTGATAACATAGATCTATTAAGGCAGTATACAGATTATGGAACAACAAACCGGAAAAGGGTGGCTTGCCAACTCCGGGTTGGGAGGGAGGTCCTACCCCAGGTGGAGGAGTTTAGTATCTCGGGGTCTTGTTCACGAGTGAAGGAAGGAGGGAGATCGGCAGGCGGATCGGGGCAGCGTCTGCAGTGATGGACGCTGAACCGGTCGGTTGTGGTGAAGAGGGAGCTGAGCCGGAAAGCAAGGCTCTCGATTTACCGGTCGGTCTACATCCCAATCCTCACCTGGTCATGAGCTCTGGGTAATGACCGAAAGAACGAGATCACGGATACAAGTGGCCGAAATGTCCATATCGAGAGGAGCCAGTTGAGGTATTTCAGGCATCTGGTCAGGATGCCTCCTGGACGCCTCCCTCGGAAGGTGTTTTGGACCTGTCCTGCTGGCAGGAGGCACCCAGGACAAGCTGGAGGAAATACATCTCCGGGTTGGCCTGGGAACGCCTGGGCGTCCCAGCTGAGGAGCAGGCGGACTTGGCCGGGAAGAGGGTAGCCGGGGATGCTCGACTTGGGATGCTGCCCCCGCGACCCGGACCCGGATAAGCAGAGGAAGGCGAAGCAATCACAGTATGCAAATATTAGATCAATGTGGCTGTGTAATAAAGGAGGTGCAGCTAAGATGACCAAAGCAACAGTAAGCAGCTGAAATCTGTTACTGAATTTAAATTTTAATCCTAATCACTTTCCATATTGAACATCTAACTTTCACAACTATTTAAAGTACAGTTCATGTTTTTTGTTGACACTTTACAATAAGATTACCATTATAATTGACTAGAATAATGCTTTTATTAATATTAGTTTTGTTCTAACATCTACGTTGCTGTCGAGTTCTTACATATGTTGTTTTTTTAATCAACACAGGTGTCTTATGATTATCAGCCCCCTAAAGAAAAGAGCAACTTACCCTTTAAAACTGAAAAAATATTTAAAATGACCAAAACAAGTAGCAATTACATGCATTTTACCAAAACACTGTTAGCAACATCATTCATGTACACATTTGGACAAAAACACACCATAAACCATGTAAGCTAGCACTAGCGTAGCAAAGCAGCTAACAGCTATAACAGATCTATGAGGTCCTCCATTAAAGACTGATGGGAATGTTTATAATTATTTATTGTTAGAGGCAGATGATGTAGAGCATTTGATTTATTTCTTGACGTTAGTGCTGTGCTGTTCTAAATTAATAGATTATTAGCTGCCATGTTGACCTGAAATAGAATACTTGTTTAAAAGTTTATGTATTTTACAGCTTTTTTCCTGAATCTTCCCATGTCCTGTTTGAGATTCAGATTGTAGCAAAGAGAAGGTTTATTTGTGTGGAAACGTCCTTCTTTCCCGCTGGCTGTTTGGATAAGCCTGTTTTTAATTAGAGAAGAGGAAGAGCCCTCTTGTCACATGAAATTGACTGTGTCTAGATGGGATCTCATACGCAGGAAAGCGTTTCTAAAAGCGCGCGTGTGTGTGTGTGTGTGTGTGTGTGTGTGTAAACGACCACGTTTAGGGGACAGAAAGCACACTGTGGAGGCTTTGAGGGAGACGTGAGGTAGAAGCGCCCTGTGTTTTTTTCACTTCTCTCCTCTAATCAGCTCGTTCCAATAAAAACTGCTTATTAGAGAGCGAGGAACCAATGCAGGACTTTTTATACTCACTTTTTATAGAAAGCTGTTTATTGAGACTGAAGAACAATCTTAACCTTAAGAGAAGTATCAAATATTTGTTTCCTTTTTGCTAAACTTTAATCATTTTTCACAATATTTCATCAAAAGTCTTTGTAACATTATGCTTAAGTCTTACATTTCAGGGTAATTATTAATGAAGTTGTTTACATCAGATAGAGTGGTACAAGGATGAACTGAGTCTGTTAATAGAACAGACGTCAGCTTGCAATAATTATTTGCATTGGAGGCAGAAATGGCCACACCTACAGTAACTATGTGAGCCAGGATGGTCAGGGGGCAGAGCTGGCCTGGACTCAGACCTCAGGACGTTAGTGCTGGTTTCCTGTCATTGTTGTCGGCGCAGGATTCTTCCAACTCCTTCGTCTTGATCCTTTTCTAACCCAGCCTGCAAAGGCAGACCCTGCAGCTCCTCTGACTAATCTCACCGTCTCTCTGCTGCAATAGCGTGATAAACGATAACAGACATTTGCTATTCAGGGTATTGTTCCAACCACTGACTCTCGGTTGTGGTTTAAATTGAACAGTTTGCTCAGCTGATGCTTGGCTGTGTTTGCGTCTGGTTACTCTCTGAGACAAAGCCAGGTATTGTTCACGGTTCGGGTAATGAAGTGCTTCCTGACGGGATCAGATGTACGACATGATTCATTCTGACCAGACGTTTGGACATGCGTTGCATTTATATCTTGTGCTTTGCGTGGGTGTTTTCACATTCGCGCAGCGTGGTTTTATTTGTTCATGCGAGTAAATCTAGCAGTCACGCTTCCAGCTCCAGTTTGACTGCACTTTACTGTGTCAACACAAGTAATGGTAACTGAAACATGCTCTCTTTTGTATGTTTGTTTATGAGAAACTAGAAGTGCGAGTTTGAAACATGACTCCATAAAGTTCATTGCTCCTTTTATTAAACACAGAGGCTAAAAGGGAAATGAATGCAACGTTTATAGGCTGTTCAACATCATAATGAATCATTTACATTTTTGCATAGCTTACAAAAATGTTAACACGAGGAACAAAAACATCCGATCACAATAATATCTGAAATGTAAGGATTGGACCAATTAATCATCAAGTGACTGACATTGGCTACATTTTTAGGATGTTTTTTATTACACAGCAAACAGCAGAGCAATGGCAGGAAATGAGAGGAGGAAGAAACGAGTGTAGTAACAGGCCACCACCAGAACAACCCAGTTTTAACTTTTTCTTCACATTTTGCTGAAATGTCAAACATTAATGAAATCCCAGAAAGCACAGCGGTTAAAACGTCTTTGGTAAAGGATAAATCCATAAAACAGTACTCTGTTGTATCGATCGGGGTCGTAATAGTCTATCATGTTGTGCCGTCAGAGCACTTTCTCCCGTTGAAGTCCAAACAACAGAGCCACTGTCCCCACATCCGAGGTCTCTGTGGCCCAGGTCAGGGCTGGAACCTGAAGCCTTACTGCGTGGGTGGTGCTCGGGTCCCATGGGACACTGGACAGACGCTCTACAATGGAGCATTCCTCGTTCCCGCTTCATTCTGCCCAAGGGTCACCCCCCTCTGGTCAGACAATGAGTTGGAGCACCACCACACCCTGCCAGGGGTGGAGGGGGAAATAACTCCAGGCTCACCCTGAAATAGACCCAGCCCCTTTGGTTCCAGGACAGTATGCATGATGCCACTGAGCTGCACACTTACTTAAATCTGTGTGTTTTAACTTTGTATGCAACTATATGGGACAATTTGTAGTCATTAATTGAATTCATAAACACCAATCTGTGGTTTTAAAGTTGTTGCGTGGCACAACCTCTATTTTGGATATTACCTTCCCTTCTCTCAGGTGATCAGTTTCAGTCTTGCCTTGCTTTCTGTGTGTAGGTTAAGTAGGGAACCTGTTGGGCTCCTTCAGCAAGGTTGGAGGGTCAAGGACAGGAAGACTGGCTGAGGAGATAAAACTTGTTGACTTTATTTTATGATGGGATTAAACTGCCGGGCAGCTTTGGGATGACTTTATGCATCAACAATGTTCAAAATCGGGACTGAGAAAAGGCAGAATGAAGATCCTAAAGCGATGGATGTCCTTGGTTATCGTACCACTCCATTAGGTCTTATCAATGCTGGTATCCCTGCTGTGATGACTGACTTTGCTTCTCTACTTCCAGTCCTCCCCCCTAAAAGGTTGTTGTAATGGGAACCCTGAGCAGAACCTTTCTTTGGTAAAGAGTCAGTTTGTCCCATCCTCAAATGGAATGGGGGACAGTAGGGTACTTTGTTCCCCCTTTCTGTTTGCCTTACAGCTGGTTCAGTGATCCAGCTTGAAATCCAACACCCCCATCCTGCCTGAGAAAGTGGTGCGCCCCTTCACACTCAAGAGCACAAAAACATCTTGTGTGGTTTAAAAAAAGAGACGGTTTAAATCAAACATTTATCGAGTTCGACCTTGAGGTTGTTAATCTTTGTTGAAAAAAAAACTACACGTGACAATCACAAGGACCACGAGACCCACGCTTTCCCATGTCACTGAGTAACCGCAGTGCCTGGTGGCGCGTCACCTCGGCGCTTATTGTTTACGATGATCAAAGAGGCCAAAGCTGCCGTATCACAGTAGAACGAGCAGGAGGTGGGAGCGACTCAGAGCGATGGAAGAAAAAATGCTTTAGATGACAAAGCCGCTGCGCTTGGTGCTCAGCTGTGTCATGTTGCAGCTGATGATTTGCAGAAAGCGTGAGCTGTTAGGATATGGGAGGAACTGCTAAACTTCACCAATGTTGTGCTGGCTAAAATGTGTTTTTCTTTATTTAGTAAAGGACCTAAAATCAGACTAATAGACGTCCTGGATGTGTGTGTTCACCATTTCAGCCTCTAGTCTTCTAACAGCACACAGAGCGTCTCTCTTCCATTGAGCGTTGTCAGCAGGACAAGCTGGCAGAGCCAAAGTGACGGTTGGCTCAGTCAGAGGTTGATGAATATGATGGATAATAAGATGTTAAATGATGCTGATAAGAAGCGTGTTAAATCAGTCAATCTGGCTTTGGAAGTACTTGTTTGAATATAAAACAAAAGTGAGAAAACTGATCACCTGTTGGAATTCAGACGGTTTCAGTCTCTAACATTTGACCCATCACTTTGATCCAGACTGAAGTATTTTACCAGTTAAAACCGGTCAAACATTCCTCGAAGGAATGCAACAATCCCCCCAGGAAATATTAAAAATCATCATGTGTCGAGAAGTAATGAAGGTATAGTTGTTTTGGTCATTTCACGTATTTCAGGCTCTTGCACGACTCTCAACTACTACATCAAATTTTAGCTCAATATCTGTAAAACTATTTCCTTTTAGAGATTTTTGTTTAAAAATGTTGACTAGACATAGACTAAATACCTGTGATTACTCAAGGACTTAAAGCAGAACAAATATTAGGTTTGCTGTCACTTTTGTACATAAATAAAAATACCAAATAAAAACCATCCTGCACACACAGAAATTAAAGTACTGAATTGTACCTTTAGGGGTACAATGTCTTTCATCTTTAACTGGGGCTACAAACTTGCAGTTTGTACCTTTTACAAGACAAACCTGTACCTTAGGGGTACACATTTGTCAGTATGCCTGATAGGTGTATCTCACGTAAGTCGCTTTGAATAAAAAGCATCTGCTAAGTAAACAGTTTAACCAGTTGCTAGTCTGAAAACTTGCAGGATTGACTAATTGTTGTGCACAGTGACCAGGCTAAGTACCGTTAGCGATACAAGCTAACGATGCATTCAAACCCTGGAACAACCTATTTACCAGCAGTAGGAGGACTTTCCTCTGTGTGCCTGAACTACTGAGAAACACACTGACAGAAGTAAAAATAAAACTTTTATCACAGCAACCATTAACACTTTCCATGTGTAAGGTAGCCATATTGGATTTTAACATCCTGGCTGCGTCAAACCCACCATAGAGCATGATTAATGTGTTTTTGTTGTTTGACATTTAATATATTTTTTAAAACTTTTTACAAGATGCTTAATTTCTGAGTTATTTGAACCTGAGAATTGTTTCCTTTCTTGTGTTTGTGGTCTGTGAATTGAACCTTACTTTAGTGTCTTATCACCCGGCTATCTTAGCTTCCTGAGGAAACTCAGAAACAGGTTCGAAACAGAAACTGTGTTGATAAAAACAAAGCTGCAGCTGTGGATAATTAATTTGTTTTCATTTAAATTACCTCCTAAGGACCTTTATTCAAATGAAAGCTGTTCATTTTGCACTCAGCAGCAGGACATGTTAAAGGAAAGCAGATCAAAATGAATTTGTGTGTTGGAGGAAACAAATATTGTGCAATTCAAACTCTCTACTCCAAATAGTTTCACTGTTTTTGCTCTGCCGGGTTTTTTTAATCTCTGTCTCTACCTGAGTCCGTCAATAAGAGCTGCACTGGGTTTGATAGCTAGCTGTGTTCGTTGTCAGCTATTTAAAACAGGATTATCAGACTAATCCAGGTCACACAGGGTTTTTATGAGATATCAGATCAGTGATCTGTTCAGGAACACTAAAACCTGGTTTGATTTTGTGTTTACTGACATTTGATCCTCTGCTAATCGAAGCGTCCTCTCTGACGACACTCAGTCGGTGTTTCTGTGCTGATTTCTCGTTCATGCTGGGAAGTTGAACCGACAGTGGGAAGTGTACTGAGAAAGGACGTGTCGACACTTCCTCTCTCCTCAAAGGGAAAGTTTGTATCACAGGGAGTGTGTTCATTTCAAAACTTTTTTTGTTTTTTTTGTTTTGGGAGGCACATTAAAATGACAGACTTTGATCTTAAAAAGGACATTTGAAAATAGTGCAGGTCAGACAAATGGAGCTCATTTTTAAGATTTTGGACATTTTAACTAAAGATGATTATCGTCTCACGTTTTAGTGTTTAGGAAATGACCTAACGAAATGTCAGTAAGAATCCAAATGTTCCTGAACATATCTGACTGTTAGCCTGACACAAACAGACCTGTGTGCTCGATTCGGCGCAGACTGTTTGTTTTTAGCACAGATAGATAACATTTCAGCTAGGGTTGGGCATCGTTTGAATTTTAACGATTCCGGTTCCGATTCCGATTCCTCGTTTCGATTCCGGTCCCTATCGATTCTCGATTCCGATTCTTTCAAGACGCAGGGTCCAAAAATTGTACATGTTTTAATGAGCTATCTAACCAGAGCTCTTACTTGATTAACTAATCTGAACTTCCATGAATTTTAATTCTAATGAACAATAACATCACCTTAATTTAGACAAAAACATGTTTTTACTTTTTCAAAAAAACAAAAAGACTTGTAGCATAATCAGATTGTTTCAGACCACAACTTCTAAACCTCCTACTCTCAACCCAAGGTTTAAAACTGAAGGAGGCTCTTTAATGGGAGACAATGAGTCTTCAAAATAACTGGAACATTCAGCTGTTTTCAATTCAAACTGAACATGATCATGTCAGGATGACAGAGAGTCTACTCCAACATGCTGCAGCTTTCTGTCATCTGAAACTTCAGTCTAGCTGCTGTCAGTAACAATAAAACCGATTTAAAACATTAAAACTCTAAGCAGATTAAATAGTTCACAAAAAGCAAAACAATAATATTAATCTCACAACAATGTGTGTTGTAAGATTATTATTATTATTATTATTACTAATATTAGGTTCATTTATTTATCAGCCATATCAGGTCATAGAGGGTTGAACCCAGCTTCTCATCTGGAGGACTTTAATTATTTTACAGTTTATTTGTTCAGCGTTCTGATGGTCAGCAGGCTCATATTGAGTGAGTGTAGCTGGTCTGACTGTTGCTCCATGTGTGTTGATTTCTGCAGTGAGACATGAAAACTCACCTCCAGGTAGCGCTAGACTTTTTGGTTTTCCGTCATTTTGACTGACAGGGTTAAAAAAATACGGTCATAATCTATTTTTATCCGTCACTTATTAATTTTAAAAAATATAATAATTACATTTTCAGTAGCATTATTACTCTAACACTGGGTCCATTTAGCACATAAACCCATAGGATTAGACTCTAAATTAGTCGATCAGTCAGTCATCATATAGACATTTCTAAAAAACTCCGTTTGGAGTTCAGCGCAGCAGCAGGTGAGGTGGTCCTCTGCGCGCTCCGCGGGACTCTGATTACTATATAATATTAACTTTCATTATGAGATCATAAGAGAGAGAGAGGGATGAGGGGTTCACATATTTTTCATTGAGATACTCAGGGGAAAACCTGGCGCTGATGTTTAATGCGGACCTCCTCGCGTTTGGAGTCCAGTTCTATGTGCGCGCGGCTCGCGGAGCAGATTTTGCGTGTCAACAAGCCTCCACAGCCTATGAACGCTACTCTGAGGGCGCATTACAATAGGAAGTGTAATTAATCCATATCTGATCGCGCACTGAGCACCGGATTGCAACGCGGCGTTTGAGCGGATCAGGTCTGACACCTGATGGTGGACCAGTGTTCTTCTGCTGCAGAGCGCAGGACGTCTGGATCACAGGTCTGCGCTCAGCAGCACAGAACCTCAGTCTGGGCTGCAGGTATTGGTTGGTGGAGATGCTGCACTATTTATGCATCCTTGGTTCGAATTATTAGTGGGGACAATTCAGTGATTTCCTATGGACGGGCAGGCGCGCGCGCAAACCTGTCAGAATGACCGGCTCCCTTCAGATCTTTCCGTCAAAGTAAAAAAAAAAAAAACGGTTAAATACCGGAAATTTCCGGTTAACGCGACCCACACCTTTAAATCCACCGTGTTGATGTATTTTAACGAGCTTCCTCCGGTATTTCCACGGTAGTTTTTGTTGCAGGATGCAAAGTTTAAATCACTCTGACGGAGTAAAGGTTCGGTTGATGTGTTTTACTTTCAATTTCGGCGCTGAGCTCCGATACAACAATGAGGGGAGGAGAGACGCTACGCTGCACAGAGAGTCTGCAGCTGCATTCAGGTGAACAGCTGTGAAATACGTTGTTCAGTCTTGACAGATGACGTTTTTTTCATGGACATTACCCGATTCTGATCAGCAGCTGAAGCCACGCTGTAGAACGCCGCTGCAGACCGCACATTTTACAATGAATGCGCGGTGACGTAGGCGGATTCTTCTTCTGGTCTGCGGCCTGGGAATCGAAACGAGAATCGAAAATTTAAAATTTAAATGAGTTCGGGAGAACCGGACAGCTAGTCCCGGTTCCTATCGATGCTCGATTCTCGATGCCCAACCCTAATTTCAGCGCTTGTGTCTGATACGTCCAGGACATTTATGATCATCAGATTTCCACTGAGTTTCTAGCTGAAACACAATCACAGTGCATCTTGGGCCCTCCTCCTGGCTCAGCAGATTCCACAGATTACAGACCCGCGTGGAGATTCCTCGCCCCCCCACACACAAATCCTCCTCTGTTATCGGTGCCAGGGCTCCTCTCACACCGCGGCTCCCCCACACAGGGAGGCTAGCGTCAGCAGAGCTTCCGACGAGGGTCAGGGAGTCATCTGGAGCATGTCTCTAGAGGTTTAATCTGAACGTTCTGAATCATTAAACGTGACGCCTTGGCCATTTTTTAATTTGTTTCTGTGTAAAAGTTGGAATTAATTATTATCTGAACAGCCTCTGTTGAGAGAAGTAGTTTTTACGTCCTGCGTTAGAATAAATCAAAGTAATGCTGCTGTCTTCAAAATGTGACAATCTCTAAAATTTCTGTGGTTCTTTATAAACCTTTATACCACTGTAAATGTCACATTACAAGTTTTTTGGGGCAGAAATAATAAGAGGTTCCTGCCTTGATCCATGGATGCACAGAAAAGGCTATATTTTGTTTATACCCTGGAACAAGAGTACAACCGCAAAAACAAATAAACTAATGAAAATACAAGGAGGAAGAGTCAAGTTATGAGTCAAATAATTAGAAAAAGTCAAGATAGTATTTCCAGAACAAACAATCTGTAGATTATTTCAATAATAAACCTTGTTGTGCTCCTGAACTTGACTGTATTTGTTTATTTCTATTATCGTAATCAAAGTTTCTGGGTGTATTTCTGCTGTGTAAAGTTTTTTTTATTTGGTATTTTATTAAATACAAGTTCAAGCAGTGTCCAAAGAGGAAATCAAGGAACAAGGCCCAAGGACACAACGACAAGCTGACCCAGCCAGGTTCAAACCGGCAACCTTCTGGTAGCGAGATGAAGATTTTCCCTACTGAGCGACTGATGATGCCCCGAGTATTGTTTCCACTCTGATCTTTTCCAGTGTTGTTCTCTGGTAAAAACTCAAACTAAGTTTCAAATGTCGTGAGGTTCAAATATAGACTCTTATTGTGAAGGATCAAAGGAAGTTGTTTGAGCTCCACTTTTGACACTGATGAGGAAGTAGCCAAAAAACTACATCTTGACTGTAATTAAAAACCTAATTTTAAAAATAGTTTACTCAGTAAAAACACTCCCAGAAGCTTCGGTTACAATAATAAAAACAGATCTGGTTCAGGAGCACAACAGGGTTCACTTCCTTTACGTTTTATTGAAGTAGGCTACTAATAATAACATCTAAACTTTTTGCTCTACTTTTCTGAATTTTCCGTGATATTTTGACTTTATTTTTTCCTTATTTTTTCTTTGTGTGGCGTGATACTCAGTTGTAGTCATAAGGCAGCAGGAACACACTCTAGTAACTCATCGTTCTGTCAGATGTACAGGCTTTTTCTCTGAACTGAGGCTGTTCAGGAAGCTATTAATTTATTTATAACTTTTACACAGAAACACCTGCCCAAAGTAACTTTTTAAACATCACATTTACTTTGAGTGAGATTGTGCTGTTGGCTTTAAACTGCTATTCTAGCTGATTTAAACCTTTCAGATGGAGAAAATGAATTTAAACCTATTGCAGCCAGACTCCACCTTGGTTTAGTCTGTGCTTTGGATTTCAGATTTAAAGGACACATAAAGCTCTTTATTTTAGTGTGAAGCTTTACTGAAGTGTGAGCTATAAAATGTGTGTGTGTCATAAAATACCAGCAGCTCATCTGGTCACAATTTCAGCTCTCAGTCCTGCAGGAGGTGCAGCAGGGTGTGACGTGCTCTGAGGTTTATTTAGTAACGAGTTACTAATGTGGTTATTTTTACATTGGGTGCATTCAGTTCTGAGTGGATATTAAGTGGTTTAACAGTTCAGTTTAAATACAATAGAAAGTACTCATAAAATCTGCTAATTATCTAGATTTGCTCTTACCTGATTGGTTGTCTTTGACAGATACAAACGGTTTCTGTTTGCTGATTGGCTGAATGATGAATTATATTGTCAGAGGTTGATGTGGATGTTTATTTAGGCTATAGTGACGTTTTTTTTTTTTTTGGGGGGGGGGGGGGCACGGCAAACAAAAGATTTGTGAGAAAAGTATTTTTTATTATTATTCTTTAATAACAGTTCAGCTCAATAGTCAGCAGAAAGATTAAAACCTGTGGCTGAAATGATTTCTCTTAGGTTGTTCTTCATTTGAGCTTTTATATGTTCTCAAAGTATAAAGTAGTTGGTTTTTAACATAATTTAGAATTTAGTCTTATCTCCAAAATATTCAGTCTTCAGCTTTTACTTTTAGAATAAAAATAAACCAGTGCTTTCCCTCCTCAGATATTATAACTTTGCAGTTTTCCTCACTAGAACAAATGATCAGTCCTTGACGGAATGTTTAGAATAATGTTATCTGTTCTAACTCTGTGCTGACTCAGCTAAACGTCAGCTCCGTATCTGTTAAACCGACTGAACCAGAGACATTTTTGTGTTTTTCTGATGTTGATTAGATGTGAACGTTTTCTCCAGACTTTCACCGTTTCAGTGACGATGACCTAAATCTGAAGCACGGAGCTAAAAACTAAAAGTTTAGAGTTTTAGTTATTTATATTTCTTACATAATGTGATTTTTCAATACAGGATAGGGAGTCAGAACAGTTTGATGGGTTTTCCCTAAAATCAGTTTGTAAATTTAAAACTAAAGATATTTGCGTTATGATCCTGAAGGCATACAAGATGTTTTTTTTTTCCTATTTATTAAACAGAAGTTTGCTGTGAACAGAATTATCTGTCAGCACGTGAATTCTAAGAAATGAAGTTCCCAGATTTCAAGTTTCCCGTTTAGAAAGGGTTCCTTACTGTACTGTAGGTCAAATCAGACTAAATGGATGTTCCTGTTATTGTTTCCACTTCTGTTAAACCAAACGGGGCAGATAAAGGTAAATTCCTTTAGATTTCAGGGAGAGGTGTTATCTGAGAATATTTTCATTACAATGAGTCACTCTTTTCCTCTTTTTTTGTTGAGTTTTGAGAGAAAATGTCAAGTCAGTGATGGAACTGGCTTCAGTAAATCTTCCTAACTGTTTGGAGGGTTGGATCAGAGTCAGGTCAGATGATAAAGATCATCCTGACCGGTGTTCTGAAGCTCCTGGTCACTGTTTTGACCTGTTAGATGACAAATCCATTAACACTCCCCTTCTTCTGCTAAATAAAGAAACCTCTGCATCTGAACCACGGAAGGGCAGGTTCAGGGAGTTTTTTCCTGGATGACAATACAGCTCCAACACTTCCTGCCATCCTGGAGCGGGATTGGCTGAGGCAGGGATAGGGGAGGCAGTCAGAGGTCAACACCCAGCTCCCATTGTCCTCCATGGAGCCGAGCTGGGCCACGACCCTCACCGGAAGAGCTGGTCCCTTCCTTAGAACCACACACACACACACACACACACACACACAAATCCTCCACAGACCTTCCCAACAGACCTTCAGTCACCTCCAATCACAGACCCCTCTTCCTTCCTGGCGAGCAGCAGGAATCACGTGATCAGGGCAGCAGCTACGGTTTACAGTTAAAAACACAGAGCACAACACACCAGCATGCATCGACCACCTGCATGTTCACCCTCGGCGTCATATTTATGGTAAACGATTCACAGGAGCTCTCCGTCATCTTCGTGCCGCTCGTCCTGCCTGAACAGACGGCGCCCATGCTGGGGGTATTGTTATTTTACCGAAGACCGCTCCGATGCACTTATCGGTTCGGCTTCTAACGTTTTCTCCTCTTGCAGGAAGCGAGAACCGAACTGAGACCACGTCTCTGCGTCATCCAGCAAGGCCCCAACGGCTATGGCTTCAACCTGCACAGCGAGCGGGCGCGGCCGGGCCAGTACATCAGAGCTGTGGATGAAGACTCTCCAGCTGAGAGGGCAGGCCTGCAGCCCAAGGACAGGATAGTAGAGGTACTTTTAGACCACAGTAATTCACAATCACATTTAACACCATTAAGAGTTTGGAAGGCAAGAGATTATCTGACAGGTTTTGCTACAACATCATAAAGCGCTTTGATATCATAAGAAAGATGTCAGGGTGCCCTAAAATTATCCTGTAGGCGGATCCTGATTGGTCACTTCCGCTTTAGTCAGCATGAAGTAATTCTCTTTCTTGGACAAAAATAGAGAAGAATGGCGTGGGGTGTAATCAGGCCACACCCTGAGAGAGACTTTTATCCGGATTCAGCGATGCCTCTTTGTAGCTTTTGTATGTATTTTATACCCCATTAATTACACAACACAATCATTTTGGTAGAAGTTCAACAGGATACACAGGAAGTGCTACAGCTAGCTTCTAAAGCTACTGCTGCTATTTATGCTCACAAATAAACATAAAACTCTATAAATAAACGTGTGATTGCAAATTGACAGCAATGTAAAGGTTTATAAAATAACCCATTGTATCTTTATTCAAAGATTTTCCTCTAAACTTTGTATTTTATAGTGAAAAGCACAGAAATGATGTGAATATTCTTTGTTACGTAGTTATTACCTGTGGGTGGGTTTAGCATGCTCTCTTTGATTCTGTGAAGAATAGACTCTCAGATGTTTATTTGACCTTTTATTTTTGTTCTTAGAGAAAACTCTTCCAGGCAAAGAAGTTCAAAAAACACCCTCCCTGTTTTAGACAAGTCGATGACTTGTAGGGACGAAGTGTTGGCTTCTTCTTCTCTTTGTTTACATGTTATCTGTGTCTGATGGAAACGAGTGGAAATAAAAGCATGTTTTTGTTTAGACACAAACACTGAGGAACACTACAAAGTCTCTGGTTTTTTAGCTGTGCTATTTTAGGCTAAAATATTAAGAAGTTACATAACCTGTAACTATCCTCTTTGATCTGAGCCTCACTCAGACGCGCCGTTAGCTTGTCAATTTGGTATTAGCAACATGTATTAGTTGTTTTTAATCTAAAGAACAGAACAACACACCTTTTCCTTTAATGAAACTGAGCACAAACTATACAAAATAGAGTAAACTAAAGACCAAAAAATACATTATAGGATTAAAAGTAGAACGTTTTAGAGTCTGGAAGTGTGTTCCCGTCCCCTGAGTGGCCCCCCACCCCCCACTGAGGAGCGGGGGCTTTGACAGCCATTGTTACTGCTGTTACTGGCCAAGCAGCTATTGTCCAGCATCCTCTGCAGGCCCGGCTTAGACGTGCACATCCACCCTGTGACCTAAGCACGCACACACCCTTTGAGACATTTCTCACATGCTTTCCCATGGAGATTTTTATACCAGAAGACTCCAGAGTTAAAGTGCATCCTATCACTGAGTTAGATGTAAAAATGAGAAATGATAGGTACTAATGAACTGGATAAAGTTGTGGAGGAAAATACAGGATCTCCGGTCTGGGAGCCTCTAATAATTTCAGTGATAATCTGGAGAAACCAGTCTGCTGACTAATGCGTGGGAACAAAAACACACAGAAACGAGAAAGAGACACTTGGTCCAGTTTTGACGAGTTTCTAGTCATGCTGCAATGTTGAGTTTTTTCTTTCTGTGTGCTTCAGGTGAACAACATCCCAGTAGAGGGGAAGACGCACTCGCAGGTGGTTGCAGCCATTAAAGCTGGCAACGACGAGGCTCGGCTGCTGGTGGTGGACACCGACACAGACGCCTTCTTCAAGAGATGCAGAGTGACCCCCACTGCCGAGCACCTAACCGGTGAGAGCTCCGTTTCCCCTCATCTTCTTGTCATCTGTAGTGAGGCGGCGACTGAGTGAATAACTGTAATTATCTCTAAACGTTTCACTTCAGGTTCATCATCGTCCTACAGCTGCTTTTATAGACATGACACGTCTGTCGTTTCTAGGAAACAGCCCCAGATTTAAAACGTCTGTCACAGTCTCTGCTTTTCCCTCTTCTCTTTTATTTGTCTTTTCTCCTCTCTCACTCTTTCTCTCTGAGGATCACAGACACTAAGCCACTCACTGCCCCCTCACCCAACTAATGTTGAAGCCCTGCAGGGAAAGTTAATCTTTCAGACGTAAATACATCAGATCAGACGGATCAGACTGCTCTGACTAAATGGGTTGTTTGTAAAGCTCAGACCTGCAGCTCTCATGCCACCAGAATCATAAAAAAACAATGACTGGTAGTTTGACAGATTTTAAAGCATGGTTCACGTCCGATGGCCTTCATCTGCACAGTTATATGGTTCAGTGAATGACAGTTATCTGAAGGCCACAAAAGACTTTGTTTCATTATTTTTCAAAGTCAGTGATCAACCTTCAAACCCACTGAACTAAAACAAAAGAGATAAGTTGTTTTTCTTTCTTATCTCATCTTAGTTCTGGTATTTCATGCTTGTTCCCTGTCACGCCACTAGAGGGAGCTGTAGTAAAGTTCATGAGGTAGTTCATACAGGGCCAATCATTCCCTGGAAAGCACAGCAGCTGCTCTTCAGACACTCTGAGTTTGGAGCCACTTTGCCTCAAGAGACCACTCACATAAACAAGACAGCAGTCGGCATGGCAACAGCCAGTGTGCAGAATACAGAGTGTCACACTGAAAAATCTGGACAATATTTGAAGAAGTGATGAGTTCCCAGGACCTAAAAAAGATTTAGATTGGTGTCCTGTCTCAAAACGTTTCCACTTAGGAAAACAGAGGCAGTTATTATTATTATTATTAGTTTAGGAAATACTTTATTTTAAAAAGAATATCTGATGTTTATTTTAATAAATTAATTGTTTTATATAAGGGATCTTTCGTTTGGCGTTTCATTTAAAATGTTGTTTTCTCACCAAATATCAGAAAATTTCTGTTTCTACAAAAACCTGGAGTGAAGCTTTGGTGTTTTTTAATAAATTAAAAAAAAAAGAGATCTTTTTAAAGTCACTTTTTCGTGTCTGCACGTTGACAGAAAACACAAAGACATACTCAGTCCATGAGATTTTCAAGAAGAAGATGAAAGAAACCTGTGATGTTTCTCAGCTGTCTCTATTAACGTCAGGTGTTGTGCTGAAATTGGTTTCATTTAACAAGAAGATTTAAACATGAAGGGTTTATCCTTTATTTCTTTATCTTTTACTTCCAAACAGACGGACTTTCTTGTAGCGTTTTTGAAGTGATCTTGATCAATAGTTAGTTCTCCAGTCTTTTTTGAAGGTCTATTGATCTAAGCCACTTTAAAAAGTTGAAAGAAAGAAAGTCTGGCTGCTTGGAGGTGAAGTATAAAGAAATGAGGGGTGTTTTACATTTTTGGCATGGCACTTTATATTCAGCTTTGTCCAGGATTAGAACTAATAACACACTCAGCAGGATGAAGGTGTTTCCCAGGTAACTCCACACGCTGCCCACTCGGAGGCCAGCGGCCTACACTCACCCCTCACACCGACACACACCGCTGCAGCTCCACGAGCCAGCACTTTGTTTGGTTTCCACGACGCCCGCGCCGACTGGCCTCTCAGCTCAGAGGCTTGAAGAGGCTCTTCTCAGAGTCGGGGCACAAACGGGCGAACATACAAACAGCGAGGACGCTGTTCAGTCTTTAATAATAGGTCGCCACTGGCACTTTTCAGAGGGATGGAAGATCATGTTAAAGGAGGTGATGTCTTTAAACGTGGTATATGAGAGCGTTCTGATGATCAAACTAGATGGCATTCTGAAGGAAGACGAGGATTTTTGGAGTCTTTGAGTGACTGTTGTGTGATTGTGTCGTCTGCAGGTCCCCTGCCAGAGCCTGTCGCTAACGGAGAAGTGGAAGAGAAGGTAAGATTTATCTCTGAGTGCAGAGTTTGGTTTGAGAATCTGCTTTGGAACAGAAGCCAAGTTAGAGCTTTGAAGTGATGGTGAGTCTCCCACAGAGGTCACTTCCCTCCTCAGATCGGAGCTCTCCTTCCTGCCAGCGAGGAGGACAATAATAGTTAACAGTACGCCTCCTGTAATCACACTACAGCCCAAAAGGCCAAGGTCACACAGCGCTCTGAAGCATCACAGCTCTTTAACTGTCATGTGCTACATCAGAGGACTGGGTTGTTAATGAGACGTGAGCTGAACAGGCTTCCTGGTATTGTCTAACCATTCTAGGGTTTATTGTGTTTACAGAAATTCCCCTTTAACTTTTAGTGATTTAGAAGTGTTTGACAACGAGTGTATGTACAGTGTAGTATATTGTATTATACCGTGTTTGTAATAATGCATTTATCAGTAACGGACTAATCTAATGAATTACCGTTACTGAGTGTGAAATGCGGTGCGTTACTTTTGTAATGTTCTCTCCAATAAGGCGTCCGTAGGTTCAGTCCTCGGAGCTTTATTTAGAACAATAAGAGCTGCTGTCGGCTGTAGGCGCACCAAAAACAGTCCAAAACAGTTAGAAACAACCAAACAGAGCTGCTTAATTATTTTTATCATCAAGAAAAATAAGGCATGGGTTTGAAGAGGTTGGATGCGTTGAGTCATTGAATTACGTTTGAAGTTTTTTCCAAGTGTTTCAAATTGTCAGGGTTTTTCTTTTACATTAGTACTAAAGCTCTTTTTGGGACTATGAGCTCATTATTTCCATGTGACCGCACTGTGCTTACATGTAATCAGTGATGGTTATTTTGAAGAATTTAAAAGAAACCAGCTCTGTGTTTATGCTGGCTGCTTTTGATCAGATAGTGAAGCCTGACTGGCACTTCCTGTTGCTCAGGAACCCAGTGCTGGATGTGCAGCGCTGGAGTTCAATGTGTTGTTGCATAACAGGTGCTAAAGAGCTGAGAGGGAGGAGGTGGAGGTCAAGGAAAAGGCACCTTTCAGGTTCAAAAAGGGGCTTTTAGCAGATAAAACATCTGCTTACAGGTTTTACAAGTTTAGGGTCAATAAGCTGGAGATGTGAATGCTGATTGTTATCAACAGGAAGGAGATTTTTTGCACAATTCTTTAAAAAATGATGCACTCTTTCCTGGAAAAGTTCACCTAAAATGAAACACCTGAAATCCAAGACTGCCCCCATGTGGTGAATTCAGACACTACAGGAAAGCCTGTGTTGCTATTTGAAACAAAAGGATGCTAATGAGTGTGTGTGTGTTTCCAGGTGAATGGCAGAGAGGTCAAAGGGGAAGAAAGAAACTCTAAATTGTCGGTCAGTCCTTCTCCCTCCAACGCCTCGTCCAACGCCTCGTTCACAACCCCGACCACCAGCACCCCACCTGAGGTTCGGCACAGAAAATCAAACAGTCGGTCCAGTTCACATTTACTGCAATGCTTTTCTAACTAGTTTTGTCTTTTAGGGTCTGACCACCAACACCATCCCAGCTCTGAACCTCTCCCTGCAGCAGGTCAAAGAGCTCACCCACCAGAAGCGCTCCAACAAGAGAGCCCCGCCCATGGACTGGACCAAGAAAAACGAGCTCTTCAGCAACCTATAGGACACCTCCCCTCACCTAAAACACACACACACACAAACACACACACGTTTTATTTCCTTTCAAGAGACTGAGAGATTTTTATTATTATTATTATTATTATTATTATTATGGCGGCATTAAAAGAGAGGAATGTTGATGCTGTTGTGTAAAATATAGTATTCTTCCTGTGTTGTTACTCCTTGTGTTATTATAACCAACATTTTATATTGTTTAATGTACTACTAACCAGATAGATCCGTCAGCCAGCGGCACAGTGATCTATACTCCACGTCTGAGTGTGTGTGTGTGTGTGTTTGGAGTGCCTGTGAAAAAACCTGAGGGAGTTTTAATGACATTCTTCTGAAAAATACTCAAAACACTCAAGTGTCTTCGGTCAGAACAACCACAACAAACAGCCTGATAATCAACTTCAGTTTCTGAGATCAAATCAGCTTCATGCTTTATCCTAAAAACATCACATTTTAATTATTTCAACATAAATATCGTTTCTTTGTTCTAAAAAATTCAGAAATACTGACTTAAAACTGGAAACACCTGTGTTCTTGTTCAATATATGTAAATAGGTATAATGTATATTTTTAGACCTATGAGCTAGTTTCATTTATACATCTGAATAATAAATGTGAACCACTAATGAGTAGATTACATCCATCCAATCTGTAACCATTTCAGCTGCTCAGAGCAGAAGGTTTTTATCGCTTTGACAGATCAAACTTGAGGTTTTTATCAGCATCTTAGATCATGTTCATCACAGAAGGGAGAGTTAGCGAGTAATAGAAGTGATTTAAACAGGATGAATCAATTAAAAGAAAGGATTTTTGACGTTATTGTGAGCAATAAGCCTTTTCCTGCCTGTAATGACATTCTATCAGAGAGTAAATAAAAGTATTCTCAAATGCTGAGCTTGTGTTCGCTTGTGGTTTTTAAAAAGTTTTTAAAGTTAAATAGTTCATTTGAAAACTTTTATTTGTTATTAACTGTAAGCCTAACTGTGTTTTGATCTGATCTTTGAATTTCCACACACTGTTCAGGCTGGTCAGTAGCATGTTATCCTCTCTTCCACCTGCCCACACACCGTGTTGATATTTATTTATCAAACCTTTCAGGACTGTACTGAAGGCTCTGTGCTGCTTCCCTGTCCTCCAACATGTCACTGTCTGCAGCAACAGCCTCCAACTAACGGCCTCGACATTTCTGCTCCTCCGCTCGCCATCATTAGCCCGGCTCACTGTCACACCATCTCCCTCTGAGGGATAATTAACGGCATCACCACTTTATGAGACATCAGGGTAAAAGCAGCTGAAATGGTAACTCTGGAGATAAATTCACTAATACTGTGGCTTAAAGTGGAGGATTTATTGATAATGCTTCTGAGCATGCACAAAAAATGGATTTTATTAAACTATTTAATTAGAAGTTCTTTGATTTACTATTGGACTATTTTAATTTGACAAATACATTCTGTAGGTTATTATAAGGCTTGATATGAAGACGTAAACTGAACCATATTTATGTTATTTGTCTCTCTGCCTGTCCACTCTGTTGCCTAAGCAGAATAAATGCTATTGGGCCATTTATTCAATAAAGTCAACTACACAACAAGACGGGTGTTAGAGTAAATTAACTCTGACATAATGAGACATTCAGATCCAACATTTTATATGTCTAAACTGTCAGAACAAGACAGGTTAAAAACAAAGTTTCTGCTCAGTTAAAGGGCTATTGTGTATAAATGGTGACATCTAGTGGTCAAAATGAAAGAACATACATTTCAAAGCCACTATGTGGTAATGTGTTTGTATTGGGAGACTGAATAACTTTTGAGAAGAAAAGAAACTTTACCAAAAGAAAAAATGGTGTTAATTCTTGTATTTTCTGCTTTTGCTCATCTTAATCTGTGGCTATATTTGTTTCTTTAACGTTTGATGGTGGAAGCTTTGTGTATTTTGTAGGTTTTATGCAGATTTTAGTCTCTTGTTGTTGATGAACATAAAGTGAGTTTCATTAAAATCCATCAAAAAATTTATACGTAAACTACAATCAAGCACATCCCCACAAAGTCAAAAACATTATTGTTCTTTGTCTTTTGACAATAAACAGACAAACTGTCTTGTGAAGCATTTGTTCCAAAAGTTAAGAGTTTAAATTGTGTTCATAAATGGACAATTCTACGAACTGGAAGTGATAACAAAAAGTTTTAAAAATCTAAAGAGTTTAAAGTGTTTTCAGGAACTCTCATTCACATTTTGAGGCAGAAAAAAACATCTATGGTCACTCACTGATCAGTAAATAAAAAAGACTGAGTTAAACCTCCTTACAGCTCAAACAATACTGGACACCCATAATGCACTGCTGTGACGACGATGAAGATAAAAACTAGTTCACCTGGAAGTGTGTATCAGAAATACAATAGGTTAGTGTGTGTAACCATCAGACATGAAAACACAATCTGTGTATTCAGATTGCGTGAATATATATCACTAAATAGATGTTTCATGATGTGTTTTGCTGGTTTTCCTGTGTTTTGACTCCTTCGTGTGAACCATTAAACTCTTTTCTCTCCTCATTGATCCGTTTCTCCAGAACAGAAGCTTCCTCTGCTCCATCAGGATGACGACACGAAGACGAATGGAGGACGGTGACATCGATAATGAAGATGATGGAGGACAGGTGTGGGACGCGGGCTCTGGACCTTCACAGCTTAGGCGTAAACATGGCCTGTTGCTAAGCAACCGTGTCCACCAAGGGGGTCCTTGTAAGGCATGTAGCCGGGGGGTAAGACAAGGAGCTGACAGAACTGTCCCTTCAAACCCAACAGAGAGCTGAAAATAGACACACTGGTGTGTGTGTGTGTGTGTGTGTGTGTGTGTGTGTGTGTGTGTGTGTGTGTGTGTGTGTGTGTGTGTGTGTGTGTGTGTGTGTGTGTGTGTGTGTGTGTGTGTGTGTGTGTGTGTGTGTGAAGTTTACAGACAGAACCAAAGCTACGTGGAACGTGTGACGCATGAACAGTGAGGTCTGAGGCTGCTGTAACAGGATCTTCTTCCTGTCTTCTCTGAGAAATCCTCATCCTTTCTGTTTTAATTTCCTCACACACACACACACACACACACACACACACACACACTCCTTTTATAAAAATACCCAAGGACAATCCTCACTATAATTAGAAGTGTTGTCAACGGGCTCTGGAGAAACGGGACCTTGTGTCCAGATAACTATTTTTGAAGTCCTTTCTACTCGTGACCCCTCACCATCCATTACAACTCATTTCAGAAACAATCAAATCAGTTTCTCAGACTTCAATCAGATTTCAGTCGTCAGTTGATTTAATGTTGAATCAAAGTGTTAAATCCCCATCCGTGTCTCATTCTGTCCTAATGTTGTGGACATTGTTCTCTGTCCGTTATCAGAGCAGAAGCGCTCCAGAGCAGCTGATGGACTCTGTGTTTTATTATTTACTTGGCTGCTCTTTCAGCGCTGCTCACTTTGGGTTCCAGCTCCGGTGCGGTAATCGAGCTCCAGGCATACTGCTGGTGATTTATGTGCTTCGGTCTTGGCCTCAGCTCTGTCCTGAGTTTGGCTGCAGAAGCAAACTGCAGGTCAGTGACAGGCAGCGCCAATATCAATGAGAGAAACCAGTTCCTGAGTCATGGTAGCACTCAGACCAGGCTGAAGGGCTGCTAACATTTCAGCTACTGTGAAAATATTTTTAAAAAGGAAAACACTTTTTAGACTGATTCTTCATTCAGTGTGTAATCTTTTTGGGGGGTTTTGTACAGATTTTGTGAATCTCTTCTACAAATTTTCAGCCATTTCAACAAATTATATATCAAAACATTCAGGACATTAGCTATGATTTTTGGTATAAATATATTGAACACTTTTTGAGATACTTCACTTTTTGTGTTTTTTTTTTTTTTGGGGGGGGGGTCATTGGAAATGAATGTAGAATCCTGTCAAATTTTTAGCAAAACTGTGCTCTTTAAACATTCATCATTTCAGCAGACTTCAACCTAGAAACCTCATAAAAATTTTAAACAAGTCTCAAGACATTAAGCTATCACACACTGAACCCATCTCTTGATATCTTTTACCGTTTTTGTAAAATCACCGTTTAAGTTTGATTTTAATTCAATCAAACTTTCCTTGCTGATGTCATCACTCCACTCTAAGTCTGTGCTGACATATTTTTTCAAATCTTTTATCAAATAATCAGAGCTTCTGGATAGAAGTAATTGTTAAATGTAGAAAGGACTTCATCCTTGCTCACTGTGTTGGGCTTCTAAAGGTTTCTACTGTTTAACTGTGTTCAGTTTTTGAACAGATTTCAGCTGCTATTATGAAGAGAGATGTATTCAGCAAGGATGGTAGAACAAAGCAGTGAACTATCTTCTGACTTTTTAGTCTTTGGTTTCTGTTTCTGTTGACACACACCCGCCCTCTTGTGGCAGTTTTGTGACATTACAACAAGCATTATTTACAGCGATTTTAGTTGAAAATGCCTTGGTATCTGCTGTCCTCTTGTGGCAATAAGGTGAAACTACAACAAACATTATTTACAGTGATTTTAGTTGAAAATGCCTTGGTATCTGCTGTCCTCTTGTGGCAATAAGGTGAAACTACAACAAACATTATTTACAGTGATTTTAGTTGAAAAAACCTTGTTATCTGTCACCCTCTTGTGGCAATAAGGTGAAACTACAACAAACATTATTTACAGAGATTTTAGTTGAAAATGCCTTGGTATCTGCTGCCCTCTTGTGGCAATAAGGTGAAACTACAACAAACATTAATCACAGTGCTTTAAACACCTGGTAAAATAAACAGTAAATTAAAGAACACCATCTCTAACGTGAAACCATTATTCAACCATACTTAGGATATGTTAAAATACTGTAATTTTTAAAGAAGCTCATTATACATGAAGGCAGAAATGTTTGAAACAGCTAGCTATTATGAAGAGAGATGTATTCAGCAGGAATGGTACAAAGCAGTGAACCATCTTGTGACTTTTTGGTCTTTGGTTTCTGTTTCTGCTGACAAACACTCGCCCTCTTGTGGCAGTTTTGTGACATTACAAATAACAGTAATTACAGTGCTTTTATATAAAAACCGTAAAAAATAAACTGTAAATTAAAGAGCATCTTATTTCATGTAAAACCATTCAGCAGTACTCAGGATATGTTAAAATACTGTACTTTTTCAAGAAACTCATAAATCAGGGGAGTAATGTTTGAAAACAGCTAGCTAATGAAGTGACGTGTATTCAGCAGGATGGTAAACACGTCGGTCCGCCGGGCTGCACATATTATTAGTGTGGAACGGGGATACAGCACTACTTCTGCATCCTTGTATCAAATTATTGGTGGGGACAAATCAGTGATAGCTGGGTATTGGTGAGGACACGTCACCTTCGTCCATGCCAAATTTACGCCCATGGGGTAACAGAGAAAGAAGAGTACAAAGAATCTGCTTCTAGACCTGTAAAAAAGAGAGAGAACAAACAAACAAAACAGAGGGCAAAGATACCACAGCAATAAAAAACATATGAATATACATCTATTACAATGTCTTGGAATGTACACATTCCAGATTTCAGTCATTATAACTGATTTAATTCACTTCTCCTACTATTCTTTCCTCCAGTACTAAAAGAAGATAAAGTACACAGAAAGACGTAGAGACAATATAAATGAATTATGAACTCAATGAGTCAATTGTTAGAAAAATATAAATTATACATATTTTTTCACATACTGTCTCTTGCTGCTAATGCAGGGAGTGGACCCTCAAGCTTCCATAGACTTCAGTTTTCTTTTGGCTCAAACTCTTCTTGTTAAAACTAGAAGAGTCTGTTGAACTTGACGTTCGTCCTCCTGCTGCTCTCAGTTTGACTTCTTGTTCTTCACAAAGCAGCTGCTTGTCTGAGGCTCACCTTTTAGCTTCCTGTCTGCCTCTTATTGAGTTGAGGAAGTCAGAGATGCAGTGGTGTGTGGTAACCATGGTGATCTTAACGAACTGGTGGTAACTATATGGTGCCACTGGCAGCAGCTTTAACGTTTCTTTTGGACATTGGTCCTCTATATATAGTTAATGCATGGATACATAGATGTTTTGTCTTAGTTTAGGTTATAACAAAGGTGATCTTGGATTTTTGAGCTTTGGCTGCATTGACGACCTTCAGATTCTCTTTAGAAATGTTCTTCTTGTCTTGTTATTTTGAATATCTCCACTGGTCTCATCAGTCGATCACATCTGTTAGCCGTACATCCTGCTCTTTCCTGGTTCCTCTTGGCTTTTATTCATAAAAGTACTGCAAAACCCCAGAAAACCGTCTCCTTTTTTACACTTTGGTCCTACAAATCACCATCCACTAAACACAAGACTTGCCTTTGAGTTATTCCAGGCTGACACGTCTCATAAAATGCACGGAGGACAAAATGATAATACACAAAGAGTATTTGTTTCTTGAGAAAAGTTTAAGAAGAATTTAATTGTGTGTGTGTGTGTGTGTGTGCGTGTGCGTGTATGCACCAGGAATAGGGCTCGGGTTGGGAAAACACTTACAGCTTAACACCATTCTGGCGAAGCACCTGTTGCTCGAACACACACAGACACACAACCATGCACGTTTGTCTGGATCGCACCACACACTGTCTGACTGTGTCTGTCTGTGTGTGTGTGTTTGTGTGTGTGTGTGTCTTGAACACTCTGTGACATGCTCAGAAATGTTTACACTTGTGTCTGCAAGGTGACATTTAGAGTCTCTCACATGGCTGCTGTTTCTGCCTCCTGCTCGTCATAAAGGCCTCTGTCACCTGGAGCTGTGTGAGAGGCGGCTTTCTGTTAGAAAACCTCTTTAAAACAGTCTGCGCTTTTCTTTATTCTGTGTGCACCCTCCTGACAAACGTAAAAAGTGAGGAGTTCAATTCAGAGTTGATATAAACACAAGATTATGAAGTTATTGTTTAATCTCCATTGCTCTCTCTCTCTCAGGTACTTGCCTTCATCTTGCTCAAAAAACTCGTCCATCACCCTGTCATCGCTTCTGTTTCTCCATTCTCAGCTCAGCTCCGTATAAGGTGGGGCCGTCCAGCAGGGGAGCCACAGGGTTAAATATACTCTGCAGCTCCAGGAACGCTAAACTACTCCAACTAACCTGCCAAAGGGTGTTGCACCGAGGCGCAGAGGGGGACACGATGAGGACATCGGCTCATTGTCTCATTAACATAAATATTTTCCTGACTGTGGAAGTAAAATCACAACCATAAAGTCTCTTTATTTGACTTTTTCTAACATTAAATCACAGTAATATGTCAGTGTGTCAAGAATGAAATGCAGGAAAAGTTCTGGATGATTTTAACTAAAACTAAAGATCTCCTGATGAAGAGAAAAGTAAAACACAAAGACGGAAGGTTGAGACGAGGATAAAGGCCAATCTGAGGCAGGACATAAACAACATGAAGCAGGTGTGACCGTTAGAAACCAGGTGTGTGAGGAGCAGAAACCAAAAGCCAATCATTAGATCGTGGCACTTTCACACCTTTTATTTGTGATTCTGGTAGCTTGAAGCAGCTAAAATAGTTTCTGAATTTGTCAAACATCATTTTTTGCCCCAAATGTTTTTAAATTCACTACAGAGGTGAAGTATTATAATAAACAGCAGGATGTGAGAAAGTTCTGTCATCGACGGAGAGTGTGTTGCTGCAAAATGAGAATTAAACATTAATAATGTTCATATTAAATTATCCTTTGGTCACTCCATGCATGTGTATGGAGGGACCCATGGTAGCTTATGTGCATGTATACCATCAGTGCATGAGAGGGTTCGTCTTTTTTATATCTCATTTAATAATATATTTAAAACCTCTTTCATTAACCCTTTAAACTCACTGAAATACTTTGAAATTTAACGTTTGAACCATTAACTGTAATTGGGGATTGGGTTGTTTTTAATTAATTCACTAATTTAACTTTTTGAAAACCTTCTTACTTTATTCTTACTTTTTAAACTTTTTGGTAAAAGTTTCAGGTTTAAGCTCCAAATAAAATGTAAACAAAATATGGTCGCTTGCCTTAAATCACATCATTTTAAAACAAAGATATTTTATGCACAATACAGTGTATTATGTGGTTATCGGTCCCATAAATAATGTGACACAAAGGTGACGCCCTGTAGGTTTTAGAACATTAGTTGTTCCAACTTTGCTTCACTGCAAAAGTCCAGATGGTTGATCAAAGGAGGAAAAGGCTCCCCAGTGATTTACGACATCACCTTGGACCAGACGGAGGCCTCGCTCTAAGATCTGGTGACATAACAAAGAAACATGAGAGCCTGCAGCTTGTCCTGGGTTTATGTTCTTAGAGACACAGCCCCCGGCTCCAAGTGTGGATCATCAGGGATCGAGGAAGCAAAGTGATGAAGGTGGTGAGTTGGAGATTTGAGGCAACAGGCTGCAGTAATGTCGGGAGATGGAATCACTTTCACACAACAGGAACTGTGACGTGTGTGTCCTAACGTTCCAGCTTCCACGTCTGTTTTTCATTTGAAGATCAGAAAAAGAATCTGTCAAAGGTTGATGCTCTCAGCGCGTGTGATGGAAGTGTCTGATGGGACAACGGAAGGTGTTAACTGTATTGTCCACGAGTCCACCGTGAGGAGAAATATAGAGGTGTTTATGACAGACGTAGCTCTGAAACGAGAACACAACCAGCTGGCTGCAAATGACGAAAGTACAGGAAGACAAGACTGATAGGAAAAGGTTTGATCGCATTAAGATAGGTAGAAAAGACCAGAAAATCATCAAATAAATGGAGTCAATTCACCATGTATCTAATCTATGCAGCATGGTGGTGTCATGGTTTGGGCCTCTGAAGATGACCCAGACTTTATCGGCACTAATAAAACTGCTTTTTGAATGGGAAATACCAGTATATCTGTGTATGAACTCATGGATGTAATTTGGGGGGGTTGCGGGGGGGGGGGGGCATGTTCATTTTTATGACA